>JADWQK010001871.1:0-390722 GCA_017933935.1 Sesamia nonagrioides | reverse complement strand
TAAGGATATCAGGGTTTGATGGTGGAAGACCAGAGAAAACAAGGGGAACTTTCAAAAATTGCAGGGGCGACTTGTGCTTTTCTTAGCATTTCATTAAGTATTTAAAAGTACTACAATTTAATAAAGGTCAGGAGTAGATCTGATGATGGAGCCGGGAGACAGTCGAAGGAACTCCTCAACAATTCACAGCAGCTACCTTTCGTTTGGGCTCGATTTATTTGTATTGATAAGAACTTTACACCTGGATGGGTTGTGACTGTCATAAGAGCTCTGATGATGAAGACAAAGGCCAGTTCCGGGAACTCTTCAACGGTTTACAGTAGCTACTTTGTGGTTGGACTTAATTCATTTATATTGATGAGACCTTTGCAACCATTGGGTTAAAATAATGGTCAGCAGTAAATTTGATGATGAAGACCATAGGCAGTTGAGGGAATACTTAAGGATAAAAATTAAAGTAAACAAAATTACGTCGTTTCCAAACTATATTTGCGTCAGCTTCCAGTCTGACCGGATTCAACTGAATACATACTTAGTACTTTTAACAACTAAAAAGTATAAAATTACTCACAAAAAAACAACGGACTTCCAAAAACCACTACAAAGTGAAAAATAACTAATTTCGGAAGTCGGTGTCAAATACAAAACCAAAGACACCGACTTCCGAAATTAGTTATTTTTCACTTTGTAGTGGTTTTTGGAAGTCGGTTGTTTTTTTTTTGTAAAAAAGTTTTTATTTCACAATGTTTAAATTTAGAACATATTTTCTTTTTAATTCAACAAGAAAAGAGTTAGGAAGGGATAGAAGATCAAAAATTGTTTAGTCCTATTAGATTGATCACTCTGATAAGACTAAACTAATGTTTATTTTCTCTCCTTTTCTTAGCGTAATAGAAAGAGAAAGAAGCACTCAAATTAATCTACTAATAAGGGAATAGGAACCATTGACCTTATGCCCATATGATCACATAAGATAGAATCTTCTCGACGCAAAAGCTTTACTGAGAAAGCGATTGTTTCGTACCTTATTAAGATAATTAATAAGATAACATTTGCCGAACAAACACTCTGTTTAAGGTAAACGTCTCAATTATCAGCTTTGTTGCGCTCGGTCAATAGGATTGTGAGTTATGATGCCAGTTATTACGCCGTTTACCCTAATTTGTTTAACTTGTATTAATTTTGTTTGTAATTAATTCTGTTTTGTTGTTTCTGAGAGTATTGTTTTGTTTTGAGTCAGCCATTTTTGGGAGAGTTTGGCTATTTTCAGTATAAGACTCGAAGTTCGGCAGGGGTTCTTTATGGTTCGGCACGCTAGCGGGACCGTTAAATGATAGTGTGACTTTGTATTATCATCATCATCTCAGCGTTAATCCCAGTCGCATCCGAAGGTTTTTCAGCTTTAGAGTCTTGGGTGCGCTTTACCAGTCTAACAGCTGATTTTTGGCTAAACTTCGATGTTTTCCGTGCAGCGACTACCGTCTGACTTCCACTACCTGAAGCATTGCATTTAGACGAATTGTTGGACTTTTGAGGGCTAAAACAACCCGTAACCACAGCCGTTAGATGTTCGTATAGCAACCGGGACCAACGGCTTAACGTGCTTTCCGAGGCACGACCAGACCAGGGTAAATTTTCATATTCATGTATTTGTATATAAGAATATGAAAATTTATCCTGGTCTGCGTCGTCGTGCACTAGAACTGCGCGGGGATTGAACCCGCGCCTCCTTGCGCAGGAGCCGCGTTCGCTACCGCTACGCCACGGAGGCTGTCAATCAGTGTGACTTTGTATTATGACACGGTAAATTACTGTACGTAGACGCAAACGGCGAAACGGCGACATCGCCGTATCATCTTTGCATCAACAAGCTTTGATGGTGAACCATCCAGATCAAATGCGAATCTACTGAAGTTTTACACGGTAAAGCCGTACTTTTTCACGATAAGAAAACCATACGTTTTTCTGAACAATTGTTCTGTTGTCATGTTCACAAAATAATACTGAAATCATCAAATATTAACGTATAGTATAATTTGTCGATCAAATTATCAATTTGTAACACGCCAGACAATATGAAATAATCATCGCGTGTTAACGAGAATGGTCAAAAAACATGAATGTACGTAATTGTGAGCGCTGTTAATGAACTCAACAATTTTGTATGTTTTTGGCAAGTTCTGATATTAATTTTAACATAAATGTAGTTAAAATTAATTAATTTTCCTAAAATAAATATAGTATCACGTTTTTATTTATTCACCGCAAATGTTTCATCACCGCTGCTCTCAAAATGGTGAAGGAAGACATTGTGAGAAAATCCGCATGTCCTAGAGCCAACACTTCGAAGACATGTGACATCTACCAACCCGCACTGGGTCAGCGTGGTAGATTACGACCCACTGCCTCTCAAAGAAAGGAGGCCTGAGTCCTAACAGTGGGAACATTATCATCATCAACATCATCATCAGCCTCTTCTCGTCCACTGCTGGACATAGGCCTCTACCATGGCACGCCAACAAGCTCGATCCTGAGCAGTTCTCCGCCAGCCACTACCAGCCTCCTTTTTGATGTCCTCGCCCCATCTCGCCCAAGGGCGGCTACGTTTGGCGAGACGCGGTCTGATATTTCTGGCTAAATGGGCTGTACCATTGCTTCTAGGGGTTATCCAAAGGGTAATAAATATAGTTTAAAAAACTAAAAAAACATGTTTTTTTTTAGTTTTTTTTTTTAAAGCATGCTTTTTAGTTTTTAAAACTATATTTATTTTCAACTGTTTTAGTTCGATATTCTTTTTTAATAAAAAAACGAACGAACGAACGTATTGAAAACGGTGGGACATTTTAGAGTAATAACCCGCTCACTCGTAGTCCAAAGAGTTAGAGACGGACAAACAAACAAGCAAACAAGCAAGCAAGCAAACATACAAGTGAAGCTAAAAAAAGCATGTAAAAATGGACCTTATTACTAACAGTCCACTGTCTAATTCTGTCTGTCACTGGGCTGTGTCTTATGAACCGTGATAGCTAATGTGTTGAAATTTTCCCAGATAAAGTATTTCCATTAGTACTAAAAACAGTTTTTTTTGTGGATTATGGAACGGAACCTTCCGTGCACGAGATCAATTTGGAAGAGATTTTTCCTATCCACATAACATGTTCTTTCTGTGACACGCAGAATTACGGAAGAGATTTATTGTGATATTGACAAGTAACGAGTGTGTGTGAGTTATATGTTTCTAAACGGACACACGACACAGGAGAAATTCCTAGAGTGGGGCAACGTTTATTAAAAAAAAAACGTAACGTTTAGTTATTGCCATACATTTGTTGAAACCCTTCATTGATATCATACACAAAAGCCGTGGCCCTTGGTGTGTATACAATTTTTTTCTTTATACGAAACCTGAATACAGTTTGTTCAGAATAAGCAACTGAATCGATTCCAATCATTTTTACACCATGTTATATTTTATCCCAAATACATTTAGAACTTGTTGCAGTGTGCTTACCGAGCGCGCCACGCAGCTTACGGTCATAGTACGCATAACAGATGAAGCCACAGGTCAACTCACCGCTCGCCCGAGCGGAGCGTTAACCATATTTTTGTTGGGACAACCAAGCAGGATAGCAAGCTTACTTTGTGGTTTTTCATTATATCTTTTTGAAATTTTATAAATAGATTCTTTATCCGGCCGGCACCTCCATCTATTCTTTCCATCCGTTGGCGATCGGCTGGCTAAGACATGGCTGGAGGTTGACCACTGCGTTGCCCAATTTCTCACAGGTCATGGCAACTTTGAAAGTAAACTGTATTCTTTTAAACTTGTTCCTTCGCCTTTGTGTCAATATTCTACATCGAACTGTTAATTTGAACAGTCCGCACATCACATCTTGTGGGAGTGTATTCTTTGGCAGAATGAACGCAATATTATGTTGGATAGTGTACAAGTTACATCCGGAGTCGTTTATTATACTGACCTTGTAGAAACTAGAACCAATTTCCGTGCGTTCAGGCGCTTTTGCCATACCTATTATTGGAATCAATTGTAACAGCACATACCTACTTAACCCATCAACTTAATCAAATTTTATTCCGTGGTGCTTGGCAATCTGTGTTTCTCCCAGTTGCAATAATGTCCCTTTGTGCCGATTGGCCTAGTTTTGCTCTGTCTCCTGCTTGTTATGGAGGGAAGTGGAAAAAATATTGTTACGAATGGACCTTATGCCGATGGCATAAGGTTCAATATCGCGTGACATGCAGTGTGTCACTTTTAAGTCCTATTCCTCCAGATCTAGACATTTTCTAGGTACAATAATAAAACGCATTACTAGACTTAGGACGGGACGGCCTATCGAATGGTACAGGTCTCAACAGTTTTGTCAACAAAGTGTCGACATCGAAATTTCTAGAAACCCGTTTCCGGGAATTACCGTAGGTACTTCCGAGTGACCTCGAAGTTATGTGCTATTATTATTACTTCTAGAGGAATCTGGAATGTTCGATCAGCTGGACTATATATAGCACCGTGATGCCGACGCAGAGTCAGTCTACACAGTCAGACAGTCTACTAAGATACGAAAACAGCGACAGTAAAGAAGCGATCTTAAAGAAGTCCTACTGCGACAATTATAACGAGAACTTCGAGTACTACGAGAAGTAACATCTGCAGTGTTATTGTGTGTTTACAACGCCGACTTCGTGGACGTAAGAGAAGACTTCGGTACGACATCAGCTACGTTCTACTTGTCATTGCCTACAATCGACTGTACCTTCGTTGCCAATAAACTTCGTAACCCTTAACCGGCGTTTAAGTACCCCTAGCCCGTAACAATATCTTTTTCTTACTCCTCCGCTATTCTTTTCTGATTAATTTCGTTGCGGGACCCAAGACAAATGAATCGTTTCTCCGGGACTCGTCGAGCTTCATTGCTCGGTGTTTTTCTGGCGGTCTCCACTGTTGATTCTGGCTTTCAGGAGTTGCAGTGGGTGGGAAATGTGTGGCGGGTTTTGTCAAAAGAGATTCTTTATTTAAAAATACTGGACAAGTGATTCGAATAAACAAAAATAACGTCATATATATGTTGTACGGTTACCAAATAGTTAAAATACATTTTCATCCCACCATCTTCGATTGATTTAAACCCACCTTAACTCACTCATTCATCACACATCTACACATCTACACAATACACGGTACACCACAAAATTTCAAAATTCTAATTAACACATAATAAATAAGTTAATACATATTTTTAGTAAAATTTGTTTGGAGTAACAACTTGTCTTTGTCACATCAATAATTAATGACTGATGCTATGTATGAACCGATCTAATAATGTGCCTAGACGAAGGAGACTAGTCTCCACGACACAGGGAATCCTAGTGTGGAGGCTAGTGCTATGTAAATATTGTAACATTTATCTGAACAATAAAGTTTATTATTATTATTATCTCGGAAAGAGTATTTTTAATCTTCAATATCTGACTGGAAAAGCCGTTTTTATTCTCTAGAGGATAAAGTAAATTGAATTTAGAACATCGTGTGCACTAAGTTTGTAAATTAAAAAAAAACATTAAACCTATTTACTGTTACCTCTATGGTGCCGAATATATCATACAACTTTTTTTTAATTTGTTAAAAACTCAGACTCGGAACCTTCTTGGTGTTCTTTTTTCAATTTTCTTTGTACGCGGTTCTTTACGCGGCATTTTTTCACGTCATTGTTAAACCTTATATTAAAAAAAAGAAACTTGAAAACAAGTGAAAAACTAAAATGAGTGATTCTAGCGACGAGGAAGTTTGTTTGACGCCAACAGAATTGACTGAAACTGTTAATAATGCGCAAATGAGCTTTCTACCTCAACAATCACGCGAGAAGTATTTAAAACAGTACGATAAGTTCAACACGTGGCGACTAGCAAAAGGAGCCAAAACTTTCTCAGAAAACGTTTTGCTGGCATATTTTATAGAATTATCCGAGAATAAGAAAGCAAGCACTCTATGGAGTACGTATTCGATGCTAAAAGCAACAATAAAGATGAAAAAAGACATACATATCGATACCTATCCTAAATTAGTAGCATTTTTAAAAAGAGCCTCCTCTGGTCATCATCCAAAAAAATCGAAGGTTTTCACAGTATCTGATATTGAAAAGTTTCTTAACGAAGTACCCGATTCCGTATATTTGGCGGCAAAAGTAAGTCAGTTGCACATTCAGTATCTACTTAAGTACATATATTAATCTCAATTAAATAGTATACTTAGTAAATGTTGATAGGCATAATTATGCGTTCATATAAATTTTATTCATTTATCTACTACAATACTCTTTACATTGCAGGTTGTTCTTATTATTGGAATAAACGGAGCATGTCGAACTAATGAACTAACACAACTTAATGTCAAAAACATTGAGAAACATTCAGATGACTTACTATTAATTAATTTACCTAATACAAAGACAAAAAGAGACCGCAACTTGGTCATTCGCAAGGAATACGTAACGATTGTTGAGAAATATCAAGCCTTACGGCCGGCTAACACTCCAATCAATCGTTTTTTTCTACAGTATCGCAATGGAAAGTGTGTTAGACAGCCTATGGGTACTAATAAAATTGGCAGTATCCCACGAGAAATAGCAACATTTCTTGAACTTCCAGAACCCCTGTTGTACACGGGTCATTGTTTCCGACGAACTTCAGCCACACTTTTGGCTGATTCCGGAGCTGATCTCCTGTCCCTTAAGCGCCACGGAGGCTGGAAGACCAATGCAGTTGTAAAGGAATACATAGAGGATTCCATCCAAAATAAGTCTAAAATATGTGAAGGCATCGTAGGAGCCATTACACTGAAAGAGCCTCAATCGGAAACTTGGACTGGCCCTTCTACATAAAAAATAAGCCGTTATGAAACACCTAACCATCTCTCTCTCTCTCCAACATTCACGCCAAGGGAATCCGATGAATCGGTACAACTATTAAGTATGACAGACAGTTTACCGAAAAACAGTACACAAGTGACTAACACCAATATTACAGTACCAAACAAAAATATTACACTCAATTTAAATAACTGTTGCAACGTTACTTTAAAATTTTCTTAATTATACTTTAGTATTATTTTATTATAATTTAAAGATTATTCTGTAATACTTACCTGTCATAATGTAGTAATTAATACCTAAACTGAAATAAAAGTGTACCTATCTTGTGATTGTAAACATTTTTTATTGCATTTAGTCATTTCCTCGCTGAGGTGGAATGAAAAGTTACGTGTTGCACTCGAGTGCAAAGATTTTTCACCTCGTGTCCTTTTGATTCCCTCGCTAACGCTCAGGATTCTAATTTTGAATCCTTCCCTTGCTCGGTCATCAAAATTGAACACGCGGTTAAAAAGCAACTTTGCACTCTTGTATAACAAATAACTATTGTTGTTCTATTCGAAATAATAGAGAGACTATGTATAATTAATACGATGAGAAATGGATAACCCACAGGATTTCGGAGGGGTTCGGGCGTCCCCGCAGTCTCCACAACAATCTTCCTCTGGCCCAGCATCGTTGGTCGTATTGTTGGGTTTATCATTGCATCACCTCACTCAACTGCCGTCTTCCTTCCTATTCACTCAGTATATAAACTAATGAAAAGTTACAAAAGGAAAAGTAGGTGTGCACAGCGGGCGCACGTCCTCTCGTTCATAGTGCACCTCTCAAACATCCGAGGTTTGCACTCCAATATCGATGCAGTCCATTACCACCTTGAGACTGAAAAGCCCCACCTACTTTTCTTGACGGAGACCCAGATCAGATGTCCGACTGACGCGGCGTACCTCGGCTACCCGGGATACTCTTTGGAGCATCATTTCCTGCAGCGTGCCGGGGTCTGTGTGTATGTCCGCAATGACATCTGTTGCCGGCGCC
Source organism: Sesamia nonagrioides (assembly GCA_017933935.1). Classification (NCBI taxonomy): domain Eukaryota; kingdom Metazoa; phylum Arthropoda; class Insecta; order Lepidoptera; family Noctuidae; genus Sesamia; species Sesamia nonagrioides. The sequence goes on along the minus strand of JADWQK010001871.1, from coordinate 382,800 downwards.
TCCGTCACCTCGAAGACCCTCACTTCTCGTCCCTATGGCTGTTGGTTGACACTGGTGTGGACAAAATTGTTTACACCTGTGTCTACCGATCGCACAGCGGTGATCAGGAGACAACTCGTTTATTTGACCACCTCAGTGAGGCTGCTGACAATGCGCTGCATCGGCACCCTGACGCTCAGGTCGTCGCTCTGGGGGACTTCAACGCCTGCCACCAGGACTGGCTCTTCCCATACCAGAAGACCGACCACGCTGAGAGAGAAGCGCGAAACTTCGCGCTTTCTATGGGCCTTTCCCAGCTGGTAGAGCAAGCGACTGGGGTGCCTGATGTAGTTGGCCATACCGCCAACTGTTTGGACCTTCTGCTGACCATTGATCCGGACAGATGTGTTGTAACAGTTTCCTCACCGTTGGGAACTTCAGACCACTGTCTGGTGAAGTCTGTGTCGTCCTTCTCCCCACCAGATCACGACTCTCGTGGTGAACGGCGAATGTGGCGATACAGGTCAGCGGATTGGGATGAGATGCGCCACTTCTTTGCGTCTTATCCTTGGCAGCCGGTCTGCTTCTCTTCTGACAATGCTTCGAGCTGTGCGGACGCTATAACCGATGTGGTGCGTCAAGCTATGGAGTATTTTATCCCATTCAATGACGTGCCCGTCGGTGGCTCGGCTCGCCCATGGTTCAATGCCGATTGTGTCCAAGCTGAACAGCGTAAGCACACGGCATTTCTCGCCTGGGTTGACGCTCGTGACCGCGGAGCTCCGGATCTAAGCTCAAAGAAGAGAGCCTTTAACCGTTCTGCCAAGTCCTACAAGAAGGCGCTTAAGAAGGCTCGCTTCGACCGCATTACCCATATTGGCAACAAGTTATCTGCGCAGCCATCCGGTAGCAGATCTTTTTGGTCCCTTGCCAAATCGGTTGAGACGAACTTCTGTCGGCCCTCACTGCCTCCGCTGGTTAGGCCTGATGGAACACTGGCTCATACGGCGAGAGAGAAAGCAGGTCTCTTTGCTTCTCTCTTTGCCCATAATTCGCGTCTTGATACTGGCAGTGCTACTCCATCTAATTTACCTCATTGCGGAGCTTCAATGTCTGAGGTTCGCATTAGAAACAAGGAGGTTCTGAGAGTACTGTGTCGTCTGGACGTGAATAAGGCTAGTGGTCCGGATGGTATACCAGCGATTGTTCTTAAAGCATGTGCGCCCGAGTTGTCTCCTGTATTGACGCGCTTGTATCGCCTCTCATTTAGGACTGGTATAGTGCCCAAGTCCTGGAAGCTTGCTAACGTGCAGCCCGTGCCCAAGAAGGGTAGTCGTGCCGATCCTGCCAACTATCGGCCGATTTCGATCACCTCCATACTTTGCAAAATTATGGAGCGTGTATTGAACTCGCGCCTCTTGGCATACCTGGAAGGTAACGATCTCCTCAGTGACCGACAGTACGGGTTTCGCCGCAATCGGTCAACTGGGGACCTACTAGTGTATGCCACTCACTTGTGGGGCGAGGCCCTCGAGAAGAATGGGGAAGCGATTGCTGTCTCCCTTGATGTCTCGAAGGCCTTCGACCGGGTATGGCACGCTGGCCTTTTGAGTAAGCTTCCAGCGTACGGCATTTCCCCTAGCCTGACTGGCTGGGTAAAAGACTTCCTGACTGAACGGTCCCTCCGAGTTGTTGTCGACGGATGCTCTTCTGAGCCCATGTCAACTAATGCCGGTGTTCCTCAGGGGTCTGTTCTCTCTGCAACTCTGTTACTGCTGCATATTAACGATCTGCTGATGCCCGGTATCTATGGGTATGCAGATGACAGCACAGTTGTAGAGAGATACCTGCCGGATGCTCGGGCTAGTAGGGAATCAATCCGGTCCGAAAGAGAGGCCATGGTTGAGCGAACGAGTGTTGCACTACAGGCAGTCTCCGAATGGGGCAATGCCAATCTTGTAGCATTCAATGCCGCCAAAACACAGGCGTGTCTTTTCACCGCCAAAAGGAGCCCGTTCACCTTGGCCCCTACTTTTCGGAATGTGTCCTTGGAGTGTTCCGACCGCCTTCAGCTATTGGGAGTTGAGATTTCCTCGAACCTTAACTTTGGGCGGTTCATTGAGTCCAAGGCCAAGGTGGCTGCCAGGAAACTTGGCGTTATTGCAAAGGTCCGGCAGTACTTCACACCTGGGCAGCTTCTAATGTTATACAAAGCACAGGTCCGTTCGTGTGTGGAGTACTGCAGCCACATTTGGGCTGGTGCTGCCAAGTGTCACCTGGCCACTTTGGATTCAGTGGAGAGACGTGCAAAGAGGCTGATTGGTGACCCTGATCTAACTCGAGTTGGTCTCCAAAGCCTAGAGCACAGGCGTAGAGTAGCCAGCCTTTCGGTGTTCTATAGGATGCATTTCGGGGAGTGTGCGAGGGAATTGCATGATTTAATTCCCCATCTCCGTTCCACCAGCGGACGACCCGTCGTACGGCTGGTTTCCACCCTTACGTTGTTAACACCACTACGATCCGGACGAAGCGTTTCGCCTCCTCCTTTATACCACGTACATCGAGGGACTGGAACAATTTGCCAGCGGCGGTGTTTCCGTCGGACTACAATTTGAGTGTCTTCAAGGCTAGAGTGAATAGGCTCTTAATAAACTAGTGCGCTTTACCATCAACGATTGCGTCACTGCTTACCATCAGGCAGGATTGCGGTCAAGCGCTGGTTTATAATATGTAAAAAGAAAAAAAAAAAAAAGGATGACCTCAGAAAATAAACTTGCATATCATTTTTGTACTTGTTTGTTGACAGCCTCCGTGTCGTAGCGGTAGCGGACGCGGCCGCTGCGCAAGGTGGCGCGGGTTCGATCCCCGCACAGTGCATGTATTTGTATGCATGAATATGAATATTTGCACTGGTTGATCGTGCCTCGGAAAGCACGTTAAACCGTTGGTCCCGGTTGCCATACGAATATCTAGTGGCAGTCGTTACGGGTTGTTGGAGCCCTCAAAAGTCCAACAATTGGTTTAACTGCAATGCTTCGATGTCGCCTTCGGGTTGTGGAGGTCAGACGGCAGTCGCTTCACGGAAAATGTCGAAGTTTGGCCATATCAGCAGTTGGACTGGTAAAGCGGACCCCAGACTCCAAAGCTGAAAAGGCTTCGGATGCGACTGGGATTAACGCTGGGATGATGATGATGATCATTTTTGTACTTGTTTGTGACATTTTAATTTTAGAATCGAGACCCTATTTAATAAGTTTTGAAAATAAAAGAAGGAATAAAATGATATTGGTAATTATGGAATATGATGTATTGGAAAAAAAATGTTTTTCCATACTGTCTTTAAACTTTTTTGGAAATTCGAATAATAAATAAATAAAATGTTTATTCAGCAACTTAAATAACTTATGCTAGTTACATTTAGGAGCATCCTTTTAAACAATTAATTTGCTTGTGTTAGGATGCTCCGCTCTCCGTAAGTTACACAAAAACTTAAAAGTTATTTTAGAAAACAAAATATATTGAAAACCAAAAAGAAATGCAGGAAAAAAAAATACTAATTGGATTAATACTTCGCACGCTGGAGTGTGATACGGTTTGATGTGAGGATTGTGTTGGTGCCAGCTTCCCACTCCCAACTCCTCCAAAAGAACCCTTTCGACACAACTGAATAGAAAATAGGTATGAACATTGCGGAGTAAGGAAAACAATAAAACAGTGGAACTGAGCCCATAAATTGAGTTTCGCGATAAACTATCTTACGATATATCCACGACATGATACGCTGACTCACATATTACGAATTCCTACGCCATGGGCATACAGATTGTAGGTACCTCAGTACCACAGATCTACCGCCCACTGGTACACCACTAGTAATCGCTGAGTATCTATAATACTAACAAGGGGCATAGATGCGATTTTGCGAAGGTGGGTTTAGTGCCATTAGGTCGCAAGTTGCGGTTCTTTTGCACGCATACATATGGCATTGTCTTAATAGAACGAGAATGCGCGATCACCATAGGTTCGCGCGAATTTTACTTTTTATTATTATTATTATTTTTTTATTAGTTATAAACTAGTGCTTGACTGCAATCCCGCCTGAAGGTAAGCAGTGATGCAATCGTTGATAGTAAAGCGCACTAGCTTATTAAGCCTATTCACTCAAAAAAAAAACTGAGTGAATAGGAAGGAAGACGGCAGTTGAGCGAGGTGATGCAATGTTTAACCCAACAACACTACCAACGATGCTGGCCCAGAGGGTGATTGATCTGGAGACGCTCCATGACCAAACTCCCGACACAATAACATTAGGCACATCGTACCCGGCACACATCGCAACAGAACTGCTCAGACCCGTCCTCCGTACGGCTTCACCAGACATCATGCCGGAACACGACGAATCGCTTGGCGGCAAGATTTTGTCTGAGATTTTTACTCGCACGAACGTGCGATTAAACACATTGAAGCCGATTAGGTGGCCTAATTGAAATTGGCGCGATAATTGCGACAGCGGTCCGCGGTCGTATCGCTTACTTGCGTGATGATCGCGCATTCGCGTTCTTTTAGGACGATGAATCAGACTTTAACAAATAGGATTTAGGATATGAAATGTGAATGATGCGATAACTCATGATATTTTTGAAATTTTGTACATATATAGATTCTTTACTTAAAAATACCGGAAATATGTTTCAGTTTTCGCGTAAAAAAAACCTTACTAATATTATAAATCGGAAAGTGAATTTGTTTGTTTGTTAGTTTGTTCCGCTTTCACGCCGTAACTACTGAACCGATTGCTTTGAAATTTGGCAGACGTAACGTAAGAAGTCTGGATTAAATAATAGGGTACTTTTTATCCCAGAAAACAATGATGATCCCTAGGGAAATCTAAAAAGCCCGATATAACCGAAGTTAACCCGGGCCAAGCCTCGGGCGGAAAGCTAGTGTTGTATAAGTTTGGATCTTGGTCACCTACGAAAACCATTTCACATAGACTTTCCCACAGCCCACCCATCGTTTCGAAAACGTCTCTGTAACACAAAATCGCACGACAAAGTCGCATACCTCACACCTTGAACAACTACTTCACTATTCCATTCGCGCGTCTAACGATTATTTCGCATAATAATTCAGGGATTATTTCGGGTGTTAATACTAGTAACCTAGCGTTAGGGTATGCGATGCACGTACGACCTCGACTTCCTTCCAGGATTAAGCCATATTGTGGTGATGTATGAGGTGTTGTAGTGTCAAGTTTTGGAGTGCGAATTTGAATTTGATTAAGCCGTTTCAAGGGTTACGGTTAGAGTAAGAACGGGTTAAATTAAGCCAATCTGGCTCTTTTGAAGTTAGGGTTAAGAGGTGAATTGGATCGCTTCTGTGTCCATACATATTACAAATTATGTGGGAAGCAGGAGCGCTAGTATGATAATATTATATTTATGTATAACTTGATGCGCCCTGCGGTTTCGCGTAAGTTTTGATCCTGTGGGGATATCGAAGTTAAGCTACCCTATGTTAATTATGGTTCCACAGTTACAGTGTACCAAATTTCATCCCAATCTATTTAGGAGTTTTTGCGCGAAAGAGTAACAATCATGCATATAAATTTTCACGTTTATAATATTTACAATTCGTTTGTTTAGAATTCATTAACAAAAAATGTTAATGTCAGTTATATTCTGAAAAATTTGCATGTTTATTTTATATTGGCAAAACATGTTTGTTCTAATTTTTATTGCCACCATCCTTGTATACCGTGTTTTTAGGCAAATAAATATATTATTAATATGATTAAGAAATTGTGAAGTTGTTATTTCTAATGTTTTTTTTTTTTTTAAATATGTATTCGTTTTAGGTACTTACTAGCTTTTCAAATGGGGCAGTCGGGTTAGGCAGAGATGGATGGAATAAAATAGAAAACTAGTAGGCAAGTCATTCCACAACCAAACAGCTTGTACAGTAAAGGATTTTTCATAAAAACTAGTGGAATGCATCGGCATCTCTAAAATCAGGTTTTCCGATGACCTCAGATATCTATTATGTGTCTCATGAAGGAACTTGAAACGTTCTTGAAGATAAGAGGGGGTTTTGGGATTAAACAAAATGCTGTAGAGCTGAAATGGGATATGAGAATTCCGGCGAGAACGTATGAGAAGCCACTTAAGCTTTGTGGGAAATTCAGATATGTGATCATATTTGTTGTTTCTATGTTACTACCACATATCGCCAATTTCACAGAACACCCGGGTAATTGTAAAACACACTATCAGAGGCAACGTCTTCCTTTTGACAGTACAGCAACATTCATTGCGTTATTTAAAATGTTGAGCAGATATTTTTTCGAATGTATCTGCTATCGATCAGCAATATATTTTAAAAAGCTTTTGCTGATAATGCAGTAAATAGTAAATTTGACACAGTAAACAGTAAAAGATAAACACACAGTAAACAGTAATAAATTAATTGAGTAAATAAAAATAAAACTTATTTTTCTACATTCCTGTCTTGTAACTTGTCTTACCTTGTCCCTAATGTCTGTTCTAATTAGACAGGCATTACAGGGGATACACGTTCCAGATACGACAGATGTTAGCGATTAGATTTCTAAAGAGAGCTAAAACAGTTAGTCTTATGTAATACTAGCGACCCGCCCGGGTTCGCACATGGACAAATGATATAGCTACCTAAGGCTTCCTAAAGAAACGGTGGCCCTTCAATAAAAATAATGTCTACTGTGCCGTCCATTACCCAATATCTGACTCTGCAAGATACATCGACCTTATTGTCCATGGAAAGCCAGTTCCACCACTTTTTTGAAGGCATTTTAAGGTCTGCAATAATGTAGTACATTATTTTGATCTATCTCATAGGGTTCAGCCAGCGTTTGCAATGTAAGCTCAAAAAAATAGGTATATTTTGCGACATGTGTTAGAAACCTCAAAAATTATCAGTGTTCATCTTATATATTATGCATGTTATATACATAAAAACCTTCCTCTTGAATCACTCTATCTATTAAAAAAACCCTATTAAAATCCGTTGCGAAGTTTTACAGATTGAATGATATACAAAGCGACATAGGGAAAGTAAAAGTGACTTTGTTTTATAATATCTAGTGATTGACGATCAAAAAGTGCTGATTCTCAGCCTAATTTGAATAAATGACTTTATATTTAGATTCAGTGGTTGATAAAAGACTTAACAAAACATTAGCCCCATATTCTTCGCAATAATAAAACTTTTCTACTACCATCAAATTGCTATCACTAATTTACCTGTCTACATTGAGTTGTTGAATGCCTCTCAAAGATCGTTCGGAGTGTAATCTGTATGTAAGGGTTGTTCCTTAGGGAGACGTACTGGCTGGTAACGATGTATGTATGTGCAATTCGTTATAACGTCAGTTTATGGTTGTTATACAAGCTTCAAGTACAACCTTAAATTTATGATGACGCAGCCTTTTTTGCCCACGTCTGTGTGGATCTTTCCTCAGAAAACCATTTCAGGCACAAATCTACATTGTCCTTACACGTTCAGGGGTAATTGATTCTGGATTGTAAAAAGGCTTGAGGTTGTTTCGTCATCTATGTTCAGGGGTAGTCAAATAGGAAGTGACCACTGCATCTACATCATATATCTATCTATCTATCATCATCTGGGTTGCAGCTGAAAATCAGCGTCAGATGGCACATCTTGTGTTGTCATCTGACATTATACTGAGCTGACGCCCATTACGAGTATTAGCTAAGGTTTATATTTTTATAGTTTTAAGTGTTAAATCTTATGCTGTAATGTCAATAAACGCATTTTTCTTTCTTTCTACATAGTTTAATATAATATTTTTTTAAATATTATGACATGCAAAAGAGGTTTTAATAACCTATGTACATTGTACAGTGCCTACCTATACCTGCGTACGGAGGACGGGTCTGAGCAGTTGTGTTGCGATGTGTACCAGGTACGTTGCGCCAAATGTTGTTGTGTTGGGAGTTTGATCTTGGAGGACTCCAGATCAATCTCCCTCTGGCGCAGCATCTTTGGTCATGTTGTTTGGTTTAACATTGGATCACCTTACTCAACGGCTTTCTTCCTATTCACTCAGATTTATTGAGTGAATACGCTATTCATAAACTAGCGCGCTTTACTATCAACGATTGCATTAGGTACTGCTTAAGTGCTTACCAACAGGTGGAATTGCGGTCAAGCACTAGTCTATAATTATTAAAAAAAAAGCCAAAAACAATTTTGATTTTATTAAATAACTGTTGGAACAAAGTTCATTATCAAAAACATTATGTAGGTAGCATTTTGACCGCCATGGCATTGTTTTTTACATTTTTTATTGAAGTATTTACTCTCAAATGTTGTTCATTTATTTCAAAATTACTGTTTTGTTTTCTTTAAGAAGTCCAAATATTTTTATGTAGGTAATACTGAAGATGAGTTCCAGATGTTATGACCAAATTATAAAAACCATTTGGTAGTACCTTCTACAGGATTTTCCTCTGACGTCGTAACAATGTGAACTTTGTATTTTCTTTTGTAATCCTGTGTTACATTTTACCTACACAAATCTCTCTCTCTTTGGCTTAGCTTGATTTATTAGACAGCGTTAGGCCGTTGGTCCCGGCATCCATTTCCTCTTTGACAGTTGTCACGAGTAGTCAGCGGGGTAATTGCGTAGCACATTAACAGTAGGAACGGATTTCATCTTGACAGGTAAACAGCATTCTCCTTTTTTTTTGTTGTGGATGGGTAATCATGAAATGACCTCTCTTGCTCTAGGCGGAGCGTAAGGGCGTATCAGCTTTTTACTGACTAAAACCCATCCGTTTTCCTTCATTTGCCTGTTCGCCAGGGTCACGGTATCTCTTTGAATAATCCGCAACCCTGACCCAGGCGTTAGGCTCTTTGAGGCGCTCGTGAAGCACAACGCGCCGTCGACCCGGGTCTGGTTCCGAGGGGCGAGCTGCCCACTGCTCGCCACCCGCAAGCCTGCGCTTACGGTGGCCGGAAGTTCGATGCTGTCTCCCGACCAGAGAAACAACATTCTCCTTATTGCCTTGTGGAGGCATGAGGAACAAGGAGTAAAGTACACTCATCCTCCATAGAAAAGGGAGGATCCTCCGACCAGACGGGTATTATGTCTGGCGGGCACTTGCCCAATGCTTGAAATTGGGAAGTATTTATGCTAGTTGCTCGGTAAACTCTGATTGCGAGATGTAGAATTCGGGTGACGTCAGTATGACGCGTTGTTGATTTTGTGGCGTTTGTAGGTACCGCCACATCACTCCCCTCCGGAGACCGGAGGTCGATAGTAGGCTGTCTTGTAAATTGAATAAAAATAATTTCGAACGTACGAAGCATTGAATTATCAATAATCTTTAATATTATTTAGAACGTGATTGATAATACGTTGCGCATTTGGGGTGCAGCAGCCCAAAAGTCTGACAACAGTCTTACCTAGAGGTGACGTATTATCCAAATAACTGGCTTGTGGGCGTCACATAGGCCCTCCATGATAAATCAACAGCATCAGGTTAGACTGGATGTCAATCCTACCATTGAAAACGATTAGTCGAACTAGATAGAGGAATTGATTCATTAAATAACTTGGACACATATCTAGTTACAGCTTAAGGAAAACTGTTCGTAGTCATGTACCAGTATATAAACCGCTTACAACTGTACCTACATCATTATACCTACATATGTACATATACACCAAGGAGCTTACTTTGATGATTATGCTCTGGTATAATTTTATCCATAGCGGTGCGTGAGCCGGCAATATTAGTCAAATTAAAACTTTATTGCGATGAATTTAAGAGTTTATCTGATTTGTTTTACCGATGGCTTGATTAGGCTTTCAGGTGATATTAGAGCTAGTTGCTATGCTAGTAGTAGTTGTTTATGCTCGTATATTGTACAGCTTTAACTAGCTTTGAAAAGTTTGGGTTTACATAATATATATTTATGTATGTATGTTTGATTGATAGGATGTACAGACGACAGCACATCAAGCTACTCCAATCTATTAGATTTCCTTATTAGATTTTCAACTTTATCTCTAAAGCATTAAGGCTCAAAGTTGATTGGGAATATCTGTCAGTTTGGGGTACTTTGACCTGCTGTCGGTCGTACATTAATTGTGAAAATAACTGTGCTGCTAACAAATGAGTATTATATTCAGAAGGGCAATTAATGTATTTCTAAGAACGGTCGCATTCTAATGTCAGTTGCAAATTGTCAAAAACAGAATAAGTCTACATACGTTTTTGACATTGATTGTCAATGAGATGATATTACTACTTAAAACAGATGTTTCATTTTGGGTCACCACTATGTACACAAAAAGGAAAAAAATAGATTATCACAAAATACTACTAAATTAATTTGAACAAAAATACAAGTTTCATTTATAGAGATAACTTTTTTTAAGGTAGCCATGACAGTGGTTATGACGTTTGATTGACCTCTTTGACATTTCTATTTTCCCGTTGTGTTCGTGGCGAGTGTTAATTTAAGTTGATTGTGTTTCGGCGCTTTTAGTGATTGTTTTTGTTTTATGGGCTGTATGTTTGGAATTCGTGTTTTGATTTTTCGCATTTATATGGTAGATAATGTAGATACGATAGCCTTAAATACATGACACGTCAATTAAATGTCACTGTCAAAATCTTATTTCGCTTATTGCTGACCACCGTATTTATTAGTAGTTGTGTTGCACTTCTTGGCAGAGTTAAACTGAATTTATATAAAAACTAAGAAAAACATAGAAAATTAAATCCTAATATTTACATTAAGTGTACATAGTGCTGGCTCAGGCTCCATACATTTCTGAAAGATCTCCTTTGAACCTTTAAAAAAAAATATCGTTGCAGTCTCATCTCGGCAACAAAGAAATGTCAAAAACTTGTCAAAATGTAGCGAACTTAGAAGTATTTTTTGACAGATTGCGACTGAGATCAGACTGTGTTCGTTATTAAAATTAGTAGAATTACCCCCTGGTATTAATATTAATAACCGATCAAAAACTCTTCTTACTTATTATTACGTATAGTAGAAAAGGAATTACTATGATAGCATTTGCAGGTGCCTACATACATATATCCCTCATGTTAGGTGGAGAAAGATTTGAAGTTATACAGACCCATACTTATCGCCGCCGTCGAGTAAATTCGTTCTTGACACCTGTCAGTGTCAAATTTGATTTTTATTAGCTATTAGAATTATCGCACTGCCCGGTGTTATAGGTGACAGGTGTGTGCCGACAGCTGGACTGTAGGTTAGGTGTAAGTTTTTTAAAGTGGGTTTTCTAAATAGTAATCTGCCCTTTTGGAACGGTTGGCACTACTGACAGTGAGCCTTTTGATTAGACTGTTAAAGTTATAGTATCAATAACAAAACATGTCCAAATTTTTTTTTTTTTGGACATGGTTTTGTTACACTAACCTAAGTCTTGTAATTGTTATTACAATTACAAGAGTATCACTCGTCAGACACACAATTTTATTATGATAATAAATTATAGATATCTATGCATAGTCATTTAATTTTCTGATCGACAATGTCACCGCAGCTGTCATTCGAGTATTTGATTAGACGAGAATTGTTGATTGCGAGGGTCGGTACGGGGTCGATACTGATAAGGTCATGTCAAGGGGTAGGTACGACTTTACCGAGACATACCTATCTTACTCGTGCTTCTGCCGTTTATAACGTCTCCTACAGGGTAATTACGTAACACACTATCAGCAGCAATGGGCTTCATTTTGACAGTTCAACAACTTTCATTGCGTTTTTGAGCAGTCACATTTTTTAAATATATGTAGCAGTGGATTAGCAATTTATGATAGTAATAGTGCATTACGCAATGTATCCCAATTATTAGAGTGCTGAATACTCTGCATTAGTAACTTGCTATTGTTGTGTTTTTTTAAATAAACAGTCAGCTGTGCTGCTGGGGAGTTTCACTTCTTCTTCCCAGCGAAAGCACTAGGAAGTGTCGATGGCTGGGCGTTTTGGAGGACTGCCTTATGTACTAATGACGTTCAAAAACTGCTGATTCTCAGCCTAATTTGAATAAATGGCTTTTGAATTTGATTTTAAATTTACTGGTTATAGTTATTATACATCACAAAATCTAATTTTTATAAGCTTAAAAGCTTTTGAGCTCTAAGTTTCTATTTAGAAGAAATAGGTACAGTGTTAGTATATCCCTGATTTAATTATAACAGAAGATCTACATACAAATAGATATTATGAGTTAGAGACTCAATTGACAAAAATGTAAACAAATAAGAGTTTATGGTATAACTTAAATTTTTATTCAATATCTTCAGGAAGATTATGCTGGTCGTTTATGCTGCCTCGTGGAGATCCGTGGGGAAGGCCTATGTCCAGCAGTGGACGTCTTCCGGCTTAAATGATGATGATGAAGAGTTTATGCTATAAGTTCAAACATTTTTATGGCTTTCTCAATAGCGCTATTCACTCTAAAATAATAAACTAATCTTTCTACGTATGTATATCTTAGACATTAATGACTGATTATAAGGTTAACGAAAACATCTTGAGGAAACCTGGACTTTCAAGTCTGAAATCGCCAACCCGCATTGAGCAAGCGTGGTGATTACACTCAATCCATCTCTGTATGAGAGGAGACCTGTGCCCAGCAGTGGGACGATAAAAAGGTTGATGATAATGATGATGACTCTAAAATCAACATTATCCACGTTATAATAATGTTCGTATTTGCTTAACCTTAAATAATGTCAAGATAAAGCATGAATAATATTTGAATATACATACAAATACATAAGTACCTACTTCCCCTTCTTTTCCCATAGGGTTTCACTATACAATGCTACTTGCTATGATCCTTACGTTATCCTTGCGTATACTTCATTCCGTTTTAATCTCTGTAGCATTAATAATACAACTTACTACATTATCATCGAATATTAATAATTTATTTCACAAATTAGTAAATATCTCTGTAGTTGCTGTTACATATTAATTTATTTTCCCATATAGGCTTCTGTTATACAATATTCATTTAAACTCGTTCTTAATACGTGCTCCAGAAATGTCAAAGTTTGACATTTCATTGACTTTTGCTTCGTTCCGAATAACAAAATATATGTAATTTTGAGTGACAATACGCTGTTTGTTGATGAAAACTATCGATTATAATATAATAGTATATCATGAGCGGCAGAGTCATGGCTGACCAAGCTCTTCAAATAAAGATTTAAAAAGACATGTAGGTACTTACAGATGATAGTACATCAAGATACCTACTACAATCTATAAATTTTTTTATTAGATTATCAACATATGGCTGAAGTTTTAAGGCTTGACAGTTTCTGGTAGCTTGACCTGCTGTCGTCCATACCATATCCCGTGGTGCCCATGACTTTAATTAGACTGGATTTTATCATCAAAATAATAGATTTGATGCACTCAAATAGGTAGGTACACACGAGGTCGGTGCTGACGTGAAAATTAAAAAATAAAAACAAACATAAAAGAAACCATTTTTATTTCTTATAAATTTTGTTACCTTAACATTTTATCACGAATAAAAAAAATAACATGTCGGTATTACGAAACTCATTATTCAAATTCAATATCAATATTTTAATACACTAGAGACGAATATTCCGTATATATAAAGTAAGTTAGTAATATTGACAAATGAATAAAAACAAGATAAAAATATTTGACAGCCAGTTGTAATGTTGCCAGCCTTCTGCATCCATCCCCCTAAAGCCGATTTATTAATGAGTAGGGAGCATCACCTGATTTCCCTCAAGTCAGTCGGTGGCTCTGATGTACACCACGACAAATGAGTTTTGACACAAATTGCGAAGCATTTATGAGCCGTCTAGTGAAGATATGTCATAGCGACTTTTATAGTGAGTTGTAGGATATAAGGGTAATTTAAATAAATATCTGACATTCAGACGTAGGAAGATGTGAAAACTATAAGGCCAGGTTGTGATGGGATCATTAATGTTCTATTATCATATTCATATTCATCATTCACCATATCAGCTGTTAATTTCATTAATACTCAAATATGTATATATATTAATTAAATAGACAACTTTAAAATTATGTTTAACTGCATCTTTTTTTTCTATTTCATTAAGAAAAGGATTTTTTTTTTTTTGTAGTGTGGCACTAGTTATGACTTTGTGCCAATGTCAAGTAAAATAAAAATCTTCAAAAGTTCTTCTTTCTATCTCATAGGGCTTCGCACGGTTTGTGCATTTAGCCAATGTCACGTAATGAATCATTCATGTCGAAAAAGACGGCCGCGCGGACCGAACACGGAGGGTTTGGTTCAAAGCCATGATGTGGCCACTATGCTACAATATTTCACTGTTCTTTATGAATGATTCACTGAATGCACTTTTTACTACATAAATCACGCGTTTTTATTTAGTAAACGACACTATAAATAATTTTAAAAGTCCAATGAAAAATGAGCGTGACACTCATCTTGACATTCCCGCCAGACCTTCCCGACCAAAGATACGTCAATTTATGTCAGGAGCGGACTAATTTGACAGGTCTAAATAACATTTTAACTTCTGTTCTTTTCTTAATGAAGTAGAAAGATAAAAATAAGCACTGAACTTAAAAAAAAAAACAGAAAACTTAATTTAGTTTCTGCACAAAAAAATCGGGCCCAAAAGCAACTTTAATAGTGGTTAAAAAAATGGCTACTTTAAATATTTCAATTTAGGTAGGTACTTCAGGTGCTGACTGAGTTTAATTTTGTAAACTTGAGAATAAGGGCGCCACTAATAATTTAAGAAATAACTGGAAAATAACTTTGATTTAAAAAAAAAACTTACAATCAACTCTAATTCGATTTACATTCAAATCCACAGTGTAACAGTTCATCTACCGACCTTATTTTTACAGACATTAAAAAATAATATCACGCCGTCAGTAAGTCCAGTTAAATAATAAAAACCGCGATGTCGGCGCATGATTGGTTGAATATAATTATTTATTGATGTCGTAAAGTGATCAATACAAAGTTAAACGTACATAATTAACGGTCGACTAATTCTCTAAAATGATTGCCTTGAGTTTTGTTTCCTCGTGAACAACTGGTTTTTGTAATGTGAATCAGTTTCGGCCAGTGTTGTGTATTTTTGAAAGGATGAAGTAGGATTATGAATGTATGGTTTTAAAAACTATGCTTGTGAGTCATAGACAAATTTAAATTAAGAATCCTTTGGAGGTGGTTGATCTTTTATTTTGCCATTTCGTTTAATTTTTGCAATCAATTTAGTTCCAATTTAGAAACTTGACTATCCATATTGTCAATTATCTACGAATGACAGCCGGGACGAACTGCTAACCGCTATCTAATACATTAAGCTGCCAAATAGAGGGATCGTAGAAGAAAGTAACACAGCATATTGAAGGAGGAAACCGTTTACGTGGGGAACATTACTTACTGGTCATAAAGCTTATATAATAAAAAATACACAGCCTCCGTGGCGTAGCTGTAGCGAACGCGGCCGTTGCGCAAGGATGCGCGGGCTTGATCCCCGCACAGTGTAAATATTTGTATGAATGAATATGTATATTTGCACTGGTCTGGTCGTGCGTTGGTCCCGGTTGCCACACGAACATCTAGTGGCAGTCGTTACGGGTTGTTGAAGCTCTCAAAAGTCTAACAATTGGTCTAACTGCAATGCTTAGATACCGCCTTCGGGTTGTGGAAGTCAGACGGCAGTCGCTTCACGGAAAATATCGAAGTTTAGCCAAAATCAACAATTACACTGGTAAAGCGGACCTCAGACTCCAAAGCTGAAAAGCTACGGATGCGACTGGGATTAAGGCTGAGATGATGATGAATATAAAATAAAACTACACATTAAACATAACGTACTTTGGGAAAATTGAACGAAATATTTACAAGAAGAATGTAACGAATAAATAAAACGGTAGTGACGTCACATCAAAACACACGGAAGCGTCACTTTGAAATGAACATTTGGCTAGAGGTGTCCAACTGTCTATTGCCCAGTGGTGTCCAATATCCACTTCACGCTTCTGTTCACACGTTGTGTCTTTGTTCTGCGAGCGAAGGACGGACGTCCCATTTCACATCCGACATGACAGTGGCGCCATCTGTTACCGTTTTCATTGCTCTGTCATTTTTTCGTGTTTTTTATTTTTGGCAGTCGCTGTTTCCGTTTGCGTCGCGTGGTGTCGCGTGTCATATTTCTTGGTTGATTTTCCGGGATACAAAGTAATGAAAAGTTACACTGAAAGTGTACTCTTTTGACTTTGACATTTCTTGCCTATAAGATCAATAATTTATGCCCAATGAACTGTGATCCAAAATAAACTTCACGTTGAGCCCTGACACCGCTAGAAAGTGTAGCAGTCGACCCCGTAGAAGATTGCCATCTTCTTTTCGCTTGTAGGTATGTCCTCCAGTGGTCTACTTTATCTCTAGATCTAAAAAATAAAATCCCTGGAAGTTAAGCGGAAATCATTTATCTAGCAGTGGGATCATGATACAGTATCAGTATTTAATCCTTTTGAAATATTGACTGTTTTTATCGCTCTAGAATTCTGGTTTCAACCGACTCAGCCCATCGCAATCTGCTCCTGACATTAATTAGCCTATCAAAAATAGTGGAACAAAATTCTTTTCTCTGCTTTTCACATCAAGTATGTCCCCGTCCAATTCTAGTTTGACATTTTTTTAAAATATTAATTATAAACTAGTGCTTGGCCGCAATCCCGCCTGATGATGATGCAATCGTTGATGGTAAAGTGCGCTAGTTTATTCAGAGTCTATTCCTTCTAATCTTGAAGACACTTAAATTGTAATCCGCCGGAAACACCGCCGCTGACAAATTGTTCCAGTCCCTCGATGTACGCGGCATAAAAGACGAGGCGAAACGCTTCGTCTGGATCGTGGTGACTTTAACAACGTAAGGGTGAAAAATCCCCGTACGTCGGGTCGTCCGGTGATCGAACGGAGAAGGGGGAATTAAATCATGCAATTCCCTCGCACACTCTCCAAAATACATCATAAAGAACACCGACAGGCTGGTTACTCTTCGCCTGTAAAACTAAACACGATCGTAACGACATTAAAGAGCTGTTAGTTTCAATTTTTCCATAACAATGATGAGACAGCTCATGAAAGTGGTCACTTTCATGAGCTGTGTCATCATTGTTACACGTCGAGTTTCGTATCTAAGTTTACCTATAGTACCTATAGTTACCGCATACCTATAGTAAACGTGTACAGTGCTGCACATCCCGCCACCCCAATTCCAGTTAAATAAATATATGTATATGTTAATATAAATATTTTAGTTTTAACTAATAATAATGGGTGTATATAAATAAATAAAAAACCTATAATATAAACTTTATTTCAACGACAATTAAGGCCATTTTGTTGATTTATTTTAAGAGTTATAAAAATGAAGTTATAGGCTGACGATTAAAGTTAAGTGACGTGCAAACATCAAAAATGTATGGCTAAACATTGGCTAATCGCCAATTAACTTTAAGCAAGGTTTATGAATAAAGGGGTATACTTCTAGATGCTACATATAAAAGAATACATTACAACGTCATACATTTTTATAGTGAACTTTGTTGCGTGTGTGTGTGTGTAGTTTACATTTTTGGCAAATACATCGCAAACGCAGAATAGGCACTAACTATTCCTGTTGATACACCTAGCTTTAATTAGGTTTTCCACAATAATCTTTAGCAGTAGGCATACATGTCTCAGTGGACCTAAGATACCCAAATGTGTACCATATTAATTATTCAGGCGAAAAGTAAGTAGTTACCTATATTTTCTTAATAAAGAGAATATGTATGTTACCATAGAAACTCACTATAACTGTTCTGTTATTCGGGAAAATTGAAATATGTCTAATTTAATAAAAATCAGTGGTACTGACTGACAGAAGTCAATCAAAAGTAATTCATTAAAATTAGACTGAGAATCAACACTTTTTGAACGTCAATATTACTTATGACAGTCCCCCAAAACGCCCACCCATCGACACTTCCTAATGCTTTCACTGGGAAGAAGAAGCTGTCTGTTCATTAAAACAACACGTGACTTTATACAATACTATGTATTATATACAATAATAATAAATAATAGTATGTATTATAATAGTATGTATTTGTTAGTATTATTTGTAGTTATGAAAACAAGAAAACACAACAACAATGAAATTATTTACTATAAGCCAGCTAGCCACGCCAAAATACCAGCAAAGCAAAACGAAAAGAAAAAATAAAATATCAATAAAATGGAAATGTAAGTGCAAACTGAAATCATTATTATGTTAAAAAAAGTTATGGAGGTGAGGCAATCTATAGCATTGTATAGGCTATATGCTATATAGTATACACACTATACATACTTATATACCTATATCTCGTTGTAGCGTTCACGGTGTTGGATCGGTCTCGCTCACGTGAGTTCAGTACTTTTTCCCCATCCAACAAGAGCTCAACGTCGCGTCGTTAAAGAAATTTTTACTTAAATATTTTTCTTACATTTCGACAACATAGGTAGGTACATTCATTCATCAATATCAACCTTTTTTTCGTCCCACTGCTGGGCACAGGCCTCCTCTCGTACAGAGAAGGATTCAACGTAATCACCACGCTTGCTCAATGCGAATTGGCGACTTAAAGTTCAGGTTTCCTTCACCTTTTAATCTGTCGTTAGTGTCCAAGATATACTTAGAAAATACATATAACTTAGAAAAATTACATTGGTACTTTCCTGAGCTGGAATCGAACCCGTACACTCATACTTGAAAGGCTGGTGTTTTAACCACTAGGCCGCCACGACTGTATTGATTTTTATACCCGCAGTTTTTTATTGATAAGTTTAACCTACGACGCCGCTGCATCATATGCCAAATTCATTGTTTCAGTTTGCCTATACAACGTGTAACAAAAAGGGTATATACATACCAAGGGCATGGCATCTTTAGATGATATCAAACGATATCGGATGGGTTTCAACTCAAAATAAAATACTCAAAAAATTGGTACCAAATTTTCGGTTTCGTGTGTTTCTTAAAATCAAATCATAACAAACGTGGCAGCACACTACATACGTTAATAACTACTCGTTACCCGTCACGTTACTTGCCCAAATCCGATAAATGTCTTCAATATCTCTGTGCGACTAGTATGATAGTCGCCTATCACAGGCGGTGTTTTTCCTCATAACTTCCTAACATAAAGAGATAGGATTAAAAAACCCTTCCAATATCGTTTAATATCATGTAAAGATGCCATGCCTTTGTTATGTATATACCGTTTATGTTACACGTTGTATATACATATATGTAGGTAGGTATTAACAACTACGTAGACAGACAACAATAGATATTCTAGTAGATATGTGTATCGGCTTTCACTAATACCCTCAACCGCAACGCTGGTATGGCGTTTAAATAATTAATTTGATTTCATTAATTTAATTGGTATTACACTAATTGATTTAGTTATGAAACTATTATGATTTTCGTATTTAAACGTCTGAAATTAAACTTTTGTAATATTGTTGTTTGATTCGATTTTGATTTCACTTGACTGTTATTTGATTATAAAAATTTGATAGAGGATTAACGTGGTCTCAGTAGTGATGAATCCGACCAACAAGTGTCCTAGTATTTCTTGGACTTGTGGGTTCAAAGTAGTCATAGAGAAAAAGATGTATTTTTGCGCTGTATTTATTAACCGACTTCAAAGAAAAGGAGGTTATCAATTCTACCAGTATGTATGTAATATTTCCAGAACAACTCATTTTTCGTATATGTTAGTCTATTTCAGCGTCTGAACAAATGTGCCAAATTTCAAAAGTGTAAGTATGTATGTTTTTATGTTTGTGCGCGCATATTTCCGGAACTACAAGTCCGATTTAAGTACTTCTTTTTTTGTTGTACTGGGTATTGTTCAACTTGAGGAATATTGCATTTGCATTGAATATTGCAATTTCATCAAAATCGGTTCAGTAGTTTTTGAGATAGGGATTTTTTTCGTATTGATGAGAACCTATTCTAATATAGGTTATGGCTGCCACTGTTGTTATGAGGTAAAAAAGTATTTTTCGAATTTCGACTAAGAAACTGAAAAGCTTAAAATAAAAACTTTTTACAAAAAAATAGAAACCGACTACTAAAAAACATGGCTCTAGAAGTCAGTGCCTCGAGGTTTCTGTTCTTTAGTTGGTCACTGATTTCTAGAGCTATAACAAAAGTGAAATTATTTTTTCCTTTTAAGTGTTTTTGTAAGTCGGTTTCTATTTTTTTGGTTTCATTAGAAATACAATACAAAGACACATCTAGTTGATACCAACACTATCTACTAATTCGACATGTAACATACGAGTATATGCTAATTTTGCCGTGGGTCGTCGTGGTCTCACAGATCCCAATTTATGGTCAATTTTATTGCTCAAAACATCCCTAGATTAAACTATGTTACTAATGAGAACTAAAAGGATACCCTCTCTATTTCTGAAACTAGAGACACTGGTGTCGGTAATGATATAATATTAACAGATATGATATGTTCTGACAAACTATCCAAAATAAATGTGCCGTTCGGAGCAACAGCACACACATGCAATTTTTTATTCTGCGTACATTTCACACGTTGATAGAGTGTGAGTGAGATGGGGCGCAATCTAAAGCATAGAGAAGAAAAAGATGGCTAGTGTTTGTCATTTGCGCTGTTAGCCTGTTAGTGTTTGTCGTTTGTTTTTACGAGTGTATCGAGAGTGACTAAAGCGAGATACAGGACTTACTTCCTTTTATACGCTTCATTTTCAGTGCGCTAGTGACATATCTACCTTAGTTTAATATTATATCAATGGGTGTCGGTAAACTAATTTTAAGTTGAGTGCATCTTTTCCCTTCTATTCTGATAAGAGAAGGAAGGTTAGTTAATTGACGTATTTTTAGACGCCATGTTTTTTTTTTTAAATCACGTCTTAACTGTCTATGGGGTATCTTAATTTGACAGGACTAAACTGACATTTTATCTTCTGTCCTTTTCTTAATGAAATAGATAGAAAAAGATGCACTGGGCTTAAAATTAGTTTAGTTAGCGCTTGATAGGTGCCATTGGCGCCGATTCCCTTGTTCATAAACTAATTTAAACTTAAGCTCAGTGCATCTTTTACTTTCTATTTGATTAAGAAAAGGACAGAACATAAAATGTTAGTTTAGACCTGTCAAATTAGACCGCGCCTGACGTAAATTGACGTATTTTTGGTCACCATGTTTATAATCGCGTCTAAACTTTCTATGGAGAATCTTAATTTGACAGGATCAAACTAAAATGTTATTTTGTACCCTTTTCTTAATGAAATAGAAAGCAAAAGTTACAGTGAACTTAAAATTGTTGTAGTTTTATTTTTTTTTAATAAATTATAAGCTAGTCCTTGACCGCAATCCCGCCTGATGATAAGCAGTGATGCAATCGTTGATGGTATAGCACGCTAGTTTATTAAGAGCCTATTTACTCTAGCCTTGAAGTCACTTAAACTGTAGTCCGATGGAAACACCGCCGTTTGTGAAAAAGGAAATCGGCGCCATTGGCGCCGATTCTGTTGTTCACGAACTAAACTAATTTTAAGTTACTGGCATCTTTTTCTTTCCATTTCGTTAAGAAGATAATATGTCAGTTAAATCCTGTCAAATTAAGATACTCCACAGACAGTTTAGACGCGATTAAAAACATGGCGACTAAAAATACGCCAGTTTACGTCAAGAGCGCACTAATTTGACATTTCTAAACTGACATTTTATATTCCGCCCTTTTCTTAATGAAATACAAAGAAACGGATGCACTGAACTTATATTTAACTAGCTTTCCGCCCGCGTTCGGTTCGGTAAGTTCGGTTATATCGCGCCTTTTAGATTTCCCTCGGGAACATCAAATTTTACCGCCATAAAAGGTAGCCTATGTTCTTTCTCAGGATCTAAAGAGTGTCTATGCCAAATTTCATCAAAATCGGTTAAGAGGTTTAAGGGGGAAAGCGTAACAGACAGACAGACAGAGTTACTTTCGCATTTATAATATTACTAGCTTTCCGCCCGCGGCTTCGCCCGCGTGGAGTTCGGTTATATCGCGCTTTTTAGATTTCCCCGGGGAACATCACAATTTTCCGGGATAAAAGGTAGCCTATGTTCTTTCTCAGGGTCTAAAGATTGTCTGTGCCAAATTTCATCAAAATCGGTTGAGAGGTTTAAGCGGGAAAGCGTAACAGACAGACAGACAGACAGACAGATAGACAGACAGACAGACAGACAGAGTTACTTTCGCATTTATAATATTAGTATGATAGTATGGATTCTGTTTGTGAACAAGATAATCCACTGTCAGAAGAACTTTTAGTGGCTAGAATTAATTATGTCTCACCATGAACGGGCGAATGAAACGTTTTCACGATTCCTACTTTATTGAACATACAGAATTGTTAACTAGTAAGGACTTTCAACTTTGGGCGTTAGAGACACCAGCGTACCCTGAACCGCAGCAAAATTGAACAAAATTAATAGCAGGCAAATCACCTACTTTCTGTGTTTTAATAATTTCATACAGCTGCCAAAGTACGGCAGTTGTAATTTGAATATACCGACAATTATGTAGTTGATAAGCAAAGACATTAAAATTTTATCTTAAACCTCTTTGTTGATAAGTAATCAATTTGCATAACAATAATTTTTCCTGATTTTTACTAGTTGACCTTCGCTTTTAATAAATAGTGTGTTCCCGACATATCAAGATATATTGGACAACTGTTCTTCTCTATTCTCTCATTATCGATGCAAATTACATTTAAAATTTAGTATAACGTTTAAAATAACACGCAAAACTATTAGTTTTAGGTATTTATTGGTTCGGAAGCTATTTGTTCGATGTTGCTCCTACATGGTGACCATTAAGTAGTATTGATAATTTTAATGTAAGCGATGTCTATTTTAAATGTCGATTTATGGTAGAAATTGGCGCCGAGTCTGTTATTCGTCCTACGGCTGGTTTCCACCCTTACGTTGTTAACACCACTACGATCCGGACGAAGTGTTTCGCCTCCTCCTTTATACCGCGTACATCGAGGGACTGGAATAGCTTGCCAGCGGCGGTGTTTCCGTCGGACTATAATTTGAGTGTCTTCAAGGCTAGAGTGAATAGGCTCTGAATAAACTAGTGCGCTTTACCATCAACGATTGCGTCACTGCTTACCATCAGGCGGGATTGCGGTCAAGCGCTAGTTTATAATATATATAAAAAAAAAAAACACTAAACTAATTTTAAGTTAAGTGCATCTTTTTCTTTCCATTTTTTTTATTACTTATAAACCAGTGCTTAACTGCAATCCCGCCTGATGGTAAGCAGTGATGCAATCGTTGATGGTAAAACGCACTAGCTTATTTCACTCAAAAAACTGAGTGAATAGGAAGGAAGACGGCAGTTGAGCGAGGTGATGCAATGTTTAACCCAACAACACGACCAACGATGCTGCGCCAGAGGATGATCTGGAGACCCTCCACGACCAAACTCCCGACACAACAACATTAGGCACATCGTACCCGGTACACATCGCAACACAACTGCTCAGACCCGTCCTCCGTACGGCTTCACCAGACATCATGCCGGACCACGACGAATCGCTTGGCGGCAAGACTTTGTCTGGTGGGTGGTAACTTATGCCGGCGGCTGATGTTGTTGCCTACCACCGAGAAAGAAAAGGATAGAAGATAAAATGTTAGTTTAGGCCTGTCACATTAGTCCGCTCCTGACGTAAGTTTACGTATTTTTTGGTCGCCTTGTTTATAATTGCGTCTAAACTGTCTATGGAGTATCTTAATTTGACAGGATTAATGAAGATTAATCATGTCAAATTAATAAATGCATCTCTTTCTTTCTATTTGATTAAGAAAAGGACAGAAGATAAAATGTTAGTTTAGATCTGTCAAATTAATTCGCTCCTGACGTAAATTGAAATATTTTTGGTCACCATGTTTATAATCGCGTCTAAACTTTCTATGGAGAATCTTAATTTGACAGGATTAAACTAAAATGTTATTTTGTACCCTTTTCAAAATTAATAGCAGGCAAATCACCTACTTTCTGTGTTTTAATAATTTCATACAGCTGCCAAAGTACGGCAGTTGTAATTTGAATATACCGACAATTATGTAGTTGATAAGCAAAGACATTAAAATTTTATCTTAAACCTCTTTGTTGATAAGTAATCAATTTGCATAACAATAATTTTTCCTGATTTTTACTAGTTGACCTTCGCTTTTAATAAATAGTGTGTTCCCGACATATCAAGATATATTGGACAACTGTTCTTCTCTATTCTCTCATTATCGATGCAAATTACATTTAAAATTTAGTATAACGTTTAAAATAACACGCAAAACTATTAGTTTTAGGTATTTATTGGTTCGGAAGCTATTTGTTCGATGTTGCTCCTACATGGTGACCATTAAGTAGTATTGATAATTTTAATGTAAGCGATGTCTATTTTAAATGTCGATTTATGGTAGAAATTGGCGCCGAGTCTGTTATTCGTCGTACGGCTGGTTTCCACCCTTACGTTGTTAACACCACTACGATCCGGACGAAGTGTTTCGCCTCCTCCTTTATACCGCGTACATCGAGGGACTGGAATAGCTTGCCAGCGGCGGTGTTTCCGTCGGACTATAATTTGAGTGTCTTCAAGGCTAGAGTGAATAGGCTCTGAATAAACTAGTGCGCTTTACCATCAACGATTGCGTCACTGCTTACCATCAGGCGGGATTGCGGTCAAGCGCTAGTTTATAATATATATAAAAAAAAAAAAACACAAACTAAACTAATTTTAAGTTAAGTGCATCTTTTTCTTTCCATTTTTTTTATTACTTATAAACCAGTGCTTAACTGCAATCCCGCCTGATGGTAAGCAGTGATGCAATCGTTGATGGTAAAACGCACTAGCTTATTAAGCCTATTCACTCAAAAAAACTGAGTGAATAGGAAGGAAGACGGCAGTTGAGCGAGGTGATGCAATGTTTAACCCAACAACACGACCAACGATGCTGCGCCAGAGGATGATCTGGAGACCCTCCACGACCAAACTCCCGACACAACAACATTAGGCACATCGTACCCGGTACACATCGCAACACAACTGCTCAGACCCGTCCTCCGTACGGCTTCACCAGACATCATGCCGGACCACGACGAATCGCTTGGCGGCAAGACTTTGTCTGGTGGGTGGTACTTATGCCGGCGGCTGATGTTGTTGCCTACCACCGAGAAAGAAAAGGATAGAAGATAAAATGTTAGTTTAGGCCTGTCACATTAGTCCGCTCCTGACGTAAGTTTACGTATTTTTTGGTCGCCTTGTTTATAATTGCGTCTAAACTGTCTATGGAGTATCTTAATTTGACAGGATTAATGAAGATTAATCATGTCAAATTAATAAATGCATCTCTTTCTTTCTATTTGATTAAGAAAAGGACAGAAGATAAAATGTTAGTTTAGATCTGTCAAATTAATTCGCTCCTGACGTAAATTGAAATATTTTTGGTCACCATGTTTATAATCGCGTCTAAACTTTCTATGGAGAATCTTAATTTGACAGGATTAAACTAAAATGTTATCTTCTATCCTTTTCTTAACGAAATAGAAAGAATAAGACGCATTCAACTTAAAATTAGTTTGAACTAGCTAGACAGACAGACAGAGTTACTTTCGCATTTATAATATTACTAGCTTTCCGCCCGCGGATTTGCCCGCGTGGAGTTCGATTATATCGCGCTTTTTAGATTTCCCTCGGGAACATCAAATTTTTCCGGGATAAAAGGTAGCCTATGTTCTTTCCCAGGGTCTAAAGATTGTCTGTGCCAAATTTCATCAAAATCGGTTGAGAGGTTTAAGCGGGAAAGCGTAACAGACAGACAGAGTTACTTTCGCATTTATAATATTAGTATGGATTAGTATGGATTGTAAACATGAGAATCGGCGCTAATGACAATTTAAAAAAAAAACTCTAAAATGATCTCAACATGCAGATAAAAATATACACGTTTAAAATATTACCTACCAATAGAACTTTAAGGACTAATTTCTTTATAATAATCGCTAAAAGTTTATCCTTTGTAAACGCGCCCTCAAGTTTGAATGGGTTATCAGTCAATTTTATTAGACAAATGGACTCCTCGCCTTGACCTTCAGTTTCCATGGCTCGACCCGACCGTTGAGTTCAGGATCCCTTAAGTTTTCATTCCTCCTTTATTGCGAATCCCTTTTTGACGTATGACGTTGTAATCTGGAAATGATGATTACTTGCATGCGTGTAACAAGCGAAGGGGGAACGGCAGGTATAAAATTAAAGTGTGTAGAACTATCGTCGAGGCTTTGTTCTCGATGTTGAATACCGGCAAACAAAGGCTTAATGGCAGTGTTTGCATAACCGCAATTACTGTAGAGAGCTGATTTATCTTCATAGGACCTACATCATGTTATTGTTGAGCATAGTAATTAAAATAGTATAAACAAAATTACCTACTACCCTGTCCACGATAAAAGTTGAGTTTTTGATACCATCCCGCAATTGGGTTGTATCCTAAAAAATAATTTAATGTCCATCAGATAGATTTATAAAAGACTAGCGGCCGCCAGCGACTTCGTTCGCGTGGTTTAGTTATGCTCCGCTCCTATTAGTCGCAGCGTGATGTTATATAGCCTAAAGCCTTCCTGGATTAATGGGCTATCCAACGCAAAAATATTTTTTCAAATCGGACCAGTAGTTCCCGAGATTAGCGCGAACAAACAAACAAACAAACAAACATACAAACAAACTCTTCAGCTTTATATATTAGTATAGATATTGAACACGTATTTTTTTTTCATTCAAATACTTACGAAGATATATTGATTTGAAATGTCGCATGACGTCACGCCGTGGTACAAAATATACCACGGCGTGACGTAAGTAACTAACTCGCACTCCGTAACTTTAATACGCTATATCTCAGTAGTTTTTGGTAATTTCGAGAAAATAAAAACAACGGGTCTTTTTTTTTTATTATCTATAAGGCGGACTAATTATTTTTTTGATTTTCATACCTCGGGGACTCCCCTATTATCTCGCAGGAAGTTTTTGAGCCAAAGAACAACATTAAAACACTTCATTCTGACAAGCATAATAGGAGATTCGCGTAGAGACCAAAGGGACATAAATCATCATTATCTTGCTTGTGACCTTGAATCGGAGTTACTATGATTTAGAAGATTCGGCCTGACAATCTTTCACACAATTAAACTTAATGAAAGTCTATCAAATTTAATTGTATAATTTATGTCTGGGCGGTCGCGGTAATCACTTAACGTCAGCCGGACTGTTCTGTTAAGATCTCATCGCAAAAACTTAGAAGACCGCTAATGGCGACCCAGATTTAGTTCAATACGGTCTCCAAAGCCTGGAGCACAGGCGAAGAGTAGCCAGCCTGTCGGTGTTCTATAGGATGCATTTTTGTATGACTTAATTCTCCCATCTTCATTCCATTATCAGATAACTCGTCGTAAGGTTGACACCACTACGATCCGGACGAAGCGTTACGCCTCGTCTTTTATAATGAATTTTGCATGTACATCGAGGGACTGGAACAGTTTGCCAGCGGTGGTGTTTCCGTCTGACTACAATAAAAGTGTATTCAAGGCTCGAGTGATTAAGGTCTTAATAAACTACCGCACTGTGCCATCAACGATTGCATCAATGCTTACCATCAGGTGGGATTGCGGTCAAGCACTAGTTTATAATTATAACACACGACAGCCTCCGTGGCGTAGCGGTAGCGGACGCGGCCGCTGCGCAAGGAGGCGCGGTTTCGATCCCCGCACAGTGCAAATATTTGTATGCATGAATACGAATATTTGCACTGGTCTGGTCGTGCCTCGGAAAGCACGTTAAGCCGTTGGTCCCGGTTGCCATACGAACATCTAGTGGCAGTCGTTACAGGTTGTTGGAGCCCTCAAAAATCCAACAATTGGTCTAGCTGCAATGCTTCGATGTCGCCTTCGGGTTGTGGAGGTCAGACGGCAGTCGCTTCACGGAAAATGTCGAAGTTTAGCCATATCAGCAGTTAGACTGGTAAAAGCGGACCCCAGACTCCAAAGCTGAAAAAGCATCGGATGCGACTGGGACTAACGCTGAGATGATGATGACTAGTTTATAATTATTATAAAAAGGCGGTTAATAGGTTTACTGTCAATAGTAGTATGACAGTTATAGTATATACTTATACAATATTATATTTTGTTTATACGAAGCCCGAAAGCGAAACACGTGTCGAGTATTTTCAAATAAAGACTCTATGTCTCACTGTCCTAGTACTATGATCTACCGTCAGCTGTGTTGCGCGCTCGGTAACCACACTGCAACAATTTCTAAATGTATTTGGGAAAAAATATAACATGGTGTAAAAATGATTGGAATCGATTCAGTTGCTTATTCTGAACAAACTATATTCAGGTTTCGTATAAAAAAAAAATGTTGTATAGTAGATACATATAGTGGAACAAGATAACTCGCTTCACTGAACATTACACGGTGCTTGCGGGCTTGTATGTTTGCTTGCTTGTTTGTTTGTCCGTCTCTAACTCTTTGGACTACGAGTGAGCGGCTCATTACAGTAAAATGTCCCACCGTTTTCAATACGATCATACGTTCATATTTTTTTTAAAAACGAATATCTAACTAAAATGTTGAAAATAAATATAGTTTAAAAAACTAAAAATACATGCTTTTAAAAAATATCAAACTAAAAAGTTAAAAATAATTTTTAAAAAAAGCGTGAGGCGCTTAATATACAAAAATTATGGCACAAAGCGCCTCACGCTTTTTTTTAAATTATTTTTAACTTGTTAGTTTGATATTTTTTAAAAGCATTTTTTTTTAGTTTTTTAAACTACATATATTTATTACTAAATAGACAGACAGGTATCAAACTGTTTTTTATCTAAATATCAACTTAAAAACTTTACAACTTTGGTAGGTATTTATTTATTACTCGTCGCAATATCTATGTAGGTCATGGTTTCATTTGTATACCGCTTCGTCACTGCGTCACTGAACCAACTCAATCGACAATTTACGAGCCTGTCGACGTCTATATTCCCTGAAGATTCAGAATCAATTGTTGCTTTGACAACACATGTAGGTGCTAGAGATAGATAGGTAGGTATGTAGGGTATTCAAATACATATCATTAACATTATTACTAAATAGACAGACAGGTATCACAACTGTCATTCTAATAAATTAACGACTTGACCTTTCCGTAACATAACCTACAGCGCAAAACCCATTTTACCGTCTAAGAAACTCGCAGATTCATCACTGCACAGATTTAATCTGCACGTTAGCGGAATGACTTGCAAAATTATGTTAAATAACAGAGGGCGTTCCCTTAAACTCGTTAATATATATCATTAATAGATTAAAATAAAAATATCAGCATAGAAAAATAAGCATAAAAAAATCCGAATAAAAAAAAAATTATAATTGAAAATAAATTTGAAACCTGTTTTAAATCAAAATAGTAGCACGGAATAGTATCTACCTAACGTTGTATTGCCCAAACTGGCAACGTCGTTGCAATGCGCGTGATTTTGAGCGGCGGCGTCTTTTATAAAGGCGGCTTAGTGAATTACAAAGAGACATCGTCGTGTTGTTATCATTAAAATTAAACATTTATGTAGGTATGTTTAGTTTTAACAATAACACTTAACAACCCGTCTCAAATAACGCTGACAAAACGTCATTGACCTTGGACTGTGGAGGACTTACCTATTGGCAATCGCAAACATAGTAAATAAAAAAAAACAAATTCATGTAGGTACTTGCCTTCCTATCAATAACATTTCAATTAAAATACACAGATTTAAACAGATATTGTGTCGACGTCTAGGTATCGTCTTAATAAACCTGTCCAAGATTCAGAATCAATTGGTTGCTTATGACCAAAATTAATTTAATCTTAAAAATAATGTACCGCTAATAAATAGCCTGCGGTTAAGTTTGAGGAAATTTTAATTTATTAAAACACAGTTTAGGCTAGGATTAAAATGATAATGACGTATTACACATTAGGAAGTGAATGTTTTCTCCAATAATAGAGATTTAAAAACTTTTTATGTAGGTAACCTTCGTAATACCTCAGGTAGGTACCTACTTGCGTTTATTCATAGCAATCGAGTAACGTCACAGTAGTAACACGTTTGTGGAACGGGTTTTAGGAAGGAATTTGACTTCTGAAATTTTGTGGCACAGTCGTTTAGTGGTTTTCGATATGTTTTAGGTGTTATGAAACATTTAAATACCTAATGTTAAAACTTACCTAGATTTTAAACTGCTCGATATGCTGACCTCCTCTGTCCACACATTGTCGCAGTCGGACGGTTATTTTGGTGCACTCGTCGCATTAAAGTCGGGTCATCGCGTACTGATAATACGGAATGCTGTGCGAATTCGCATTTGCATCTCCTCCCGCGAATAAATGAGTTGTTTGACCCAACCCCAAAAAAAGAAATCGTTAAGTCAGTTGACCGTGGTGGCCACCATTGATCACGGGTCGGGGTAACGACGCGGCACTACGGGCTCATTGTTACGCATACGCACCAGAGCGCTCACAATAACACGAGAATTTTGCGGTTGATGTGCATTAGGATACCTCTCAGCATACATCCTCAGAGCACGTGCACCATTAAAATTACACTCAGCATAAATGAGCACCATGTTCACATAACACTGAACTGATAACGCGGCATTTTTACAAGAATGACGCAAGACGTTGCAATGCGAAATTAGTACATCCGGTCAGCGCGTGAGCGGAGAGATTACTAGCGAATAAAATTAGGGATGGACATTCGGGGGACGAGACCTTTGTCATTAGCATACGCGGCTTGTCATTCATAAATAAATTGCGACGTTGCCGTTCTTCAAGTTCGCGTGTACATACATGTCAATTTAAAATTTTTATTGAATTTTTCATATTGAAAAAATTTTAAAACATTTTGTTTTCGGAATGCTATACTATTTCGGGTTAACGGGAACGCCCTCTGTTAGTTAACATACTGTATATCATAATGAAAAAGAAAAAACGTGTCAAAATCCCATACATAGCTTTGAACACATTGTTGAAGTTATTCATTAATTTCTCACGAACTTTCTAGTATGTTAGAGGCTGTCATAACCTCACAACAATCTCGTGTGAACAGTATGAAGCTCGCTTCTCATTAATTGTTGTGATATGAAACGTTCATCAATTACGGTGGGATCGCCATTTAGTCGTCACCGGACCCACTCCGCTGATTGATTCGTCCAACGGTAGTTTGGTCGGCAGTTAATGGCTGCTACAGAATCAATACTATTGCACACTATGAATCTATCGGTAACGTTGCTATGGACTCATCGCTTAATGCCTACCATTAGAGTTTGAAATCAAATGAAATTTGAAATTTATTAAAAAAAAAAGTAGAGCAACAATGAATGTACAAAAAGAATTGATATAATATTAAACAGATATGATATGCTCTAACAAATTAACCGAAATAAATGTGCCGATCGGAGCAGCAGCACACACATGCAAGTTTTTTATTCTGCGTACATTTCACACGTTTTTACAGTGTGAGTGAGATGGGGCGCAATCTAAAGCATAGAGAAGAAAAAGATGGCTAGTGTTTGTCATTTGCGCTGTTAGTGTTTGTCGTTTGTTTTTACGAGTGTATCGAGAGTGACTAAGGCATAGAATAAAGAGGGGAAGTAGGTTATCTGCGACCCAATCCGCGATTTAATTGCCTACTGTCTTAGGGTTGACGACTGTCCGCGCTTCGTCGGTTACGGTTGTCGCCCAAACCGCTAACAAATATTTATAGACTAAGAGCTTATGTTTAAATTATTTGCTTAGTATTTAGTTTACATATACTAGTCAGTTTTTATTTTTGTAATTTTTATTTTTAGTTTTGTACACATAAAAACCATATTTATTTTTATTTTTAATTAATACAAATATAAATAATACAAACATAACATCTATTGAATCACACATTTAATACAAAATTACAAATTAGCTACAGAAAAATACCTACTTTCTTCGGTTTCGACTATTACGAAACGCGTTGTTATTAAACTTTAATGTGTAATATATCCGTATCCTTGTAAATAACTTTTAGAAATGTAATTTGAAAAATATAAGTCTTTTATTTGTTCATAAATAGACATACCAACTTTGCAGTTTATGTGATCATTTTTTAAAAGCTAATATACCGAAAAGCCGTAACGCGCGAACCTCGTTCCATACTAACCGCGACTAGCGCAGTCATAGGCACTCTAATATTGTGTTTAGGTGTGCGTGCGACGACGCATAGATACTATGGCGCACACATACAAGCCGCGCGCGGTCCGTTTGTATGAAGATAACGTACTTCGTTCTTTTTATTCTATGACTAAGGCAAGAGATCAGAATTATAATCTTTTGTACGGTTCAAGTTCAATGCGCTAGTGACTTATCTACCTTAGTTTAATATTATATCAATGACAAAAAGTCTGTTTGTATAGTAATACAAATCTTAAAAGCTGTTAAAGCTAACTTACTGTAGTCTAATCCATACTAATATTATAAATCCGAAAGTAACTCTGTCTGTCTGTCTGTCTGTTACGCTTTCCCGCTTAAACCTCTCAACCGATTTTGATGAAATTTGGCACAGACAATCTTTAGACCCTGAGAAAGAACATAGGCTACCTTTTAACCGGAAAAATTAGATATTCCCTAGGGGAATCTAATATGCGCGATATAACCGAACTCCACGCGGGCGAAGCCGCGGGCGGAAAGCTAGTACATAATATAAATCTATAAAGTTACGATCTAAAACTAATGTTGGGACCACCCGAACTAGGTTTATTTAAACCTGTGTTTCAGTTTGGTTGATTATTAGGTCAACCAACTTGTCACAATTACCTATGTGAAATCAGCAGGGTAATTGCGTAACACGCTATTAGTAGGAATGGGTTTCATTTGACAACAACATTCATTGCATTATTCATATTGTTGTGTGTCGGTGGTAGGCAACAACATCAGCCGCCGGCATAAGTTACCACCCACCAGACAAAGTGTTGCCGCCAAGCGATTCGTCGTGTTCCGGCATGATGTCTGGTGAAGCCGTACGGTAGACGGGTCTGAGCAGTTGTGTTGCGATGTGTGCCGGGTACGATGTGCCTAATGTTGTTGTGTCGGGAGTTTGGTCGTAGAGGTCATCCTCTGGCGCAGCATCGTTGGTCGTGTTGTTGGGTTAAACATTGCATCACCTCGCCCAACTGCCGTCTTCCTTCCTATTCGCTCAGTTTTTTTGAGTGAATAGGTTTAATAAGCTAGTGTCCTTTACCATCAACGATTGCATCACTGCTTACCATCAGGCGGGATTGCAGTCAAGCACTAGTTTATAAATATAAAAAAAAAACACATTTTTGGAACATACGGAGCAATAGATTAGCAATATACTTCAAAATGATTAAAATTGCTAGTAATCCATACTAATATTATAAATGCGAAAGTAACTCTGTCTGTCTGTCTGTCTGTCTGTCTGTTACGCTTTCCCGCTTAAACCTCTCAACCGATTTTGATGAAATTTGGCACAGACAATCTTTAGACCCTGAGAAAGAACATAGGCTACTTTTTATCCCGGAAAAATTTGATATTCCCGAGGGAAATCTAAAAAGCGCGATATAAACGAAATTTACGCGGGCGAAGCCGCGGGCGGAAAGCTAGTTGTGTATAACGCAATAAGGGTGCAGGTTATTTCTGTCTCGATGAGTACCTATCCCATTGTTCTTACTTCGGCAGTACATATAGTAAAATTGGAACGATACAGAGAAGATTAGCATGGCCCTGCGCAAAGTACCTATCCCATGTTTGCTCATTAAACTCCCTTTCTTCGAGAAGTACGCCAAATCGTGCCCGTGAATATTTATAACAGCAGTCAAGGGCAAACTTGCAATATTTCGGTAGGTACTGTTGATATTTAAAGGTCATTCAGAAGTTCCGTAAGTTCAATTCGAAGTTTGGAAACTTTATGCGGAGCTGTTCATCCGCTTCTAGGCAAGTACCTAACCAACTTCAATAGGCTAGCGCTTGTTCAAATGTAGGTTAAACTAGGTCTTGCCTAGGGACCTTTGTTCGCTTTCCTTCCTCCTGATAATCCTTTAAGAACTTTAACTTTATTATATATACACATATGATTACATTTTAGTGCAGCTGTAGCAATAGCATTCATTTTGCCCATTCAACAACATTAATTGCGTTAGTTAGGTTATTGATCAGACAAATTTTATTTATTTCTCTCTTCTTTGGCTTCGCACGGTTTGTGCATTTAGCCAATGACACGCGTGAACCGTCTACGAGGGAGGTTTGAGGCAAAGTGATGATGAGGTCACTATGTTGCAATATCTCAATGTTCTTTATAAATTATTTACTGAATGTACTTTTACGACATAAATCACGCACTTTTATTTAGTGAACAACATTATAAATAATTTAAAAGTCCAATGAAAAATGAGCGTGACACTCAGCCAAAATTTCCCGTCAAAAACTCTCAGACAAATTTTGCGAATGTGTAAAGTAAAGGATGAATGAATGAATGAAATGAAGAATGTAGCAATATCCTTCAAATATTGTTTAGATTATGACTAATGGTCATCATCATCCCAGTGTTAATCCCAGTCGCATCCGAAGCCGTTTCAGCTTTGGAGTCTGGGGTTCGCTTTACCAGTCAAACTGCTGATATGGCTAAACTTCGACATTTTCCATGAAGCGACTGCCGTCTGACCTCCACAACCCGAAGGCGACATCGAAGCATTGCAGTTAGAAAATTGTAAGAGTTTTGAGGGCTCCAACAACCCGTAACGACTGCCACTAGATGTTCGTAGGGCAACCGGGACCAACGGCTTAACGTGCTTTCCGAGGCACGACCAGACCAGTACAAATATTCATATTCATGCATACAAATACTTGCACTGTGCGGGGATCGAACCCGCGCCACCTTACGCAGCGGCCGCGTCCGCCACCGCTACGCCACGGAGGCTGTCATGACTAATGGTGTGTTACGCAATTGGAATGCAAACCTCTTTAAAGTCTGCATCTCAACAGGTCTATACTTACTACCTACTTACTTACTACTACTTACTTTGAAAACCCGCGAAAACACTCATATCCGATCGAAAACTCCAACAAAATAAATAAATCCAGCTTTATTCAAAGTCGTTTCTCGAACGATCTCTATTAAGCGAACAATGTTCTTTTAAATTACATCCATATTGGCACAATAATCGTTCGCTCGTTTAATCTCATATAAAATGAAGCTAAATAAATACGTACGACTATTGCAGCAATCTCCCCTGCCTGTTCTGAATGGATGTACTGTTCCTGTGAATGAATGTTTTGTTCCCCTAGTTTCCCCTGGCAGATGCAACACAGTTACCACTGGAAAAGCTACCCTCGTTTAGCGGGCTGGCGTGCTGTAGCGTTCAATGTTTTTCTCTTGTTAAGAGGGAACTCTAGTGGTGTTTTCTCTATACAAACGTATTCCGCAGTTTTCTTTGTGGATAATGCTTTTAGAGCAATTATTTTGCTTCTACAATTTTACACCGTGATTATAGATACGTGCCCCTATAATTTGTTTTTTTCCGAAACTTAATTAATAAAAGAAATTCGATACTTCAAAATCGCGAAAAATAACCCATTTTTACCGTGATGTTCAGATGACTATTAGACAAACATGATAAGTTTTTGACAAAAATGATGATGATGATGTTCCGACCGATGTCGGCCACGGCGACCACTTCGACTCCTAGCCGATGATTTGGCGCTCATGCGCCCGAAGATGGCTTATGTATCTTTGCGGCGAAACTTCAACACACACACGACACACGAGGACAGCTTTGCGCTGCTCCTCAAACTCGTGCACTTGTCCGTACACCATTTCTGCGCCATTCTGGCCGTTTTGCTGCCAAACGCTCCCATTCAGAGGGTTCTATATTGAATCTCTTCATGTGCCGTTTTAAGACATCTTTGAACCGCAGGAGTTGTCCATAGCGGACAACTCCTGTGGTTCAAAGATGTCTTTCGCTTGCCCTCCTCAAGCTCAGAGAAGAAGATGCGCTTCGCCACCCTTTCGTCCGCCATATATGATACGTGCCCGCACCACCGAAGCTGTATGCTGTGTGCTGAGATCTGTCGTGCTTTGAAAAAGAAAACAGCGGAATACGAAACGTCTTTTGGTCAACATTTCTGTAGGTAAAATCAGCCTGCAACTGTCCTTTTCGCATTTTACCGGGAGAGGTTGGAAGCAGCGCGATGGCAATAGTTTCTTCAAATACCTATTTTTCAAATTCCTCGGCAAAAGAGTCTCCTCTTAAATGCGATATATTTTATCTGTATCCTGTATTTTATTTTATGAATAGGGTTTTTATTGCTTTTTGAGAGCTTTGTGTCGTATTCGACACGTGGTGTTTGAATTTTCATTGTACTTATATTTTTCTTTCGCTAAAGTAAAACTACAGGATGATTTGAGACTCAAAAGATTTTTCTTGGGAACATAAAATTGTTTGTAAGAGCTATGATATACACTGTACCTAACTTCTTCTTCAGCCTATAGATGTCCACTGCTGGACAAAGGCCTCCCCCAAGGCTTTCCACGCTGACCGGTCTTGTGCTGCCCGCATCCATCGACTTCCCGCGACCTTCACCAGGTCATCGGTCCACCTTGTTGGGGGCCTCCCTACGCTGCGTCTTCCAGTACGTGGCCGCCACTCCAGAACCTTACTGCCCCATCGGCCATCGTTTCTACGAGCAATGTGCCCTGCCCACTGCCACTTAAGTTTAGCGACTCGCAGAGCTATGTCGGTGACTTTGGTTCTTCTGCGGATCTCCTCATTTCTGATTCGATCACGCAGAGAAACTCCTAGCATAGCTCTTTCCATTGCCCTTTGTGTGACTCTGAGCCTTCGTATGAGGCCCATTGTGAGCGACCACGTTTCAGTTCCGTAAGTCATCACTGGCAACACACCCTAAACCTAACTAAAATGGTAGAAAAAGGTTAAAAGCACGTTAAAGGAAGTTTCTTTTGTTTGCGAAGCATTCAAGAGTACTTCGCACTTTATTTCCCTTGAAAGTCTGTAAACGTCACTTTCACGACTTTTTTGTGTTGAATCTCTGAACTTAATTTTTGTGTTTGAAAGATTTCCGCGAAAACAAATTTCTTTAAACATAATTTAATAAAGTTATCAATTTCACGTTGCGAGCTCAGGACATAAAAGTTCAATAATTTCCGGGTGGTTTTTGGTTATAATATTTTCTTATTAGATTCTGGAGGTAAATTTAAACTCTTTGCAATCCATACTAATATTATAAATGCGAAAGTAACTCTGTCTGTCTGTCTGTTACGCTTTCCCGCTTAAACCTCTCAACCGATTTTGATGAAATTTGGCACAGACAAACTTTAGACCCTGAGAAAGGACATAGGCTACCTTTTATTCCGAAAAAAAAATGATATTCCGAGGGAAATCTAAAAAGCGCTATATAACCGAACTCCACGCGGGCGAAGCCGCGGGCGGAAAGCTAGTAAATACAATAAAATAATTTATGTAGAGGTTTGGAACATAATACACGTAAGAATATACGATGACACAGCACATAACTTATCAGTAAATGTTTTTGTTATCGTCCCTAATTACTGTAACCGTCCCTAATGTGTGACGACAACATGACACGAATGTAAGTAGGTGTTAGTGCCGTACTGAAATGTGACCATTAATAAATCAATAACCGGGATATTGTATGTACCTATGTTTATGTTGTGCTTTTCAATCGGAAAGTTACAACTCTTAGTTTTCTTAGGGACACACCTAGCTGTTGAGGTTACTGTTATCTTGTTGAATTTGTAAAATCATTAAAATGAGAAATTTTCATCGTGCTGCGAAGAAACTACTTTCCAAAGTAAAATTTCTTACATTTTTTCACACGTTAAGCTATATATAACCAATTTAAACTGCCTTCAGATTGCACATGGAAGTGCTGGCTTGACGTTGTAAGAAATGACATGCCTGCCAACAACATCACACCACGGGATGCCAGAGATCGTGCGAAACGGAGGCGTATTAGTAGGAAAGCGGACCTCGGGCTCCAACGCGAAAGCCGCGGATGCGACCGGGATTATACGCTGAAATGATGATGATGATGAGATTGCACGAAAATCATATACAAATGATGAGTGTGTATTAATTATCTTCATGAGTCAAGCTCTCATAAATAAAAGCCCAAAAACAAATCTTCCTTTAAGGCGCAGAACAGCTAAAGTAATGTTCGCAATATTTGCATCATTTTTCACTCCATTCTTTAATAATGAAACTCTGAATCCGTCTGTGTCTTGAAAACGTCTTTAAAATTGCCTTTCCCGGAAATTTCGCAGCCATTCAAAGAGGAAAAATCCTGTGAAATCGTAACGGATGGGGACAACAGGGGAACCTGACAGAGAGCCCTCGCTACAGTCGCTTTTCAGAAACAGTCGACTCATTGTGAGATAATAATGTCTATGAGGGAAAAGCCGAGGAAGCGAGCCGCAGAGTGCTTTAATTTTTACTTCTGTTTGTACTCTCATTTGTTCAGATAACAGTGTTCTATTCAACTAGTTGTGATAAGGTAGTGTAAAATATTTGTAGTAGTGTTTTGTCAGTCGGAAACTGTTAGTAGAGATAGACGCACGTCTATCGTGATGAGGAAAAGTTAGTTAAGTAACGATTGCTTATACCAAAGCTAATATTACAAGATTTCACTTATTTCACGTTTGTTTATTTATTATTTCAATTTTAATAGATATCTGAGGTCATCGGAAAACCTGATATTAGAGATGCATTCCACTAGTTTCTATGATAAATCCTTTACTGTACAAGCAGTTGTGCTATGGAATGACTTGCCCGTGTCCGTAAGGCGTGCTCAAACACTGTCTTCTTTTAAAACTATGATAAAGAAGCACTTCTTCTCTATTTAAATACATTATTATATTTTATTTGCTCTTGTATGATATTTATTAATTAGATGTATACATTTATTTAAACTAGTATGATACACTTACCGTATACATGTATTGTATATTATTTCTCCCTCCTTCCGCTTGGTATTCCATCCAAAGGTTATCTGTAAAAGATCGCTCTTAGCGATAAGACCGCCCATTGTGTCACCCTTTGTAAAATATTTTTATTTATGTTCTGTAATCTATATGGTGTACACAATAAAGGTTATTCTATTCTATTATTTGGCACATGGGTAGACCATAACCTGGATTGGGATGAAGATACTTTCCTTTACTTATCCCTTATTTTCATAGGATCGAGAATTAAGTGGGTCACGAACTGTGTATTGAATAAAGCTTTACATTGAAAATAAGATTACAGGCTATCTTCAAGCTATTTGTAAACTGATAAACCTAATCATGCTTTTTCCCCAACCTTTCTTCACTGGAATCAGAAAGCCATTTACTATAAAGCGAAGCTTAAAAACTTCTGTATTGCTCGTACAAAAACAACCCTTATTCTGGGTGAACTCTCGCTTTGACGATCGCAAAGTGATGAATTTTATACGAGCGATTCATAAATTAAACTCGTCTGCAATTTGCATATTTTCTTCGTCACAAAGCTCGAGTCAAAATTCGAACTCATTAATTTATGTAAGATGGCTGGTCCTTTATTATAGAATAATATTTATCCGTTTGTAATGACGGTCATGTTAAAAGATTATTGTATCGAATTGAAGATGTAGAAACTTTTTTGATCTATTTAGGCTGTCTGTTCAGTGGCTGAACCATCGACTGCTGCTCTTCTTGTCGCGGGTTTTATTCCAGTACGGAACAAATAACTGTATGGCCTATAGGTAGTTGTTACAGGTTTAGCTTTGTGTAGCTATGTGTGTTTAATTGTTTGTAAATGCACGACACGGTTGAAATTCCTAGTGTGGGGCAACATTATACCAAAAAAAAAAAGAAATAACAATTATTATTATCTCTTTTATTTCATTTTATACATATATTAATTAAATTTCTAAATATTTATATATAGAAATAAGAAATATTTAATAGTATAAAAAAAAGATACGAGGAAAAAGAAAACAGATTAATATTTATTAAAAACACAGATTTATGTATTTATTTATATATTTTATTATTTATGTACACACTATAAAATACATAAAGATACGATACGACGATTTGTTATTGTAATATAAATCCGTTTACTGAACCTGAAACTCCAAATGATGGTTAGAATCGCTACGGTTGACAGAAGTGTTGGCCTTATCATTGATAAACTATTAGATAATTGGAGTAGACATTGGCTGCCGTCATCTCGGCGCCTTTACGCCGCCCTCATGAACTTTATGCAGGCTATAACAAAGAAGATTACGTTATTGGAAATGCTGAAC
The DNA here is from genome assembly GCA_017933935.1 of Sesamia nonagrioides. Lineage (NCBI taxonomy): Eukaryota > Metazoa > Arthropoda > Insecta > Lepidoptera > Noctuidae > Sesamia > Sesamia nonagrioides. The sequence goes on along the minus strand of JADWQK010001871.1, from coordinate 342,247 downwards.
CGTTTTACGAGTTTATCTCAACTACAATAACGCTTGTAAACTATACCTGGGCTTTATACTGTAACCCCCACAGAGCACTAATGGACAATCATGGAGGATTACGCTATATTCGCCTTGCGGGATATGCGGCTCAAGCGGATTAGTGATAACGAACATAATTTGCTTTGCATCGGTACTGTTAGTAACATCAACTGCACTACGTTGGTATACTATGCAATACCAGTCAAATAAGTTATTAAAAGTGAATTACTACCTATAACAGGAAGCCTATATAATGAACGTAATCTAATAATAAAAGCAAAGGGGTTTCTGGCTCAATAAAAACAGCCGCATGGTTTGATCGATCAGGTTAAGCTACGGTTGCCGCGGTTAAACGTAGATGGGATTCCTTTTTTTTGTTAGGATGGGTAATCATCAAATGACTTCTCCCGCTCTGGGCGGAGCGGAAGGGCGTGTCAGACTTTTACTGACTAAACCCACCCGTGTTTCTTCACTTGCCTGTGCGACGGCCAGGGCAATGGTTTCTTGTATCCAACCCGCAAGGAGTTATTACCCAATAACTGGATTGTGGAAGTCAGATAGGCCTTTGCTTCATTGTGAAATAATGGTATCCGGTTAGACTGGAAGCTGAACTCAACAATGTTGGGTCAACCTCGGTGAACCCAACATCGGTGGAAGGCCATAACTTCGGCTGCCCACTGAAGTGAAACCCACCAGACAAAGTCTTGCTGCCATGCGATTCGTCGTATTCCGGCATGATGTCTGGTGAAGTACGGAGGATGGGTCTGAGCAGTTGTGTTGCGATGTGTGCGCGTACAACGCGCCAAATGTTGTTGTGTCGGGAGTTTGGTCGTGAAGGGTCTCCAGATCAATCTGCCGCTGGCGGAGCATCGCTGGTCATGTTGTTGCGATTAACATTGCATCACCTCGCTCAACTGCGTCTTCCTTCCTCTTCACTCAGATTTTTTTAGTGAATGGGCTCTAAATAAACTAGCGCGCATTACCATCAATAATTGCATCACTGCTTACCGTCAGGCGAGATTGCGGTCAAGCACTAGTAATTAAAAAAAATACTAAGCAGATAATGATGATGAGATGCTGTTACCAACTGCAAAAATACTAAGTATGCTATTACATGATATTACACCCGCTGAATAAGGTATTAAAGGCAATCTAATAATAAACGCTAGACTCAATAAGGATGCCAGTTACATAAAACTACTATGGTACATTGTAACCTTACTAACAAAATTAGTTTTAATAAAGCCTCATCTGACGCAGTAATAGTTTTTCTACATTATCATGGTGTTATTAAAGGATTAAAGCACAATAACCTTTACCTTCGTGAGGATCGTCAAAAAATGAAATCAAATGTCAAAGAAAATATGAATAAAGCTGAGGCTTTTACAAATAAATTGGTTACACTGATGGTAGGGAAAATGGCGAGACAAATTGGATGTCTTATTTAAAACGGGAAGTGCTTGATGTTTTGACATTAGGGGATCAAACGTCAACGATTCTTTTACTTCTCTTGCTCAAAAAGACCGTCATTGTGGCGTCTTAGAGCGAACATAAATAGCATTTCTTCCTCTAGAGGATTTTTTTTTTTATACCACATTTTTTTTGAACATTTATGTTTGAAATTGGAACTAATTGCTGTGATCTCTTTGGTGGAATACGTGCAATACATTGCGGCTACAAAAGAAATAAAAAAAAGTTAATGGCGCGAAATGTACTGAATTTTTCTCTAATTTCAAATTCCCGTATACGTGACCGCAATTTATTTTACTTACAGTGAAAATGTCATCATCTAATGAGAATGGAGACCCTAATTTACAAATGGTAGGGAAAGGAAAAGAAAAAATTTCCAATCGGCTGTCGTCAGGGTCACAAAAGATTTATTTAACTACGTATGAAAACTTCATGAAGACAGAAGGACAGAAAAAGAGTGGTTTCCTTGCAGAAGGAGATTTTCCCACGTTTTTTATGAACTTTCTAAATGAATATCCAAGTTCAACCCCTTTGGAGCAAATAATTTATGTTACAAACGACTGAAATAAAACTAGCTAACTAATTTAATCCCTAAATCTGCTCGAAAGATAAACGAATAATGCGAAAAAAGTGAAGAATTTCTAAAAATTTACAAAATCTACAAAGATTTACTTCCGAGCGGAGTTGCTAAAACTTTTCTTAATTCTCAAGCCCAGTTAGAGTAAAAAATAAACTAAGCAACATGCCAAAAGTTATCTCTACCTAAGTGTATTTAATGCCATACACTGGTCACGGTTTCTGAAGAATTTTCGCCGTACCGCGATGTTAGAGCAACAACGCCAAAACGCCAATGTGGGTGAAATCCGATCAAACAAATTTAATATCACCCAGCGCCTCAATATTCTCGTAACTAGCTCACGAATATCATCATGAAGGGAAGAGTTAATTCAGCTGATACTCTATTCACAACATTCGGACGAGGTACCCTCAAATTTAGAACTATGTATATTTCCCAAGTTAGACAACTCAACGTTCATCTTAATGAGGACTGAAATTAAGTTGCCAGGAAAAAAAAAATGTTGCTAAATGCCCAAAATTGAACGGACGACAGCAGATCAAGCTATCCGTTTTTGTCAAATATTTCCAATCAACCTTGAGCCTTCATTCATAATTTAGCAATAAAGTTGAAAATCTAATACAGAAGTTTGCCAAATTATGCATTTAATTTTTAATAAAAATAAAAGTTGCATAATTTTATTTTCTCGCAATCGTAGTGAAAAGTAGCGTGTAACACGGGGTGCTAAAAACACATCATACCTCGTTTTCTACTTACTCCCTCGCTAAAGCTTAGGCGTAAAACTACCTCGTAAATGTATAATGGGTCATTTTAGTCCCTCGTGAAACAATTATTACTCGAACGACAGTTAAAGATGTACAGCGGGGTCGTGGCGGGACACGCTTACATGGGCTATATAGCATTTTGACAGTTCAGCAGCATTCAATGCGTTATTTAAGTTTTTGTGCAGGCACATTTTTTAAATATAAGAGGCATTGCAAAACTGTGGTAAAGAAGCACTTCCTCTCTATTTAAACATATTATTATATTTTATTTGCTCTTGTATGGTATTTATTATTTAGATGTATAAGTACATTTATTTAAACTAGTACCTATGATACACTTAACGTATATATTTATTGTATAATCTATGTAAATATTACACTGTAGACTACCTACATAATTTCTCTCTCCTTCCCCTTAGTATTCCATCCAAAGGTTGTCTGTAAAAGATAGCTCTTAGCGATAAGACCGCCCATTGTGTCACCCTTTGTAAAATCTTTATAATTATGTTCTGTAATCTATATAGTGTACATAATAAAGAGTATTATATTATACTAGCTTTCCGCCCGCGGCTTCGCCCGCGTGGAGTTCGGTTTTATCGCGCTTTTTAGATTTCTCAGTGTTTCTCTACTATATTATGCATTTATTATACATACAAACCTTCCTTAAGAATCACTCTATCTATTAAAAAAAACCGCGTCAAAATCCGTTGCGTAGTTTTAAAGATCTAAGCATACATACGGACATACAGCGAAAGCGACTTTGTTTTATACTATGTATTGATTCCATTGCATTCGCAATACATACATAATTATGTTAAACATTGTGGTTGAAAGCATGTTTCTTAATTAGGGTGCAGGTTCCTGTTCTCATGCGGGTGTGTTCAATCCAGAATTGTCTTTTGGCATTTATTACAGTAGAATTTTGAACGAGGCCAAATTGCGAAATGTTTGCAGTACGGTGACAGGGAATGTGGGTCATTTTGTCTAATTCCCTTGTCAACAACTTTGAGCCCAGTTGAAAAGTTTGCGAAAATAGAACGAGTACGGGTCACCATCCCAATTTGGAGTCTCTCCAAAAGTTTTATATTGTTTACCTTTTTGTTAACTGATTCCCTATTTTCTTTCGTCTTCCTATCCTCGTCATACTGAGCTGGGAATCGGACCCTGTCAATGCTTTCTGCAATATTTCTAAGGTCTATGACCCTGGCTTTGACATTAAATCAACTTTGTTTATAGTTTGGCAGTTTGCATGTTCGAGTACGAGACTTTTGGCGATATTATTATTCCTTTTATTTTTCTATAAATACATTGAAGCAGAAGGGCATAAATGAATAACTATTTTGATTATAATAACACTGATTTAATAAAAGTTTCAATACAATCGAGCAGAGTTATCAGGAGAACGGCTTGGTCGTGTGATCGCAGCGATAATAATGGCGTCAAGTGGCTCGCAAGGCTTTTATGGCATTTCCCCCACCGGAGGCGTCCGGTAGTTTGGCGGCAGTGGCGTGGCTGGCTGGTGGCTCGGCTTGGCTGTGATTGGCTGGCTGGAGTGGCGCGATCTGATCGGCTGTGATATCGGCTAGCCATGGTGGCGCCGTGGCGCGCTGTGAGCGGCAAAGGCGATGTGGCGTTACAGTCGGCCGTCCTGAAACAAGATTGCTCCCGCAACGGGAGAAGGCTGCGTTAACTTTCAAGTAGATCAATGAGGTCTTCAGTTTCAAGTTGATCATCGGAACTACTGGCACTGTCAGATATAGGCATTGTACTCCAATAAGGCCTTAAGGAATCAGCTGCAACCAGGGCTATAAAGGCTTTGTAACCTCTGAGTCCCTTGATACTACGGATTCTATATCTGTCATTGCTCACGACCTTGATTACAACATATGGACCTGAGTAAATGTCGTCTAGCTTAGTGTTAACTTTTGTGGCACAGCTTGTCGGTGCTTGCCGCCAAAGAACTAAATCACCCTTTTTATAGACATGGCTTGTTTTTCGTTTCTTATCAAGTTGCGTTTCATCTTATCACTTGCTATCCTTAACTGAGCACTAGCTTTGTTGTGTCTAACCTCCACTGGCTCACTATTATTTTTGTCAGTAGTAATATCGCAACGTGGCCTAGAGCTTTTGGCAAACATTAAATCATAAGGCCTAGAGTACTTGCATTTATAGTATTGTTGATACCCCAGAGAATGTCAGGTAAGCTGTTGGTCCAATTATTTGCGGCTTCGCTAGGATCAGTGGCACGCAACGCATTCAACATAGTTCTGTTGGTGCGTTCCACTTGCCCATTGGCTCGTGGGCATGCAACAGAGGTAAAGATATGCCTGAATTGTCTGTCAGTTGAAATTTTTTTAAAATATCTACTCGTGAACGCCTTCCCATGATCACTCACAAGTTTATCAGGGTATCCAAATAAGCTAAATATTGATTTATTTAAGTGTCCTAATGGTTTCTACCGAATAGACTGTTCGAGTGGGCTCCGCAATAACAAATTTAGAAAAAGCATCTGTCAGAACTTAGGTACATATACTGATGACCTTTTACAGTTTTGCAAAAGGGACCTAAATCTGTGGGTTTGGAAATAGGGAATAATTTGCCTTGTTTCTTTCCATGTTCTCCCTTACCATAAGCACAATGAAGGCAGGCATTTACATACTTTTGAATAAAGCGAGTCATTTTTGGAAACCAATAACCTTTTTTTATTACATCCATACATTTTTGGATACCCGCATGCCCTACATCATCATGGTGCATTTGGACCAGTCTCCATCGCGCTAAAGCTGGCACTACAAGGCGATTACCATGCAATGTTTTTCTATACAACCTATCATTAATAAACACATAATTGTTGGTTATCTCGGTAGCCGCTGATCTATCCCTAAGCTGATCAATGATTCGCTTTAACCTGTCATCCTGGTACTGGACCGTATAGAACCAGTCCGACACTTGCAAGGACATACGCGTATATTGCGTGGATTGACACTCACAGTATTAACTTGGTTACTACTTAAAGCATCTACATGTTTACCTACGATGTACACCCTGAATCGACGCAATGATTCGACCACAGTGAGCAAGCAAGAGAAAGTTGTAAATATGATACGCGCTTTCTTCCTTACTAGTTACCCTAGTAAAATATCTAACAGCGTAGTGAATACCCGATCTGCACGCATGCGGGGTCATATAAAGCAAGTATGTGTTTTGTACACAAACACTTAATTGTTGAAAACTATTAGATTGTTCGTTGCCCTGATTCACACACAATGATTTAAAATTTTTAAATCCTTTAACCAATTATATAACAAACTGCCAAATGAAATCAAGGAGTGCAAGAGTATGAATAGGTATTTTTAAAACAAAAGTAAAGGATTATGTTATGCAGAATGTAAGTTATACATAACCCTAACAACACAATCCATACTAATATTATAAATGCGAAAGTAACTCTGTCCGTCAGTCTGTCTGTCTGTCTGTTACGCTTTCCCGCTTAAATCTCTCAACCGATTTTGATGAAATTTGGCACAGATAATCTTTAGGCCCTGAGAAAGAACATAGGCTACCTTTTATCCCGGAAAAATTTGATGTTCCCGAGGGAAATCTAAAAAGCGCGATATTACCGAACTACACGCGGGCGAAGCCGCGGGCGGGAAACTAGTATGAAATATTAAGTAAACTTATAAAGTATAAAATACGACTACTACTTATAAATCAAGAAAACATAAGCATAACTGAACAAGTATTTAAATATATTTTATAATAACTACGCCTTAGTAGTACTTACAACATAAAACAAATACGTTATAACCAAAATTATAAAATGAAAAACAAAACTATCACCGGTCTGAGACTATACTTGTTGCATACCTAAGCAGGTCTGCAAAATAATTTGTCAAAAAGTAGATAATCAGTACATAAGAGGGTACCTTGGTTTCTAACTGGCCAGCCGTATTAACTTGTTTTTAAATGTACGGATGGCAGCAGGTCAAGCAACCTCGAGCCTTTATGCTTTAGAGATAAAGTTGAAAATCTAATAAAGAAATCTGACCGATTGTAGTAGCTTTGTGGGAGTCGTCTGTACATTAGAAGTTCTTTCCGGTTGTTTTGTGAATTTAATTATTAAGAGACGGTTGAACTTTATTTTTCAAAACCTCCTTTCTTTACTATGCAATTAATGTAGCAAGCAAATCCCGTACTATCAGAGAGTAGCTCTGACCAAGCACACGATAAGTCCAGCTACACTGTACTATATTTTTATACAACCAGAGTGTAATCCTAGCCACCCACACACAATATTATACACAACCTACACAAAATATCACAGAGTTGCAAATTGAAAATACAATCGATATTAATAGATACTGTCCCTTGATAAGTTTTACAAATGTTATTTTTAAGCTATAGTGTTTTACATTGACGTTATTCGTTATTTGAATCATCGTACCCATGGAGATCGTAATATACGATTTTTTTTTTATATTACCCTATTTAATTTGGTTTACATAAACATGAAAAGAATTTTTAAGGACCATACTCACTTCAGATAATTCTTTACTTACGAATAACTTCTACATGTTCGCACAGCAGGTCGAGGTTCTGGGGCTCTGTATGTTTGAAGTACAGACAGGATCATACCAGGTATAGGACTCAAGTTACAGAATTATTGATGCTTATGCAGCGCAGCAGTTCCAACGTCAGAGAAGACTACCTGATGTCATCATTATGGCTCGCGTGAAGTCAGCGACTCTGACCAACGGCTTCCGATATATCGTCACAAGCTCCAACGTGGATCATGAAAATCACAACAAAAAAAAATTAGTTTTATAAAACCTGAGCCCTGATGAAGAAGCGAAACATGCCTCGGACTCTCGGATTATACTTGCGTCTAATGGTTTTGGACCTGACTATGGGCTGCTCACTATGAGACATACGGTAAGGTTAGCGGTACATGGGCTGTTCACTTGTCAATGTTATTTTTATTTGTAATAAATCTGTACATCCCAAGGCTAGTGTTTTATGCGCAACCACTGCAATTTGTCAATAAAGTTATTAAACTGTCATGATCATATATGTTTAATTTACCCGTCTTGATATCATTGACATAAACTACTCCTCCCAATAGTGCTTACATTAGCTAGGCTAGTGTGCAATAGACACGCAATAGGATGGCTATGATCATTATTGGCTTATTATGATATTGGCATTGGTTGCGGAAGTTGATGGCAAAGTGTAATTTTTTTGGCTAACCTGAACGTCCGGTAGTGGTGAAATGATGCAGCTGTCTGCTGTGGTCAATACATCGGCAGGCTCCCAGTTGATGTTTTCAGCGCTATTGTTGATTATCTTGATATACCCGAAGGTCCCGTAGCTGGGTAGCAGGAATCGAATAGGTTGACTCGCAGCTCATAATGTTGTAGCGTAGTGACGACGTTGTTGTCTTCATCACGCCCAGCAAGTTAACTTGGATGATGGGATGTCCGGGCAGTAGGCACTCTTTTCTTGTTGATGGAGGGTATTTCTTCGTTTAACTCACGCATGGTTTTTTGTGTATCGGTTTTTAAGTCGTAAGGATTTTTCTGGTTGGAGGTGCGTCTGCTGATGTGACGTTATCTTCATCGCCGCTTGTTTGAGATGATTCTTTCTTCACATAGAGATTCACGCCTTACGTCCTACTCTCGTTGTACCGGAATGATTACGCTTAATAACTAAATTTTATATTCAGCCCACTTCTGAGATGAAGCAGAAGGGCATAAATGAATAACTATTTTGATTATAATAACACTGATTTAATAAAAGTTTCAATACAATCGAGCAGAGTTATCAGGAGAACCGCTTGGTCGTGTGATCGCAGCGATAATAATGGCGTCAAGTGGCTCGCAAGGCTTTTATGGCATTTCCCCCACCGGAGGCGTCCGGTAGTTTGGCGGCAGTGGCGTGGCTGGCTGGTGGCTCGGCTTGGCTGTGATTGGCTGGCTGGAGTGGCGCGATCTGATCGGCTGTGATATCGGCTAGCCATGGTGGCGCCGTGGCGCGCTGTGAGCGGCAAAGGCGATGTGGCGTTACAACATATTGTTTTACGCTTTTAAATATTTATATAAAAACGTACAAAAACATTTAAAAATATATAATAAAATAGTGTTCCACCGATGACGGGAGCAGGGTCCAAGCTACCAGTGGTTAGGGCTCCAGAGACAGGAACCTCCTCACGATGCGGGCCGTATCAAGGAGTACTGCCTTATTATTTTTTTATCATGTATTTTGTTTTTTAATATTATTTTATGGTATTTAGTTGTAATGTGCGTTTTGTTTGTGCGGAATAAAAATATTTATTTCTTTCTTTCAATATTAAGTGTAACTGCGAAAGTAGGCAAACTTCGTGCAGACCATCATTATTTTTTCTTCTCCACCAGCTGACGGAGTCCTATCAACAGTGAACGTGGTGGAAGCACTGCAAGAGTTCTGGCAGGTGAAGGCAGCGCGGGGCGGAGGTGCGGGGAGCGGGGGCGGCGCCCTCGTCATTTACGAGTCTGTGCCAGCCGCGCATCCGCCCTACGTGTGCTACGTCACGCTGCCTGGAGGAGCATGCTTTGGGAGCTTTCAGGTAACTTGTGGGAACACGAGTGGCCTAGTGGTATCTGCGACTTACAAGTGTAGGTCCTAGGTTCGAATTGCATCAGGCGCTTTATTTTGTTTAAATTAGTTCATCACCGAAACCGGCATGTCCTAGAGGCAAAACTTCGAGGACATTTAACATTTACCAATCCCCACTGGGCTCGCGTATTAGATTATGGCCCTCTCACCGAGATAGGGTTGCCAGATAGGAAGTTACAAAATCCGGGTCGTCGACAGAGACTCTCTCGGAAAGCGAAAAGCTCATTCGGAATCAAATCCGGGAGAGTCGGAGGAAGAACGGTTAAAAAAAAAAAAGTCATTCCAAATCGGACACTCGTAAATTCTTACTATCATCTTTCTTAATATGTTCTATACAAGATTGATAACTTTTTAAAATCCGGGACAATTGCCGCTCATTCCGGGACAAGAGGTCATTCCGGGACAAGAGCCAAGATTCCGGGACAATCCCGGATTTCCCGGCGGTCTGGCAACCCTACACCGAGAGGAGGCCTGTGTCCTAGAAGTGGAAACATTATAGGCTAAAATTAGGTATAGGATTTTAAGGTGGAACCGATTTGACATAAAACCTTTTTTTTAATGAAAGAATGTAATGGAAGCAAAGAGTTGATCCAGCCCCCTAATCGACGAACAGATTTTTATCAAATGATTGCGACTAGTTGGGATCGTTTGGACCGAACGGACCGATGGGCGGTCCGAACGATCCCAACTGATGCCAAGTAGTCGCAATCATTTGACAAAAATGTGTTCGCTGATTAGGGGGCTGAAATCTGTCCAGGTTTATAGTCAAAATATAATCCGTAGCAGTGTGTGTTCTAGGTATGATGGGCAGTCATACGTATGGCGATTTACAAATTCCTTTAAAAAAAAAAAAAAGTTTTTGGACCGCATCCTTTTTAATGATCAAGTAATGTTTTAATTTTGATACTAGAAGTAAAGTGAAGAGCTGAAAAAAATGCATTATACTGTTCAAAACTTTACGTGATATTTTCATTGCATACCTACTATTGTGCCTCACAGCATTTCCGCAAATACCCATTTAATTACACAAAATAAACCACGCGCTTAAAAAGTGTTGATTCTACGTTGTAGAAACGGCACGACCAAAGTCAACAGTGGCAGATGTATCTCAGTATTTTATGTTGACTTTTCGAATTGGATTTCATTATGCATAACAAAATATTATCAGACAACCTTTAAAGCGCCGCTTTTGGGAGTCACACCTACTTTTTGTTAAAGTAAACCTACTGAAATAGCGACAACAGCCCTATCTATTGTCTTCGAACATTTTACTTCTTTTATTCTTAGACATGTCGGTTTCCCAATAATGTTTTCCTCCACTGTTTTGTGAGAATGATGGATGAATGTTGATATCACTATTAGAATGCCTCTTTCCATGTCCAGAATTGTCCGACAAAAGCCGAAGCTCGCCGAAGCGCAGCGAAGATCGCGCTGATGAACAGCGTGTTCAATGAACATGAGTCGCGGCGTATCTCGGAGCACTTCATAGAGAAGGCGGTGGCGGAAGCACGTGCCTCCTTCGCAGGGGATGCCGCCGCCCACCATCAGGACCCCAGCGCAGGGATTGCCGCCTTCAGGTGAGTTTAGAGTAAATTGGGTATGGTTGTATACTTGTGGATGATGGTTGGTGAAAGAAGTCCAAGACGTCGTTAAAGATCGTATATACTCGTATATATTTCTCCTCTCCTATATTAGTTAATATTATAGAATAGTTTGTGCCTTGGTACAAATAGCAAATATTAACTCGACCTCATGGAAGCGTTTGTAGATTAATTTACTCATGGAAGCTTTAAATGAACTCCACTTTGATTGATTATTAAAATAACGAAGCGGTCAGGGTACAACGATGTTTAAATGTAATGTTCCCATAGGAAAATTACATTGTTTCCTGATCTATTGTATATAATGGAACAGAATGATTAAAGGCGGATTCAAAGAAGGATTATTCTTTTATCTGCCTGTCCGAGATCCGTCCAACTTCCAAGACAAAGGAACCGTGGCGAGCTTTCTTTTCATTGTTAGGATTATAGTGTGTATGTCTGTGATCTAGATTCTTCCCATTGTGACCGAACATCATAATCAAAATAATTATTTGTATCAGGTTCATGCTGGAAGCGAATAAGGGCCGCACCATGCTGGAGTTCCAGGAGCTGATGACAGTGTTCCAGTTGCTGCACTGGAACGGATCGCTACGAGCGATGCGCGAGCGACAGTGCTCGCGGCAAGAGGTGGTCGCGCATTACTCAGCGCGCGCGCTTGATGACGCGATGCGCGAGCAGATGGCGAGGGAATGGGCCGCGAGGGAGCGCGACGCGGCGGCGACGGGCGGCGGGGTGCTGCGGGCCGAGCTCGCTCGAGCCGAGCGCGAGCTGCGCGCCGCTCGCCTGGCCGCGCGTGAACTCCGCTTCCCTAAAGAGAAGCGCGACATCCTGCACTTAGCCGCGCGCTTGGCGCCGCCGCAGCAGCAACAGTGATCTCATCGCGCGCCGCTACACGCGTCCTCGCCACAATCACACTTTTGTTATTTAAGTATAGGTATATAGTCTAAGATGTGCGTGTTTTATTTATTACCATACACCTTACACCTTACACTCCTCCTTTCTTGTACCTCATTTTAGCAGCTGTTGGGGAAAATAACAAGCAAAAGTTTCAGAGAACTTGTATTACACAAGTATTACAACTTACTATATAGAGTATAAAAGTATACTTGGAGTGCCTTTTGAAATGAGTGGTGCAGTCACGAACAGCTGTGCATTGTCAACACTTCTCAACGGCCAGGAAATTCGGAATTTCACATCACAATTTTCTAACACCATACGATAAATGGGCATCAAACGTATGTATTATGTGCTAGTGAAGCCGCGGAGGACGGGTCTGAGCAGTTGTGTTGCGATGTGTGCCGGGTACGATGCGCCAAATGTTGTTGTGTCGGAAGTTTGGTCGTGGAGTCTCCAGATCAATCTCCCTCTGGCGTAGCATCGTTGGTCGTGTTGTTGGGTTTAACATTGCATCACCTCGCTCAACTGCCGTCTTCCTTCCTATTCTTATGTTTTTTAAGTGAATAGGCTTAATAAACTAGTGCGCAATACCATCAACGATGGCATCACTGCTTACCATCAGGCGGGATTGCAGTCAGCACTAGTTTATGTTTATAGTTATTAAAAAAAAAAAAAAATTCAGCATCACTTTAGCAAAAGCTGTTGTTAATTCGCGTACATAATACAATGACTATTAAAACATGTACTGGTAAATAATTAAATGATGCACGTGCAGTACCGCTATTACCACTGGAGCACGCTACATCGCATCGAGCAATTAGTTCGTAATCGTTTTAGATGCATGAACGCATTCATAAATTATTCCATACAATTACGTGAATTTGATTCACAATCGGTAATCGGTAATCCTCGTTTCATTTGATGGGTGTTGCGTCATTGTTAGGTAGATATCTGCAGTGATGTCACTGTTGGAATGATAAAGTAGGATTTAGCTTAATCCTCAGTGACCTAGTTCGTACTCATACATAAACTATGTTTCATCAAGTCACTGGAAAATTCTGCTACATTTTCGTTTAAAAGTTGTTGCCACTATTTTTCAACTTCGACGTTAAAACGACTGATATGTAAATGCAGTCCAAACATCGGATATATTTTGCTGTGCACGTACATAGCTGCACTGAACCCTGGGTTTATAATATATCTCCCTTATTGACGTAGTAATGGTGCAGCGAATGTAATACAAAACAAAATCATCATCATCATCATCAGCCCCTACTCGTCCACTGCTGGACATAGGTCTCCTTCATGGCACGCCAACAAGCTCGATCCTGAGCAGTTCTCCGCCAGTCACTACCAGCCACCTTTTTGATGTCGTCGCTCCATCTCGCCCAAGGGCGTCCTACGCTACGTTTGCCGAGACGCGGTCTCCACTCGAAAAAAATATAATATAAGACAACTACGCGACAAGCCTTCAATGATCTTTGCTAACACAATTATACTATATTACTAGCGGCCGCCAGCGACTTCGTTCGCGTGGTTTAGTTATGCTCCGCTCCTATTGGTTATAGCGTGATGTTATATAGCCTAAAGCCTTTCTGTATTAATGGGCTATTCAACGCAAAAAGAATTTTTCAAATCGGACCAGTAGTTCCTGAGATTAGTGCGCACAAACAAACTCTTCAGCTTTATATATTATGTATAGATTCCTCTAGATAAACTGTTCATACACGAAAAGGTTTATCGGCCAGAAAACTACTGAGACATGTCTAGATAAGTTCTAATTCCAACTATTGCTCTACGATTTGTTAATTAGCTACGGTAGGTAAATGACGTGGCTTTATTCAGAGCATCCGGAAATGGGGAGGCGTGATGAATGCCGTCACGTGTAACATATACATCCGGGCTATGTATTCAGGCAACTCATGTTAGATATTATACATAATATAGCGCCTGCGTTCCTGAAGGGTTGGGGAGAGTTTTATGAGCAAAATATGGGGTATATCCTATCAAAAATACACCTTTTTGAAGTCACACTTGCCTAGTTTTTTCGAAACTATGTTGGGAACATTTTCCAGTATAATTGGGGGCAGCTGTATATCTCTGCATTCGGATAGTTTGCGGCTCTGAATTCTAGGGTGTATGTAGTGATTCTCCATAGCCAATGAACTGAGAACTAGCATCTTGTACCGCATCTCGACTATGTGATTACACATCACGCATATACATTTCGATACAACTGTGAGGGGACCTATGGCAGCGATGGCGAACCAATGGCACGAGTGCCGAGGGTGACGTTTAGGAAAATAATTTCGGCACGGCATAATTTCATTTTTAGGGTTCCGTAGCCAAATGGCAAAAAACGAAACCCTTATAGATTCGTCATGTCTGTCTGTCCGTCCGTATGTCACAGCCATTTTTTTCTATAAAGAAAACTATAAGAGCTATAAAACCGCATTAAGATTTTGATCCAAAAATAAAAAAAAAATATTAGGGGCTCCCCATACTTAGGACTGAAACTCAACAATTTTTTTCATCAAAAATATACTTGTAGGGTATCTATTGATTGGTCATCAAAAATAATATCGAGGTTTCTAAAATATTTTTTTCTTAACAGAATAGTTAGCGTGACAGACGCTTCCAAAGTGGAAAAGTTGGTCCCCCCCTCTAACTTCTAAAATAAGAAAATGAAAAATCTAAAAAAACATATGATGTAGGTACATTACTCTAAAAACTACCAACGAAAATTATTTTGAACGAGATCTAGTAAGTAGTTTTTTTTTTAATACCTCGTAAATCGTAAACTACTCATTAACGCGTAATCTTTCATACAAATAACTTAAATCCTTTAATTTCATGAATCAACGGTTCGGAACCCCTTTGTGCGTGAGTCCGATACGCACTTGTTTTTTATTAAAAGCATCCATTAGGCCTCTCCAAGTTGGTTTTGGCTCTACGAACGTCTTCAATGAGCCGAAATGTCTGCCAAGATTTAAAATACGTAAGTATGATTATAGTTTCTTTTTTCAGTCATCACTAATTCATGAATTGTTTGCTAGCACGTCATGCCCACATGAAATTTTTATTTGGAAAAACTGGCACGAACATGCATAGAGGTTCGCTATTTCTGATCTATGGGGCAGCCCATAGATCAGAAATAGCGAACCTCAGAAAGTGAAGGGTTTTCGTGTTGAAAAATGTTTAAGAAACTATATCGGCTCTTTTTTTAAAAGGGTGGACGGAGTTTAATCTCAGGGAATTAATTTTTATATATCGTTATCCTTATTCTTGTAGTACAAAAAATCAACATATAGGCATATCTACTGCCTTACTCTAAGCGCGAAAATTAACAATGAATTCTTTTCGGCATTAAAATTCACCTAGAAAAGGAGATGTAGATGGTGGTATCGATGGATGTATATATCATCATCATCATCATCAATCTTTTTATCGTCCCACTGCTGGGCACAGGTCTCCTCTCATACGGAGAAGGATTGAGCGTAATCACCAAGCTTGCTCAATGCGGGTTGACGATTTCAGACTTAAATCCAGGTTTCCTCAAGATGTTTTCCTTCACCTTATAATCAGACATTGGTGTCCAAGATATACTTAGAAAGTACATTTAACTTAGAAAAAATATATTTTAAAAAACTAAAAAAAAACATGCTTTCAAAGAATATCAAACTAAAAAGTTAAAATAATTTAAAAAAAAGCGTGTGGCGCTTTGTGCCATAATTTTTGTATATTAAGCGCCTCATGCTTTTTTTTAAAATTATTTTTAACTTTTTAGTTTGATATTCTTCAAAAGCATGTTTTTTTAGTTTTTTTAAAATATATTTTAGTTTCAACTTTTTAGTTCGATATTCTTTAAAAAAAAAAAACGAACGAACGATCGTATTGAAAATGGTGGGTCATTTTACAATAATGAGCCGTTCACTCGTAGTCCAAAGAGTTAGAGACGGACAAACAAACAAACAAGCAAGCAAGCAAACATATAAGTGAAGCTAATAAAAAGCATGTAAAAATTACATTGGTACTTGCCTGACCTGGATTCGAATCCGCACACCCATACTTGAGAGGCTGGTGTTTTAACCACTAGAGCACCACAACTATGATAAATAGATGTATGTATCAGCCGGCGATATATCAATCAGTCTATAAGCCTGATTGATTAGACCGGCCTACAGCAACAGTCAACAACTCCGCACTTACTATACTGGCGAAATGGATTACAATTCGTAGAGCTACTGGTTACTACGTTATATTGGGTCCAAGTAGGTTTCAAATAAGGTCAAGGCTTCGTTCGAATGTATATTGGTATACTTAGTAATTTTCTAACACCGTGCGCTTTATTCTTCTTCAGCATATAGAAGTCCACTGCCCCCCCTCCAAGGCTTTCATTGCTTTGGGAGGTTTGCCATCATCCCCACGCTTGGTAAGCGGGTTTGAGATCGCAGTAATTTGATATTCCACAGGAGAATCGCTGCTGCCCGCTTCCCTGGTGATAGTTCCCTTAGTCGCCTCTTAGGACACCCACGGGAGGATATGGGTTGGTACTATTCTCAGCCCGGTACCACACGGTGCGCTTTACTTGTGGTAAACTAGTGTATGTGTGCGTGATGACGAGTAAAGTCTCTCACACACACATACACATACACCCGTCTTAGAGCCCGAGACTAAACAAGAACTAACAAAGTAGGTACCTACTGTATTTTCAACCCACGAACCGACGCGCTCTTTGCTTTTGGTTAATAAGTGTAAAGCGTGAGTCACTTTTGCCTTTAGACCGTTTACAAACAAGCTGCAAAGAACTTTTATGTTAACATTTACGAATGCAGGTAGTTAGGTCCTTTGAGCATACAGGTTTTTGATCACACATGCTTTTCTTGCCAAGAAAATCTACGACTTATTCGAAGCAGGTAGGCACGATCGTTAGTGTTGTCAATCACTACAATATTTTTAACACCCTTGCTCGTAAAGCTGATGTAATTCCACCGGTTTTAAATATGTAAAGCAGGCCACAACAAACGCGTGTTTTATCAAAGCAAATAGTTAAGTTATAGTCCATAACAGCATTATTTTCCATAACAGCATTATTTTCCATTTAAAGTAATTATGGAACTGATCGCCGCCGCACGCCTCGCGCTGCGCGCTGTTCCATATTTGAAATGGCAAATAATAATAATAGTGGAGGGAAAGCAACAGTGTGCATTCACAGATTGAGTTTATTTAAAATGAACAAAATATAAAATACTTCTATTTCTGTTTCCTCGCAAGTGTGTTAAAAAACGTCGTACGATATACGTGCGTATTGGTTATAACATGCTCGGCTCAATTACACCCTCGCCTTCGGCTCGGGCTGAAATTCCGCCTCGCATGTTATAACCATCATTACGCACTAATATCGTAATGTACTATAATAATATTAATTTAAATGAATTGAATATTAACATTAATTAATTAATTTAATTTGATATTATTATTAATCTATACTAATATATAAAGCTGAAGAGTTTGTTTGTTTGTTTGAACGCGCTAATCTCAGAAACTGCTGGTCCGAACTGAATAATTATTTTTGCGTTGGATATCCCATTAATTTAGGAAGGTTTTAGGCTATATAACGTCACGCTGCGACCAATAGGAGTGAGCATAACTAACTCCTAACTAAGTTAGTTTGGTGTCACGTCTATGTGATATAATTTTGTGGTACTCAATATGTTAAATAACTTATGTAACTTACAAACCAAATCTACCACTGTGGATCTCAAAACTTTTGGTGATAGCAGGACATACCCAGGAGAATAGAATTGAAAAAATACTGTCTATTATGTATCTACGGAGGACAGCAGATCAACCTACCCGAAACTGCTAAAAATTCCTAATCACCTCGAGCCTTAATGCTTTATAGATAAAGTTGAAAATGTAATAATTAATATGAAAATCTGAAATTACAGAACATAAATATGAAAATTTTATAAAGAGTGACACAATAGGCGGTCTTATCGCTAAGAGCGATCTTTTACATACAACCTTTAACTTTTGGTGATATGAGTTTGATGCCTATGGACTGCATTGGTAAACACTAGCTCAAGCCAGAGTGGAAAGGAAGATTTTGGGCCTTGCAACTTAGCAAGAATCCAAGACAGTGCATCCCAGCACATCAAAGAAAAAAACACAATTGGATTTTCCAATATCACCTTTTTTATTATTATAAACTAGTGCTAAACTGCTATCCCGCCTGATGGTAAGCAGTGATGCAATCGTTAATGATAAAGTGCGCTAGTTTATTAAGACCGTATTCACTCTAGCCTTGAAGACACTTAAATTGTAGTCAGACGGAAACACCGCCGCTGGCAAATTGTTCTAGTCCCTCGATGTACGCGGTATAAAAGAAGCGAAACGCTTCGTCCGGTGAATACTCGCCTTGCGACGGGTCATCCGATGATGGAAAGGAGACGGGGAATTAAGTCATGAGATTCCCGCGCACACTCTCTAAAATGCATCCTATAGAACACCGACAGGCTGGCTACTCTTCGCCTGTGCTGGCTTTAGATTCTGTCTACTGTGCTCTAGAGACCGTTTTGAAAATATCACTAGTGCGATTCAGGGCTTAGCCTACAACATCATCATCAGCTTAGTCTTTTTCCTACTCTGTTGGAAAACGTATATCTTGGACACCAATGACTGATTACCAGGTGAAGGAACCCAGGGTGGAGGATCTTGAGGAAAACTGGACTTTAAGTCAGAAATCGGCAACCCGCATTGAGCAAGCGTGATAATTAAGCAAACGCTCAATCCTTCTGTGTATGAGAGGAGACCTGTGCCTAGCAGTGGGACGATAAAAAGGTTGATGAATATACAGATGGACTCTTGCAACGAGTGACCTAATACAGTGTCATTAAATTGAACAAATGGCATTTCTTTTCTTTTTTCCCGCACACACAAACACTCTCACACACACCCAGACACACACACGCACCAACATGCACGCACACCTCCCACACACACGCATTATACAATTAGGTTCATTGTGTTACCTATATTATTATTTTTTCTCATTTTCCTTCTAACAAGAACACCACACACAACACACACACACACACACACATCACACACAAACATCACACACAAACATCACATTTACAATTAACGCCGCCTTTAACTACAGGCATTTGTATGCCTAAATGGAGACTTCTTGACATGTAACATAAGCCAAATTTTTATGAAATATACTTATTATTATGATGATGATGGGATCGGCTTTCACTCTAACCTGACGCAGCTGATTACCAATATTTTACAAGGAAGCCTGCCTCTCTGCCCTCCACAATCCTGTTGCTGGGCAATACGATACCTCTTTCTAAGACTGTTTGTAAGAATTTCGAGCCTCCATACAGATGACAGCCAGGACTTAGTGTAGCGTTTCTCTTCAGTGTGGCTACCATGAGTTTACATTACGAGACTCGATCGTCGATATGGAGTGAGTTTGACTCATCGATTGTCCCGATTGAAGGTTGTAAGAACTCTCAACCAACGAGAGCGCTCAACGCGCTCGATATCGACGATCGAGTCTCGTAATGAAAACTCATGGTAGCTACACTGGTGCGTCGCGAGTTCGCGACCCGGCACCGGGTCGTCGAAATAAAATACCGAGTCGCAGCTTCACGGAGGCAATGCCACGACTTTAAACAAGTACTACGAGACGGTCGATTTTGTTTCTTGACTAACGAGATAATAATGATCGCTCGAAGGACGGATTGTAGGTATTGTTACTGTAGGTATTCTATGGCGCGGGGGGGTTGAGAGGGGTGTATTTTTCAGCCCTTTCTACAGCTGTACGTGTATTATTATATGGTAATACTAGCAATATTTTTGTGTTTTTACCCCTGTTTAATATATTAACGCACTGAAGGTGCTGTTGGGGCTGCCGTGGCGTTGTAGTGCGTTAGGGATGTTTGCGGATAATAATATTAATGGTTTTACTGCCATTATTAGGAGTAGATGCGCATCCCTGATGACGCGTGTTCGCCGCAGTAAGAACAGTATTCTCAGTGTGTTCGCGGATCGGTGGGATTCTCCCACGTTGCAGAGGTGAATGCAGCTCCTCGCTAAATTCTAATTAATATCTGTGTCTGTAACCTACTAACACTAGAAGTTAAGTAAGATTGTTACTAACCTTATGGACTCCGGTCTGAAATAAAAGTATTCTATTCTAATACCGATTGTAGTTTGGTCTAAAAACTTATGTGGGTCACGAAGGAGGAGTATGAAATTTACCGGGTCACGGTAGAACAAAGTTTGGGAAACGCTGGTCTATAGCATTCTCTAATTATCGTTGTATCCTACTAAGAAAAGGCACAGCACAATAAAAATGACCTTGACCTACAAGAGAGTAGATGTGTTCTCAGAGGTCATCTGATAGAAAACATAGACATCGTCTAGACATGACACGAATAAAATGGGTACAAATGACTGATAAGAGATCGTGTAGCCGGCGCTGTTAGGGTTCCGTGTTCATAAGGTAAAAACGGGAATTTAATGCTAAAACTCTACTGTCCGTCTGTCTGTCTTTAACGAATCGTGACAGATGAAATTTTCACAAATAATAAAAACAGAGCAATGTTTTTCTTTGTATAGATATTTAACGTTACGGACCCCTTCGTTCACGGGCCCGACTCGCACATGGCCGTTTTTTTATATTCTCAGAAGGAATCATGTCGCCTTTCGCTAATAATGTACGGACGACAGCAGGTCAAGCTTCCCAAACAACCTTGAGTCTTAAGAAGGGACTTTAGTGCCGAGGAATTTGGAAAATAGGTATTTGAAGAAACTATTGCCGTCGCGCTGCTTCCAACCTCTCCCGGTAAAGTGCGAAAAGGACAGTTGCAGCTCAGGCTGATTTTACCTACAAAAACGTTGACCAGCCGCTGTTTTCTTTTTCAAAACACGACAGATCTCAATTATTTTATATCAAACGATGTGAATTTGTAGAAAAATAAATTGCTCTAAAAGCATTATCCACGAAGGAAACAGCGGAATACGTTTGTATAGAGAAAGCACCACTGGAGTTCCCTCTTAATACTTTAGCGATAAAGTTTTAAATCTAATAAAGAAATCTGACAGATTCCAGTAGCTTCATGTGCTGTCGTCTGTACATAAAACATGTTTTATAAGTAAAACTCGGACATTGGCCTGAAACACAGGGTATCCTAGTTCAGGCACGCAAGACTTGGATTTAAGCTTATATTTAAGACTATGTAATTTATCCTGTAAAGATTTTTGAATAAAATTATTATTATTAAAAAAAATTAATATATATATACACACATCAAAAGTGTCTAGGGATCAACATATATTTTTGCAATAACTTTTCTCCTGATTGATATTAATTAAAATTTTCTTTAAAGATTCATCAAATAAAGTGTTTTCGTTTGTCACAGTAACGATAAACCAAGTCACCTTTGCATTAATAAAGAAATTTGCCATTTTCCTAATAAAGGGATATTTGACATTTGAACCACTAACACAAAAGTTCGAAAAAAAGACTGAAATAACAGTTTTCTCTAAAATTTTATTGGGTAACTTAAACAATTAATAATCCGTGTTTCTACCGCGAACACTAACAACACAAGAACATCGGTTTGGCATACTCAAAATGAGTTCATCCAAATCACGCTGTGGAATGGCCGCCCATGTTCGTTGCAACAACAAAAAAAGGTCTTCTTGCGACTGGATACCCTCCATATTCGGCAGAGCTCTTCTCTGTAGCATATCCCATGCATGCTCAATCGGGTTCAAGTCTGGCGACTGAGCAGGCCAGGGCAGGACATTGATGTTAGCTGCGGCGAGAGTCTGTCTTACAACTCTTGCGGTGTGCGGTCGTGCATTATCATGCATTAACTGAAATAAGGGACCGATTTGCACTTGTAGAGGAACGATGACGTCTGATACAATCGTTTCAGCATAAATTTGAGCGTTGAGGTTGCCTCTGATCCAAATCAACTCAGTTCTTCCGCCGATCCAAATACCCGCCCATACCATGATGGTTCCACCACTATAAGGATGGACTTCCTGGCAGGATTTTAATCGCTGTTGGCGTCCAGGGGTTCTCCAGTGTCGTATACGTCTTGTATCCGGTCTCATACCAAAACGAGACTCATCAGAAAAGCACACGAAACGCCATTGTTCTTCTGCCCAATTTCTGTGTTCAAGAGCCCATTGATATCGAATCCTACGATTGTGCATTGCTATAGGTGGTACCCGTAGCGGTCTTCGGGAATGAAGGTTCACTTCATGCAAGCGGTTTCTGACTGTTTGGTCGCTAATTAAGTTCCCTGAAGAGTGATGAAGCCTCACGGCTAACATCATGGCGGTTATTGTTGGAGCTCTTCGAGTTAAGATTTGAATGTATCGGTCTTGTCTCCGTGTGGTGCAGCGATACCGTCCTCCATGGCGCTCAGCCACGGTACCAGTGCTTCGGTAACGTGTCCAAAGTCGACTGATAACACTCTGACTTGTATTCAGAGCTAAAGCCACAGTACGTTGCCGGGAACCAGCTTCTATCATTCCCACGGCTCTGAGCATTTCTTCCCTGCTTAAATGACGTCGCCGCTCCATAATAACGTTGGTTTTAATCAGTAGTAGGGAAACAGTAGCACTAATAATGTCTTCAATGCGTTGTATGTTTTTATAGGGAAAATATTGACAGCTGATTTTCATCTTTTACTCGAATTTGATTCACAATTCCTGATTCAAATTATGAAATGCACCAAAAAGGATCCATATAAATTTATAAAATCATAAATTTATTACAAAGCCACATCTCAATCTCAAGAAATCCGCATAAAAATGCTTGATCCCTAGACACTTTTGATGTGTGTATATATATATTTATTATTATTATTTAAATTATTTTTATTATTATTATTAATTTTTATTATTATTATTGGCCTCTGAAGATTCCCTTGCTCACAAACTAAATTAAATTTAAATTTAGAACATATTTTTCTTTCTACTTAATGAAGAAAGGACAAATGATAAAATATTAGTTTAGTTCATAGTTTAACAAGATTAAGAACATGTCTACTAAGAATTCGAACCGCGGTTTCAGCTGAATAAGTTTTGATCACGAGGGAATTTCTGGATATAAAGTCATCATCATCATCCCAGCGTTAATCCCAGTCGCATCCGAAGCCTTTTCAGCTTTGGAGTCTGGGGTCCGCTATACCAGTCCAACTGCTGACCTGGCTAAACTTCGACATTTTCCGTGAAGCGACTGCCGTCTGACCTCCACAACCTGAAGGCGACATCGAAGCATTGCAGTTAGACCAATTGTTAGACTTTTGAGGGCTCCAACAACCCGGCTTAACGTGCTTTCCGAGGCACGACCAGACCAGTGCAAGTAGTATTCATATTCATGCATACTAATACTTGCACTGTGCGGGGATCGAACCCGTGCCACCTTGCACAGCGGCCGCGTCTGCTATCGCTACGCCACGGAGGCTGTCAATTTCTGGATATAAAGTAACCTATATATGTGTGTTTTGTCGTCCTCCGTGACGCAGTGGTCAACACGCCTGCCTGCGACGTGGAAGCCCCGGGCTGGATCCATGGTGGAAAAACGATCTTTTCCTGATTGGCCTGGGTCTTGGATGTTTATCTATATGTATCTATTATAAATATAGTATCGTTGAGTTAGTATCCCATACACAAGTCTCGTGCTTACTTTGGGGCTAGCTCAATCTGTGTGATTTTTCCGTATATATTTATTTACTATTTATTTATGTACATCTCATTTCACAGTCTACCCAAGTGCTAAGCTTCATTCAAAACCCTCGTCTGCGTTGACCAGGAGTCGGCTGCTAACTCCCGATGTCAAGGGAATCTCCTTGTTAATTAATAGACCCTTATAAGTATGAACTGAAATAGACGATTACACAAGCTTTCAATACCGGATTTCAGGCAACAAAACTGTTATGATTATTGTAAATTCAGCAATAAAAGTCGTTTGATACTGCAAGCTAACCTACAGGCGATTTTATTATGCGGCGATTTTAATTTTTTACTGAGCGCTGAGAGTTAAAATACAATTTGTATTTGTTTTACGTCCTAGGCTGCACTCATATTGATACCTTGTAAAACCCTATACCTTCTCATTCTTTCTAACTTATTTTTTTTCATTATTTTGAATATTTTGGTCAATAATTAAATCATATAAACTTATGTGATAATAGAGTTTTGTTGTGCCTCCAAACATTGCCATAATATCGATGTCAAAATCTGCTTCGGGTTAAATCAAAATTCGAGAAACTAAAAAACACTAGGTCGATATAACCTCGCTTTGTTTTTCACTCGGGAACACACGCTATGATTGCGACAACATGTCACCCATATATGTGAGTTATTGTTTCGTGCATTTGATCTATACATAGGTATACCACAGTCTAAAAAATAATGACAGTCGTCCGACGGAGACGTCTAGACAGCGCAATCGTGCGGGGTGTGAGGGGCGAGACGCGGGTAAGCGGCACCCGAGCTGCGAACAAAACAATGTTCGTAACTCGGTATCTATCATTAAGGGCTAACACGAGTTTGTTTTTTTATTTGTTTGTTTTATAATTTGATATAATAATAATAATAATAAACTCTTTATTCAAGTAACCATGACTCAATAATGTTAGATATACTTAAAATTATGTTAGTAACATGAGTGAGTAATATGAGTGTTAATTTTGAGTATAATTGGGGTGCTTGTGATTGGATGTCAAAAATGGCGGACATCATTTTTTTTTATAATTTGATATGAGTGTCAATTTTGAGTATAATTGGGGTGCTTGTTACGAAAAAGCCACCCATTTTGAAATCCCAGATGGCGGACGCCAATTTAAATGTATATTAATATGATATGGGTGTTAATTTCGAGGTGGATTGGGGTGCTGTTTACGAAAATGCCATCTAAATAACTTAAATCTGTCTCGAGTTGTTCCCTTAGTAAAAATAGCAAACTAATTAAATATAATACAGCTATCTATGTTGATCTGCAATAAATAAATAATTTCATAAATATTGTTTATTTGTGACAACCCTGGCCTATGCGTTACTGTCTAGACGATGTCGGCATTTTACACGAGATCAAAGGCGTCGACCTACTGTATGATTTTTATGCTGTGGGTATAGGCAAGACCGCTAATGGCGGCGTAGGAGCGTAGGTCACATAAGAATGAAATTATATGAGGAGAGATTCTCCCCTGTCTAGATGAAAGTTTGCCGCCTACAGAGGCTAGAAAATTCATTCATCTCGTATCACACTCACTGTACACTCAAATTGAAGCGTAGAATAAAATCGCTTAGGTACTATTTATACGATTATATGACAAAGCCCGTCATATCGCGCGATTTTCTCGAACAGTGATTTTCAACTCGAAAAATAATCCAGAGATGGTAATACCTTTCAAAATGCGAGTATCTTTCCTGGTTACTATTCTATAGAAACTGTTCGAGGCGAGACATAGTGAAGCTGGAGTGAGCCTTACGTCCGCAGTTATTGTCGCTAACGTGAACCGCGTTTGCGTGTTGCGCGTTTGTGGACAAAAGCGTATTGCTATTAACCATACAAAAACCCAGCCTCCGGGCTTCTAATTAGAATTTATAGATAGAAAAACGAAGATTACTTAGCACGATTTCGATATCGAGCTAATACTATACACACTACACCAATGACGCATATGACAGACAAGACTTCGAATTTCAGGAAATGTTCAAGAAGGCGTTTTTATAAGAAATAATTATTGAGCAATACGCCAACATATTCGATATTCTTCTAATTCTACGAAGGACCCGTTTGGAAAGTAACTAACTGAATATGATTGGTGGATGAAAATCAATATATTTTTCACGGAATTAGCATTGTGTAATAAACGTATAATAAACCAATCTCGTGACATTCAACGCTGCCAAAACACAGGCAGTGTCTGTTCACCGACAAAAGGAGCCTGTTCATCTTGCCTCCTACTTTTCGGAATGTATCTTTGGAGTGAACCGACCGCCTTCATGGTTTGGGAGGTGAGAATTTCTCAAACCTAAACTTTGGGCGGTTCATGGAGTCCAAAGCCAAAATGGCTATCAGGAAACTAGGCCTTATTACAAAGGGCCGGCGGTACTTTACACCGGGACAACTTCTAATATTAGGTATACGAAGCGGAGGTCCGTTCTTGTGTGAAGTTCTGCAGCCACATTTGCGCTGGTGCAGCAAAATGACACTTGGCTATTTTAGTCTCAGTGAAAATTCATAATAACGTCATTTTGATTAATACTAATTACACAACTTGTCATACTCGATCATTTTGACAACAGTTATCGACTATTCTGACACTATTGTACTAGAAGAATACGGGCTGGCCCTGGGGCTCTAGTCTGCTATTACAATAGTGTCAAAATGGTCGATGAGTGATCACATAATGATAGATTTTGACATGCTTCGTAATCTACTAACAAAATGGCGTCATTATGACTTACCAATGGTCAATCACTGACACTACTTCATATTATTGTACCTACTTTGGATTTAGTGGAGAGGCGTGCGAAGAGGTTGATTGGCGACCCAGATTTAACTCTAAACTGTCTCCAAAGCCTGGATCACAGGCGTAGAGTAGCCAGCCTTTCGGTCTTCTATAGGTGCATTCTCGTGAGTGTGCAAGAGAATTGCATGATTTACTTCCCCCATCTCCGTTCCACCATCGGACGACCCGTCGTGCGGTGACTTTCCACCCTTGTGTTGTTAACACCACTACGATCTGACGAAGCGTTTCGCTTCCTCTTTTATACCGCGTACATCGAGGAACTGGAACATTTTATAATAATGACAATACGGCAATGTCATTCTATCACCATTCCATTACGAGACGACTGAGATAATTGAACGATCATTATGAATTTAGCAGATTACGAACTTTTAAACACAATGACAATGGAATCGTGTTGGAATGATAAATACGTATATACAAACAGCAGTCTAAAGCCCCTGGATGTAAGTTTGCCGCGTTCAGTCCATCGATTAGTAACCATTTTTAGATACCATGTATATAATATCTTTCTCTCCATTAGTTCCAGTTGTCACTCTGCGATTTCATCAGTTATTTCAGGTCCCCTGAAAGCCTAAAACCAGTTTTAACAAGTAGTTTCTACGTTCCCATTATCTGGGTTGTGGAAGTCAGATTAGCCAGTCGCTTTATCTAAAGTTCAGTGTTCATTTCGAACTGCTACATATAGTACTCACATGTTATTATAAATTGGAATGTTTGTTCAAAATAAGCCATGAAACCATACTTCAGTAATCGAAAACAAAGATAAAGTTTTGAACTGTTTACGGACTTCTTATCGTTCTAAGTAGGTTCTGCTAACTTAGAAGATAACTTAGCGATAATTTAACATGAACTTCAGGCCAATATTAATGTTAGGAGTCACGTTTCACTGGCATAATTATCACCCACCGGCCACCAGACAAAGTCTTGCCGCCAAGAAATTCATCTTGTTCCGGCATGATGTCTGGTGATGCCGTACGGAGGACGGGTCTGAGCAGTTGTGTTGCGATGTGTGGCGGGTACGATGTGCCAAATGTCGTGTCGGGAGTTTGGTCGTGGAGAGCCTCCAGATCAATCTCCCTCTAGCGCAGCTTCGTTTGGTCGTGTTGGTCTTGGGTTTAACATTGCATCACCTCGCTCAACTGCCGTCATCCTTCCGGTTCCTTAGTTTTTTAAGTGAATAGGCTTAATAAACTAGTGCGCTTTACCATCAACAATTGCATCACTTACCATCAGGCGGGATAGCAGTCAAGTACTAGTTTATAATTATTAAAAAAAAAAAAATGTTTTCAACATAAGAACTTTACTTTAAAGAGACAGGACATTCTGTGGAAAAAAAGTGTAACCAGCTTAAACAATATGTAAAGAAAACCCTGTCTGATCCGTTAAGGTATTGTTAGGTATCGATAACTGATTCTAAAAATGCCTACAAAGCCGGGCTAAACTTAAAAAAAAACCCCTAAAAAAATAAATATTATTTCGAAAAAGCAAGGTAACTTAATACATGTGCGGTAGGCAACACGGTAGCCATACATGCGCGGGTGAAGGGGGGCAAGGCACGCGGCACGTGGTCGCATCGCTATTCGCACAGTCACAAATGGAGTTGTCACTTTTTAAAAAAATACCAAATTTTGGGGAAGTTGGAATTAATTCGCGGAAAAAAGATTATTTCTAAATTCATTAGTATTGACACTATGATGATTATAAACATTTCATATTATATTTGGTCATGTGTATACCTATCATTTATTATCCTTTTGGGTCGGACGGGGTTTACTTTACATATCTATAGTAATATATAAAGCTGAAGAGTTTGTTTGTATGTTTGTTTGTTTGTTCGCGCTAATCTCGGGAACTACTAGTCCGATTTGAAAAAAATATTTTTGCGTTGGATAGCCCATTAATCCAGGAAGGCTTTAGGCTACATAACATCACGCTGCGACCAATAGGAGCTGAGCATAATTAATTCCACGCGACCGAAGTCGCTGGCGGCTGCTAGTACTATAATAAAATCAGTTTTTTTTCTGTATAAATAACAGTACGGTACCTTCGTACCCGAGTCAGACTTAGCCTGTTTTTTTCTTTTTGAGAGCAGTAATGATAACATCATTTACAAAGATTAAAACTCGAACCTACGACCTACATCGTAAATCAAACTTACCACAAAGCCTCTCCTGCTCACCTCACAATAAGTGTCATGTCCTACTTAGCTATACTAATTACACTTACTTGGCAACCTTAAAAAATCCACAAAGAACACCACTTACTTCAAGGAAATCAAGTCATTAAAATAAAACACATGCACGAAACATTCAACCAGCATCAAAGCTTTTAAAAAAAACATTTTTTACATTGGTACAACAGCATATCGTAAGATATTATTCCGTGTGCGGCGCGGTGTGTGTGATCAGGTGGTGTCCGGAGAACGGCGCACGCGCAGCGGCTAAATATTGACATGACCTGTCCCGGACAAGTGGTGGGAAAGTGCAGAAGGACTACAACAAAATTAAAACACGTCAGGACAAAGGGCTCTTCTTTTACAAAGAAGAAACAAGCAGTAACTGGCGTGCTTACAAGGATTTTCACTAACTCAGTGCAAATTTCAAAACTTTTTTTTTACTAATTACAAATTGATTTGACTGCAATCCCGCCTGATGGTAAGCAGTGGTGCAATTCTATGGTAAAGCGCGCTAGTTTATTAAGCCTGTTCACTCAAAAAACTTTGTGAATAGGAAGGAAGGTGGCAGTTGAGGGAGGTGATGCAATGTTGAACCCAACAACACGACCAAGGATGCTGCGCCAGAGGGAGATTGACCTGGAGACCCTCTACGACCAAATTCCCGACACAACAACATTTGATGCATCGTACCCGACACACATCGTAATACAACTCCTCAGACCCGTCCTCTTATTCATGTTAAAAAAGCAAATTATATGAACTCATATAACGAGTCAGTAAGCTTATTCTTTAGAAGGAACACTGCAGCGGTACTTACAAACGTCAAAAATAAACAATGCGTCATACTGACGTCACACGAATTCTACATCTCGCAATCAGAGTTTACCGTGCAACTAGCATACATATAACTTGCCAAATTCAAGCATTGGGCAAGTGCCCGCCAGACATAACACCCGTCTGGTCGGAGGATACTCCCTTTTCTATGGAGGATGAGTGTACTTTACTCCCTGTTCCTCATGCCTCCATAAACACGTTGTCTTAAGTTAATCAGACATTTGTTTTTATAAATTACAAACTAGCGCTTGACTGCAATCCCGCCTGATGGTAAACAGTGATGCAATCGTTGATGGTAAGGCGCGCTAGTTTATTAAACCTACTCACTCAAAGGAATTGAGTAAATATGAAGGAAGACGGCAGTTGAACGCGGTGATGCAATGTTAAACCCAACAACACGACCAACGATGCTGCGCCAGAGGGAGATTGATCTGGAGGCCTTTCACAACCAAACTCCCGACACAACAACATTTCGCGCATCGTACCCGGCACGTACATCGCAACACAACTGCTCAGACCCGTCCTCCGTACGGCTTCACCAGACATCATGCCGGAACACGACGAATCGCTTGGCGGTATGACTTAGTCTGGTAGGTGGTAACTTATGCCGGCGGCCGATGGTGTGGCCTACCACCGAGGAATCTAATCAAAACGAAACCCAACGTTACTCATAGTGTATTACGCAATTACTCAGCTGATCAATCAGCCTGTATGGCTGTTATTGAGAGCCTCTACAAGCCAAACATATAAATAATTACATAAACTTAGGCAATTAACTGTCTGAAACATGAAAATATGGACGCGAAACACGTTTCAATCGTAAATTGCACGTTAAAGGAGTATTTTCCTGTTAATAGTAATAAAAAAAGTATCCCTGTGTCACGTTCGCCTCAATTACGTGTTTCTCTATCTATAAGGCAAGCAAATGTGTTTGGTAGTAAAGTACAGGATAGCACCGGTGCAGGCACGGCATAAAACCGTCGCGGTTCATTATGACACCGGTGTTATGTGATTTATTCTCTATTACAATATGTATACAATATAATTTTTTCTTTTTACGAACCCGAATATAGTTTTTTCAGAATAAGCAACTAAATCGATTCCAATAATTTTTACACCATGTTATGTTTTTTCCTAAATATATTTAGAAAGTGTTGGAGTATGGTTACCGCTCGGTAACCATACTCCAACACTTTCTAAATATATTTTAATTATACAACACAGTTCACAGCGGATTATAGTGTCCTGGGGCTCCCGCTGCACCGCGCCGCAGCGGGTGCGGGCGGGCGAGTGGTGCGTTGGCTATATTTTTGTTGGGACAAGCAGGTAACATAACAAACTCAAACTGTGATTTTACATGATAGCTTTTTAAAATTTTGTACATTAATTCTTTACTTAAAAATAATGTTGTAAAATATCTAACGATACTAGACCTGATTTAGCGGTTTACCATAATAGAGCCGCGACGGTATCATACCGCGAACACATCTGTATCATGCCGAAACGCCGTCAAAATTCTGCGTATCACCGATGATATTCCGACTGTTAATCGGATGCAATTCTGACTTGTCTTCATCTGCAAATATATCGAGGATAAGACTTATATACTTACTTAAATGCTTTCTTTTGAACGCCAGCTGGAATTCAGGTACCTCGCTTCAAGTGGACCTTCTGAAAAGGCTTTATTTTCTATTTCACCCCCCCCCCCGCGCCTCCCCTCCTCCGTCTGGTTGAGCCTCTTGTTTTCTTAAAGCTTTAAGTTGGGAGTCTTTGTTGGATTACATGTCGTTTACCTAAATGGTTCCGGTACCGATACCTGGCGCACAACCATGTGTGATTACTGTTGTGATGTTGAGAGATTTTGTGGAATATTTGGATAACATGGTGGCATTTCTTGCAAGGAAATGTGTATGCAAGACAAGTAATAGGTACCTTTATTATTCAAATGACTTGCTTCAGCCCGAAATTTGCGAAATTGCGTTTCGTAAGTAACATTTACGCCCACCCTAAAACGCAAAAATGTTTTTCCTAATTCAACGAAAGTTCCAAAGATTGATGAATTTTGATAAAAAAAAACTTTTCAGACTTTAGTGAAATTGTTACCGAAACAAAGAAAACAAACAAGAAAATACGAAAAGGTAAGATGACTGATGATAAAGAAAAATAAAAATAGAGAAGGTCACAAAACAGAAGAAGTTGGTGAATGCAAGTCGAGACAAGAAACTGAAGCAACCCTGGTCTGGAGACAACATCGAACTCCCAGCCACAGTAGGCGTGGGCTTGCGGACGGTGAGCAGTGGGCAGCTCGCCGCCTGGTAAGGACCAGGCCCAAGTCGACGGCGCGTTGTGTTTCACGCGCGCCTCAAAGATATATCAGCACATCGTGATGGGGTCCACGAAGACCGATGCCTCCTGGGTCAGGGTTGCGGATTGGTTAAATAAGAAACAGTGGCCCTGGCCGTCGCCCAGGCAAGTGAAGAAACACGGGTGGGTTTTAGTCAGACATGCCTTGCCGCTCCGTCCAGACACCCCAAACAAAAAAAAAAGGTGAAAAGAAAGGTCAAAAAACAAAGGTCACAAAAGAAAGGTGAAACGTCCATTTTTCAATGTAAACTTGATTAAGTGCCCGACAGATATAACACCTATCTGGTCGGAGGATCCTCCCTTTTCTATGGAGGATGAGTCAAATTTACTCCCGGTTCCTCATGCCTCCACACATACTTTGAAAACAAAATTATTTATTGACAGAATATTTCATATGACATTGCACCAAGTCTCAAGACCACACTACAAAACCGTCGCCAAAATTAGATTTTAAGCTGAAATATTAAAGCAAATCTACAGAAGTTGCAGTTCACAGAGTTGAATGGCTGCAAAACTATCACAAATTAAATATGAGTACTACGTACCAGTCTACGTCAATCCCTGCGCCCCAGAGAGCCAACATTACACCGACGCGTCCTTACATAAATACTACATTTTAATTAACTATTTAAAAGATAAAAATAAATTAAACTATTAACACCTTGCATAATTTATATTCATCTGACATACCAAATAAGTTCTCAACTTTAATATAACCATAGTAATTGACAATAAAACACAATTTTATTAGACTAATGAAATATAATTATATTTTGCAAGTTAAAACTCTTTGGAGATAAAAATCGCGGTCGTATAGAAACTTTTAATTAGCGACTCTTTTAAGAGGTGATTAAAAAGTTGTGTTTTTCTTTTTTATTATGCTATGCTGGGTTCGTTATGAGATGTTTAAAAATAAGGGGCGGTCTTATTAAGGGTTCTTAGTTAGTTGGCTGGGACGGGCAGTTAGGAATATGGACTGGTAGTATTCAAGATATTATATGAAGCATGCGAGGTTATTATAGTAGCTAGCTCTAAGTACAGTCGTTGAGTTAAACGAGCTGGGAAGACACTGTTACTTTGTTGCAATGGTAAGTAGGCAGTGTTTGTCATCATCATGTTATCCCATTAGTACTGAGTATTGGCACTGCTGATTATTAGCAGTAAGTAAGTACTTATGGCTACACTGATGGCCCTAGGTAATAAGTAGAGATCAGATATTCCAGTGTTTAAATACCTAAACTTGATTTGGAAAAATATGTATATGCATTTCAGTACGCGTAGTTAATATCGACACCAGAAGTATCAATTAACGTAAGGGACATATTGGCCAAAATGAGTTATATATACCATTCGATTCAGAATTTTGCGCTCCATCGTTTGGTATATTTGAAATTTCTCTATCGTTAAAAAAATGTCCCTTACAGTACACGTTTTTGAACGTCTAGACGGTTTTTTTATAAAAAAAATGATTTAACGGACGTGCATAATATTACGTGTTAGAAAACTAACGTAAATAGTTCTGAAAAACAAATCAGTCCCTTACGTTAAACTTCAATTTAATACAATTCTCACAACATGTCCTTTACATTGAGGACAAATTTATTATAGCTTCACTATAATTTGTCACTTACCTTAATACATACATAATTTTTCAAGTAAAGTGTTTCTTACGTTAATCATTACTACTACACATTTCAATCAACATTGTCGCTTAAACTAAACAAAATACGATTTGTATAATTTTACTGTGTATGAAAGCAAAACCCAGAATGGATATTGCTATACATGGGGTGAGGCAGATGGTAAAAGAGGAAGCTGTGAAATAGCGACCTGTGTATACAAATATTTGAAAGAGGTAGATACTAGAAGAATAAAAAAGATGTTATTAAATTGTGACAAATGCTCCGGGCAAATAAGGCAAAATCAGGTCATCATTTCAATGTTTAAAAGCTTCTTAGAGAACTCTGAAAATCTAAATGTCATTCAGATAAATTACCTTTAGCGGGTTATACGTATGCCAGTCGACAGTATGCTTGCTGTCATTGAAAAGGAAGTTAAGAAGATGATTGTTTGGGCACCTTCTCAATGGCCAAATCTTATGCACAGTGCGAGAAAACGACCGACACCATATAATGTTAGTGTTTTAAATCAAACAGATTTTATTAACTTCATCAATCTCGAGAATTCTGTGTTCTCCAAAACTACTGTGAAAAATAAAGATCTACACTTCAAAAATATAAGAATTTGCACTATGAAGAAAGTTAACTTGAACAACATTGAGATAAAGTACACTATGTTAGAGAATGGTACATCTTATGACATAGAGATATATGGACAGTACGAAGAAAAAGGTAAAGGAAAAAAGATTTCTTTAAGAAATAAGGATAAAACAGGTACCCTACCTCGATTAGAAATAAAAAGATATAAAAAAGATGATTTGCCGCCTCTATATAAAGAAAGACTGCCGATTTCCGAAAATCCAACGATTTAAAAAATTTGTGTGACAATGGAATAATTCCTAAAAGATTCCATAGGGAATATTTAAATTTTCCCAGCAAATCTGTAATAAAGGACACGCTAAATCAGACTGATAATGAAGAATCAACTAATGAACATGATGATGAATAAAGGATTGAGTTTGATGATTGGATGACCTACTTTACAAACATGAAGGTTCTTGATTTGTTTTGTGTTTTTATTATAATTTTAAGACAGACTTTAAAAATCTTCGGGTTGTGGAGGTCAGACGGCAGTCGCTTCACGGAAAACATCAAAGTTTAGCCAAAATTAGCAGTTGTTAGACTGGTAAAAGCGGACCGCAGACTCCAAAGCTGAAAAAAGCTTCAGATGCGACTGGGATTAACGCTGAGATGATGAAAAAGAAGAAGACTTAAGGTGCAATATCATTGTGTTCAAATATTTGTACTGATTTAAATAAGTCTAAAATACTTTTGATCTCCGTCCAGACACCCCAAACAAAAAAAAAGGTGAAAAGAAAGGTCAAAAAACAAAGGTCACAAAAGAAAGGTGAAACGTCCATTTTTCAATGTAAACTTGATTAAATGCCCGACAGATATAACACCTATCTGGTCGGAGGATCCTCCCTTTTCTATGGAGGATGAGTCAAATTTACTCCCGGTTCCTCATGCCTCCACACATACTTTGAAAACAAAATTATTTATTGACAGAATATTTCATATGACATTGCACCAAGTCTCAAGACCACACTACAAAACCGTCGCCAAAATTAGATTTTAAGCTGAAATATTAAAGCAAATCTACAGAAGTTGCAGTTCACAGAGTTGAATGGCTGCAAAACTATCACAAATTAAATATGAGTACTACGTACCAGTCTACGTCAATCCCTGCGCCCCAGAGAGCCAACATTACACCGACGCGTCCTTACATAAATACTACATTTTAATTAACTATTTAAAAGATAAAAATAAATTAAACTATTAACACCTTGCATAATTTATATTCATCTGACATACCAAATAAGTTCTCAACTTTAATATAACCATAGTAATTGACAATAAAACACAATTTTATTAGACTAATGAAATATAATTATATTTTGCAAGTTAAAACTCTTTGGAGATAAAAATCGCGGTCGTATAGAAACTTTTAATTAGCGACTCTTTTAAGAGGTGATTAAAAAGTTGTGTTTTTCTTTTTTATTATGCTATGCTGGGTTCGTTATGAGATGTTTAAAAATAAGGGGCGGTCTTATTAAGGGTTCTTAGTTAGTTGGCTGGGACGGGCAGTTAGGAATATGGACTGGTAGTATTCAAGATATTATATGAAGCATGCGAGGTTATTATAGTAGCTAGCTCTAAGTACAGTCGTTGAGTTAAACGAGCTGGGAAGACACTGTTACTTTGTTGCAATGGTAAGTAGGCAGTGTTTGTCATCATCATGTTATCCCATTAGTACTGAGTATTGGCACTGCTGATTATTAGCAGTAAGTAAGTACTTATGGCTACACTGATGGCCCTAGGTAATAAGTAGAGATCAGATATTCCAGTGTTTAAATACCTAAACTTGATTTGGAAAAATATGTATATGCATTTCAGTACGCGTAGTTAATATCGACACCAGAAGTATCAATTAACGTAAGGGACATATTGGCCAAAATGAGTTATATATACCATTCGATTCAGAATTTTGCGCTCCATCGTTTGGTATATTTGAAATTTCTCTATCGTTAAAAAAATGTCCCTTACAGTACACGTTTTTGAACGTCTAGACGGTTTTTTTATAAAAAAAATGATTTAACGGACGTGCATAATATTACGTGTTAGAAAACTAACGTAAATAGTTCTGAAAAACAAATCAGTCCCTTACGTTAAACTTCAATTTAATACAATTCTCACAACATGTCCTTTACATTGAGGACAAATTTATTATAGCTTCACTATAATTTGTCACTTACCTTAATACATACATAATTTTTCAAGTAAAGTGTTTCTTACGTTAATCATTACTACTACACATTTCAATCAACATTGTCGCTTAAACTAAACAAAATACGATTTGTATAATTTTACTGTGTATGAAAGCAAAACCCAGAATGGATATTGCTATACATGGGGTGAGGCAGATGGTAAAAGAGGAAGCTGTGAAATAGCGACCTGTGTATACAAATATTTGAAAGAGGTAGATACTAGAAGAATAAAAAAGATGTTATTAAATTGTGACAAATGCTCCGGGCAAATAAGGCAAAATCAGGTCATCATTTCAATGTTTAAAAGCTTCTTAGAGAACTCTGAAAATCTAAATGTCATTCAGATAAATTACCTTTAGCGGGTTATACGTATGCCAGTCGACAGTATGCTTGCTGTCATTGAAAAGGAAGTTAAGAAGATGATTGTTTGGGCACCTTCTCAATGGCCAAATCTTATGCACAGTGCGAGAAAACGACCGACACCATATAATGTTAGTGTTTTAAATCAAACAGATTTTATTAACTTCATCAATCTCGAGAATTCTGTGTTCTCCAAAACTACTGTGAAAAATAAAGATCTACACTTCAAAAATATAAGAATTTGCACTATGAAGAAAGTTAACTTGAACAACATTGAGATAAAGTACACTATGTTAGAGAATGGTACATCTTATGACATAGAGATATATGGACAGTACGAAGAAAAAGGTAAAGGAAAAAAGATTTCTTTAAGAAATAAGGATAAAACAGGTACCCTACCTCGATTAGAAATAAAAAGATATAAAAAAGATGATTTGCCGCCTCTATATAAAGAAAGACTGCCGATTTCCGAAAATCCAACGATTTAAAAAATTTGTGTGACAATGGAATAATTCCTAAAAGATTCCATAGGGAATATTTAAATTTTCCCAGCAAATCTGTAATAAAGGACACGCTAAATCAGACTGATAATGAAGAATCAACTAATGAACATGATGATGAATAAAGGATTGAGTTTGATGATTGGATGACCCACTTTACAAACATGAAGGTTCTTGATTTGTTTTGTGTTTTTATTATAATTTTAAGACAGACTTTAAAAATCTTCGGGTTGTGGAGGTCAGACGGCAGTCGCTTCACGGAAAACATCAAAGTTTAGCCAAAATTAGCAGTTGTTAGACTGGTAAAAGCGGACCGCAGACTCCAAAGCTGAAAAAAGCTTCAGATGCGACTGGGATTAACGCTGAGATGATGAAAAAGAAGAAGACTTAAGGTGCAATATCATTGTGTTCAAATATTTGTACTGATTTAAATAAGTCTAAAATACTTTTGATCTCCGTCCAGACACCCCAAACAAAAAAAAAGGTGAAAAGAAAGGTCAAAAAACAAAGGTCACAAAAGAAAGGTGAAACGTCCATTTTTCAATGTAAACTTGATTAAATGCCCGACAGATATAACACCTATCTGGTCGGAGGATCCTCCCTTTTCTATGGAGGATGAGTCAAATTTACTCCCGGTTCCTCATGCCTCCACACATACTTTGAAAACAAAATTATTTATTGACAGAATATTTCATATGACATTGCACCAAGTCTCAAGACCACACTACAAAACCGTCGCCAAAATTAGATTTTAAGCTGAAATATTAAAGCAAATCTACAGAAGTTGCAGTTCACAGAGTTGAATGGCTGCAAAACTATCACAAATTAAATATGAGTACTACGTACCAGTCTACGTCAATCCCTGCGCCCCAGAGAGCCAACATTACACCGACGCGTCCTTACATAAATACTACATTTTAATTAACTATTTAAAAGATAAAAATAAATTAAACTATTAACACCTTGCATAATTTATATTCATCTGACATACCAAATAAGTTCTCAACTTTAATATAACCATAGTAATTGACAATAAAACACAATTTTATTAGACTAATGAAATATAATTATATTTTGCAAGTTAAAACTCTTTGGAGATAAAAATCGCGGTCGTATAGAAACTTTTAATTAGCGACTCTTTTAAGAGGTGATTAAAAAGTTGTGTTTTTCTTTTTTATTATGCTATGCTGGGTTCGTTATGAGATGTTTAAAAATAAGGGGCGGTCTTATTAAGGGTTCTTAGTTAGTTGGCTGGGACGGGCAGTTAGGAATATGGACTGGTAGTATTCAAGATATTATATGAAGCATGCGAGGTTATTATAGTAGCTAGCTCTAAGTACAGTCGTTGAGTTAAACGAGCTGGGAAGACACTGTTACTTTGTTGCAATGGTAAGTAGGCAGTGTTTGTCATCATCATGTTATCCCATTAGTACTGAGTATTGGCACTGCTGATTATTAGCAGTAAGTAAGTACTTATGGCTACACTGATGGCCCTAGGTAATAAGTAGAGATCAGATATTCCAGTGTTTAAATACCTAAACTTGATTTGGAAAAATATGTATATGCATTTCAGTACGCGTAGTTAATATCGACACCAGAAGTATCAATTAACGTAAGGGACATATTGGCCAAAATGAGTTATATATACCATTCGATTCAGAATTTTGCGCTCCATCGTTTGGTATATTTGAAATTTCTCTATCGTTAAAAAAATGTCCCTTACAGTACACGTTTTTGAACGTCTAGACGGTTTTTTTATAAAAAAAATGATTTAACGGACGTGCATAATATTACGTGTTAGAAAACTAACGTAAATAGTTCTGAAAAACAAATCAGTCCCTTACGTTAAACTTCAATTTAATACAATTCTCACAACATGTCCTTTACATTGAGGACAAATTTATTATAGCTTCACTATAATTTGTCACTTACCTTAATACATACATAATTTTTCAAGTAAAGTGTTTCTTACGTTAATCATTACTACTACACATTTCAATCAACATTGTCGCTTAAACTAAACAAAATACGATTTGTATAATTTTACTGTGTATGAAAGCAAAACCCAGAATGGATATTGCTATACATGGGGTGAGGCAGATGGTAAAAGAGGAAGCTGTGAAATAGCGACCTGTGTATACAAATATTTGAAAGAGGTAGATACTAGAAGAATAAAAAAGATGTTATTAAATTGTGACAAATGCTCCGGGCAAATAAGGCAAAATCAGGTCATCATTTCAATGTTTAAAAGCTTCTTAGAGAACTCTGAAAATCTAAATGTCATTCAGATAAATTACCTTTAGCGGGTTATACGTATGCCAGTCGACAGTATGCTTGCTGTCATTGAAAAGGAAGTTAAGAAGATGATTGTTTGGGCACCTTCTCAATGGCC
This sequence comes from Sesamia nonagrioides, assembly GCA_017933935.1. Lineage (NCBI taxonomy): Eukaryota > Metazoa > Arthropoda > Insecta > Lepidoptera > Noctuidae > Sesamia > Sesamia nonagrioides. The sequence continues at coordinate 302,614 of JADWQK010001871.1, read as the reverse complement.
AAATCTTATGCACAGTGCGAGAAAACGACCGACACCATATAATGTTAGTGTTTTAAATCAAACAGATTTTATTAACTTCATCAATCTCGAGAATTCTGTGTTCTCCAAAACTACTGTGAAAAATAAAGATCTACACTTCAAAAATATAAGAATTTGCACTATGAAGAAAGTTAACTTGAACAACATTGAGATAAAGTACACTATGTTAGAGAATGGTACATCTTATGACATAGAGATATATGGACAGTACGAAGAAAAAGGTAAAGGAAAAAAGATTTCTTTAAGAAATAAGGATAAAACAGGTACCCTACCTCGATTAGAAATAAAAAGATATAAAAAAGATGATTTGCCGCCTCTATATAAAGAAAGACTGCCGATTTCCGAAAATCCAACGATTTAAAAAATTTGTGTGACAATGGAATAATTCCTAAAAGATTCCATAGGGAATATTTAAATTTTCCCAGCAAATCTGTAATAAAGGACACGCTAAATCAGACTGATAATGAAGAATCAACTAATGAACATGATGATGAATAAAGGATTGAGTTTGATGATTGGATGACCCACTTTACAAACATGAAGGTTCTTGATTTGTTTTGTGTTTTTATTATAATTTTAAGACAGACTTTAAAAATCTTCGGGTTGTGGAGGTCAGACGGCAGTCGCTTCACGGAAAACATCAAAGTTTAGCCAAAATTAGCAGTTGTTAGACTGGTAAAAGCGGACCGCAGACTCCAAAGCTGAAAAAAGCTTCAGATGCGACTGGGATTAACGCTGAGATGATGAAAAAGAAGAAGACTTAAGGTGCAATATCATTGTGTTCAAATATTTGTACTGATTTAAATAAGTCTAAAATACTTTTGATCTCCGTCCAGACACCCCAAACAAAAAAAAAGGTGAAAAGAAAGGTCAAAAAACAAAGGTCACAAAAGAAAGGTGAAACGTCCATTTTTCAATGTAAACTTGATTAAATGCCCGACAGATATAACACCTATCTGGTCGGAGGATCCTCCCTTTTCTATGGAGGATGAGTCAAATTTACTCCCGGTTCCTCATGCCTCCACACATACTTTGAAAACAAAATTATTTATTGACAGAATATTTCATATGACATTGCACCAAGTCTCAAGACCACACTACAAAACCGTCGCCAAAATTAGATTTTAAGCTGAAATATTAAAGCAAATCTACAGAAGTTGCAGTTCACAGAGTTGAATGGCTGCAAAACTATCACAAATTAAATATGAGTACTACGTACCAGTCTACGTCAATCCCTGCGCCCCAGAGAGCCAACATTACACCGACGCGTCCTTACATAAATACTACATTTTAATTAACTATTTAAAAGATAAAAATAAATTAAACTATTAACACCTTGCATAATTTATATTCATCTGACATACCAAATAAGTTCTCAACTTTAATATAACCATAGTAATTGACAATAAAACACAATTTTATTAGACTAATGAAATATAATTATATTTTGCAAGTTAAAACTCTTTGGAGATAAAAATCGCGGTCGTATAGAAACTTTTAATTAGCGACTCTTTTAAGAGGTGATTAAAAAGTTGTGTTTTTCTTTTTTATTATGCTATGCTGGGTTCGTTATGAGATGTTTAAAAATAAGGGGCGGTCTTATTAAGGGTTCTTAGTTAGTTGGCTGGGACGGGCAGTTAGGAATATGGACTGGTAGTATTCAAGATATTATATGAAGCATGCGAGGTTATTATAGTAGCTAGCTCTAAGTACAGTCGTTGAGTTAAACGAGCTGGGAAGACACTGTTACTTTGTTGCAATGGTAAGTAGGCAGTGTTTGTCATCATCATGTTATCCCATTAGTACTGAGTATTGGCACTGCTGATTATTAGCAGTAAGTAAGTACTTATGGCTACACTGATGGCCCTAGGTAATAAGTAGAGATCAGATATTCCAGTGTTTAAATACCTAAACTTGATTTGGAAAAATATGTATATGCATTTCAGTACGCGTAGTTAATATCGACACCAGAAGTATCAATTAACGTAAGGGACATATTGGCCAAAATGAGTTATATATACCATTCGATTCAGAATTTTGCGCTCCATCGTTTGGTATATTTGAAATTTCTCTATCGTTAAAAAAATGTCCCTTACAGTACACGTTTTTGAACGTCTAGACGGTTTTTTTATAAAAAAAATGATTTAACGGACGTGCATAATATTACGTGTTAGAAAACTAACGTAAATAGTTCTGAAAAACAAATCAGTCCCTTACGTTAAACTTCAATTTAATACAATTCTCACAACATGTCCTTTACATTGAGGACAAATTTATTATAGCTTCACTATAATTTGTCACTTACCTTAATACATACATAATTTTTCAAGTAAAGTGTTTCTTACGTTAATCATTACTACTACACATTTCAATCAACATTGTCGCTTAAACTAAACAAAATACGATTTGTATAATTTTACTGTGTATGAAAGCAAAACCCAGAATGGATATTGCTATACATGGGGTGAGGCAGATGGTAAAAGAGGAAGCTGTGAAATAGCGACCTGTGTATACAAATATTTGAAAGAGGTAGATACTAGAAGAATAAAAAAGATGTTATTAAATTGTGACAAATGCTCCGGGCAAATAAGGCAAAATCAGGTCATCATTTCAATGTTTAAAAGCTTCTTAGAGAACTCTGAAAATCTAAATGTCATTCAGATAAATTACCTTTAGCGGGTTATACGTATGCCAGTCGACAGTATGCTTGCTGTCATTGAAAAGGAAGTTAAGAAGATGATTGTTTGGGCACCTTCTCAATGGCCAAATCTTATGCACAGTGCGAGAAAACGACCGACACCATATAATGTTAGTGTTTTAAATCAAACAGATTTTATTAACTTCATCAATCTCGAGAATTCTGTGTTCTCCAAAACTACTGTGAAAAATAAAGATCTACACTTCAAAAATATAAGAATTTGCACTATGAAGAAAGTTAACTTGAACAACATTGAGATAAAGTACACTATGTTAGAGAATGGTACATCTTATGACATAGAGATATATGGACAGTACGAAGAAAAAGGTAAAGGAAAAAAGATTTCTTTAAGAAATAAGGATAAAACAGGTACCCTACCTCGATTAGAAATAAAAAGATATAAAAAAGATGATTTGCCGCCTCTATATAAAGAAAGACTGCCGATTTCCGAAAATCCAACGATTTAAAAAATTTGTGTGACAATGGAATAATTCCTAAAAGATTCCATAGGGAATATTTAAATTTTCCCAGCAAATCTGTAATAAAGGACACGCTAAATCAGACTGATAATGAAGAATCAACTAATGAACATGATGATGAATAAAGGATTGAGTTTGATGATTGGATGACCCACTTTACAAACATGAAGGTTCTTGATTTGTTTTGTGTTTTTATTATAATTTTAAGACAGACTTTAAAAATCTTCGGGTTGTGGAGGTCAGACGGCAGTCGCTTCACGGAAAACATCAAAGTTTAGCCAAAATTAGCAGTTGTTAGACTGGTAAAAGCGGACCGCAGACTCCAAAGCTGAAAAAAGCTTCAGATGCGACTGGGATTAACGCTGAGATGATGAAAAAGAAGAAGACTTAAGGTGCAATATCATTGTGTTCAAATATTTGTACTGATTTAAATAAGTCTAAAATACTTTTGATCTATGTCTTTATCTTTATCTTGTATTAGCTGTCCCGCGCAGTTTTCACTGCTCCAATCCCACGTTCCGGTCAGAAACAGACAGATAGAACATAATATTCTACTATAATGATAATTTGATAACTCTGTGCAACTCGTTATTGGTAAAAGGATGTCCATGAACAAGAGAAAAAGATTTCTCTAAACGTAAATAAATTTCAATTAATATGTTTACTGAATATGCAATGTTATAGCCATACATCCAATATAAGTAATGTTTATACAGATACCTGTTAAGAAAATGAAACATTACATATATTGTGTTTATTCGGACGTTTGTAATGATCCAGGATAGCCAAAATTGCGGAAATAAATCAGAAGATAAAGCAAATATTATATACGAGGTGTGTTCAAAAAGTAAGGTGACTTTGTATTTTTAAGAAAAAATATTTATTTATTCATCAATATTTAAGTTGTCCCCTTCAAAGTAATCCCCCTCAGATACAATACACTTATGCCAACGCTTTTTCCAATCCTCAAAGCACTTCTCATAAGCACTTTTCGGTATAGCCTTGAGCTCTTCCTGCGATGCAGTCTTTATCTCTTCAATCGTTGCAAATCTCCGTCCTTTCATAGGTCTCTTTAGTTTTGGGAACAAGAAAAAGTCACATGGGGCCAAATCCGACCCTTTTGAGTAAATCTGGGTCGTCATTAACATCATTCAACAGCTCTTGAGCGATGCTCATGCGACGGTTCTTTTGGTCAAAATTTAGCAATTTCGGAACAAACTTCGCTGACACACGTCTCATGCCCAAAACATTAGAAAAAATTTCATGGCACGAGCCAAGCGATATACCGACATCTTCAGCAACTTCTCTGATAGTGATTCGACGATTTTTCAAAACCATTTTCTTCACTGCTTCAACGTTTTCATCAGTTGTTGACGTGCTTGGGCGTCCAGAGCGAGGCTCGTCATTGGCATCTTCCCGGCCATCTTGGAAGAGTTTGTACCACTTGTAAATATTTTTTTACTGAGAACACTTTCACCGTATGCCACTCTCAACATTTCAAGCGTTTCGGAGCACTTAATTTTATTTTTTACACAAAATTTGATACAAATCCTTTGATCCATATTTTTCGATAGCAAAAAATCGCCGAGCACGCAAAACACTAATAACCTTTACGCTTCTCACAACCAAACAAAAAATGGTATGCACTTGAAACGTGGTACAGATGTTCAAGAAGAGTGTACCAACATAACAAAACAAAAAAATCGATAATCGAAAATACGTTTCCCACGAAATTTAAAAAGTCACCTTACTTTTTGAACACACCTCGTATTTTGTACTCATGGACTTAATAATATAAGACCTAATGTCAAAAATTACACGATTCTTGTTCTTATTAGTTTATCATACATCATATTTTGTCCAATTATAAGTTATTTATGTCCTTTACAGTAAATTTGTGTTGTAGTTTCCTATTACATTAAAAATCTTCAGTAACGTTAAGGACAACTAAGCAACTTTTTTTAATGTAAGGGACATGCTATTTTCTAAACGCGTAACTTTACGTAAATCTTTTGTTTATACTTATAAAGAAGAAAGAAATCTAAGAAACTTTGTCTTAGACACCTATAAGGTCAGGGTAAATGACAAAAAGTTACAGACGAATTTGTAAGAAAAAAATGGTTTTCTGGCTCTCCTGAAAAGTCCTGTTTTGTCCCTTACGTCAATTGATACGTCTGGTGTCGATATATGCCACTATAGGTTCTGTTTATATTTTTTAAATACCACCAGATGGCGTATAACAAGGTTTTTCGTAATTTTTGAAGGGATAAAATGAGAACAGCGGTGGCCTCGTAGTATCGGTCGTGATCGTAACTCACAAGTTGTAGGTTGTAGGTTCGAACCCGATCAGGCGCTTGACTTTGTGTAAACTATTTCATTACCACTGCTCTCAAAACAGCGAAGCAAACTGGCATGTTCTAGGCCAAAAAAATAGCTAAGACATGTGACATCTACCAACCCGCACTGGGCCAGCGTGATAGATTACTGCCCATTCCCTCTCACCGAGAGGAGGCCTGTGTCCCAACAGTAGAAACATTATAGGCTGATTATGTGAAAGAAAAATTATCTACAAGTATATCATCATCAACCTTTTATCGTCCCACTGCTGGGCACAGGTTCTCCTCTAGGTCAAGGTCAAGGTCTCCTCTCATATAAAGCCACGTTTGCTCAATGCAGGTTGGCGATTTCAGACTTAAAGTCCAGGTTTCAATCATTGGTGCCCAAGATATACTTAGAAAGTACATATAACTTTCGAAAAGTTACATTGGTACTTGCCAGACCTGGAATCGAACAGGCGCACTCATACTTGAGAGGCCAGTGTTTCAACCACTAGACCAACAACACACTTACAACTTACTTGTACAAGTATTGTTGACGCTTTCTGGAAGGGTCACTGCATTCTCCTATCAACCCCCGGGTCTCAAGGCAGGGAAAACAAACATGCAAAGCACTAACCTGGATCCAACAGGACAGGAAGGAGGAATCACCAACGACGGGGCAGACGCCGGCCGGTCAGTTATCTTCTTTATGTGGACTTGATGCTGCTTGCTCACTGCCTACACTCGTCAAGCACAGACACACCACCAATATGGAAACTGAGGGTTTATTAGGCCAGTGAATCCCTTAGAAAATCAGATATTCGGAATTATTTAGAATACACGCGGCGTCGTATGCGCTGAGGTCGCCATACTTCTTTTTTTTGTTCTTTTTCTTGGCACTCTTGAGAGAGGCGCCACCAGCACGAGTTAAGAGAAGCCCGCGCTTATTTTTATCGTCGTTGACGCAACAAGGATGGAAAATGGAAATGCATGGATAAATTATTAGGATAGTTAATGCTCACACATTTCCCCCCACCTGAAATCCACAAGGGTTTCAAGAAGAATGCGAAAAATTAAGAGTGAAATCAGCAATAGCTGGACTATGAGCTACTGCCGGAAAAATGCATAAAAATCTAGTTAATAAGTGTAAATAATTGGTGGCTTATTTTAAATAACCTAACGACAGTGTGTACTTATACTCTAGTTAGGTATATAAAAGGAAAATAAACTCATTATTTGGTAAGGGACAAACCTTTACCACCGGCCTACGAAACGTCTTTCCGTTAGCAGTTCGGAGAGTAACGACTCTAACTTCCTGGTCTGAACCTGCATGCACTTGCACGATACGAGCCATTTTCCAAAACATCGGCGGAGTATTAGGTTCGTTGACTATAACTATGTCATTGACTTTGATATTTGGTTCAGGCAAGAACCATTTGCTCTTTTGTTGCAATGTGTGAAGATAATCGCGTTGCCATACGCGCCAAAAGCTTTGAGTAATTTTCCGAAGCATCATCCAACGAGATCGAGGACACGAATTATCACTTATCGGTTCTTCGGGCAAGGCTACTAAAGGACCTCCCGTTAGAAAATGTCCTGGAGTTAGAACGTCAGACTCTGAAGGATCCGTAGATAGAGTACAGAGTGGACGGGAATTTAATTCAGCTTCTATTTTAGCTAATATGGTAAAAAATTCTTCTAGAGTAAGAACTTGAGCTCCAACTACTCGCTTCAAATGATACTTTGTTGATTTTATACCACTTTCAAATATTCCGCCGAAATGCGGTGCTCCAGCTGGATTGAATTTCCAGGTAATGTGGCGATTCGCTAAACCATTGTAAATTTCTGGATTAATCTGTAGGTACTTATGCTCATTTGAATATAATTGCTGCCGTATCGAGTAGCATTATTGTAGCAGCTTGATCTGTTACTTTCTTTTACAACGGCTATTTTTCGTGTTATTAGAATGTAAAATAGGGACAGACGACAGCACGTCAAGCCACTACAATCTATCGTATTTCTTTATTAGATTTCAACTTTATTGCTAAGGCATTAAGGCTCAAGATTGATTGGGAATATTTGAGAGTTTAGGACAGGGGTGGCCAACTTGAGTAGACTTAAGGTGTACTGTTTACCAAAGAAACCTTGTGCGATCTACCAAACACACGTACTACTTGAAATCATAAATCAACAGCGTAGTTTTAAGATCGACTGGACTAGCAGTCGCGATCAACTGGACAGTCGCGATCGACTGGACTAGCAGTCGCGATCGACTGGACTAGCAGTCGCGATCGACTGGACTAGCAGTCGCGATCGACTGGACTAGCAGTCGCGATCGACTGGACTAGCAGTCGCGATCGACTGGACTAGCAGTCGCGATCGACTGGACTAGCAGTCGCGATCGACTGGACTAGCAGTCGCGATCGACTGGACTAGCAGTCGCGATCGACTGGACTAGCAGTCGCGATCGACTGGACTAGCAGTCGCGATCGACTGGACTAGCAGTCGCGATCGACTGGACTAGCAGTCGCGATCGACTGGACTAGCAGTCGCGATCGACTGGACTAGCAGTCGCGATCGACTGGACTAGCAGTCGCGATCGACTGGACTAGCAGTCGCGATCGACTGGACTAGCAGTCGCGATCGACTGGACTAGCAGTCGCGATCGACTGGACTTGATACTCCGCGGCTACAACAGTCGGCGGGGTTATCATTTGTTGATACATAGTACCAGCGATCTCGACTAATTAAATCAGTTGTCTGAACCGCACGATTGGCTACATACATTTTTAGTAAATGAGGGTCAGTGTTAAGCCAAGACAAGGTAGTGCTGCTGTCTGAATAACCTGGAATGGAATCGATGGAAATTTTATCTTTAAGTAAATTATACATGTGTGATAGAACCTTTGCTAGAAGCACAGCTGCGCTTAGCTCAAGTCGATTCACCGTTGTTGGTTTTAAGGGGGCAACTCTAGATTTCCCTATTAACAAACTGGTCGTGGTTACACAATGGTGGGGAATTATATAACAGTCAGTAGACGAGGACTGCACTGGCTGCATATGTCCCAGATCCTCGTACTGTTGCATGAATTCTTTATATTCAGTTTTTAACTCATTTTGACTAGCAAGTCTTTTTTCCAAATTTAGAAAACGATTAAACGCTTGTTTATATGATTCTCCTAAGGCTGGAGCATCATCTTTAAGCATAATTGGTACAACATAACGCCCATCGGAGGTGCGATACGTGCCTTCTTTATATTTTTGTTCGCATATTTCATCCTCGGGACCGGAAATTTTACATTTCGGCGGCTCCTCGGACTCCCAAAACCGTTGAACGATCTCGTCGAGCGCACTAGAAGACGCGACGAGGAGCGTAACGGGTGTAGCCGGAGTTTTAGCTACCACGTTTTGAAGAAACTGACCACTTATCACCCAGCCGAGTACACTAGAGAGTGCGCATGGAAAGCCCGGGCCTGGACTGAAACGTGAGCCAGTATATATCTGGTCAAAACAGTCTACTCCTAACAACAGATCGATCGGACCGGATTTATCAAAGTCCTGGTCGGCGAGATCCAGATGTGTAAACTTATCCTTGACGATTGTCGGCAACGACACCGAAGGAACCAGGGATGTGATTTTAGGTAGAACCACTAATTGAATATTACATAAATGAATTGATTTAATTGTAAATTTCTTTTCCATATAAAGTTTTTTAATTATTTATAAACGATGACAAACATCTTGATTAAATTATGTTATTACATGCGTGTTGTAAATATAATTACCTACAGCATACTTTATTTTGAGATTCTCACTAAAAATACAGAATACATTTTAATTCATCTGATTTTGGTAAAAACAAAAATAAATAGTGAGAAAGGTTTGCCTGAAACCCTGGCATTGAAGTCTGGTCAGCACATTCATGTGATATCATTTTTTGTATGTATGCTGTAATTATTATTAACCAAATGTGTACATCAGTTATCTAAAATACTTTAGTCAACGTGGTCGCTGCATAAAATATTTGTATGAAAAAACAATATATCTAAAGAAGTATTTCGCATTAAGTGTTCAATTATGACGCAATTTATAATATCATCATTCTAATTTACTTTTTCAACAGTTGCTATTAGTACACAATAAAATTACAGAACTACTTAACAATATAAGAGGTTTCTCTCCGATAAAATATATATTACTATATATAACTACTTATTGCTAATATAACACAATTCACTGAAGAGAATTCTGAGCCATGTTACTATGTGCTGGCAAGGAAAGAAATTGACACTAAGATCAATTGTAATTTTGTAGACTAATCACGTCGATGATGATGATCGCATCTTTAAATCAGTCTTATGCATTTATTTAGAAACAAAAATTGTAAAAGAGCTTAAAACATACAAACACTGTTATAAAAATAAGTAGAACTTTATAGAGGTCAACTCCTAATATCATGACTAGATTTAAGTCATCATTATAAGTACAAACAAATCGCAATTAAGTAATGTTGGACAAAATATTGAATCTTAGTGTCTCTTTTATAGCAACGACAATTTTAGTAATCCAACAGAGAGCGAATGCATAAAAGCCGTCGGATCGAAGCCAGATAGCGGCATTATTTAATATATAATTCTATTTATTTAAAACGTGCTAAAATAGCCGCTAGTTTGACCTTAATGTTTTATATATGATCCTTTTTGAACGGCTGTTTGACGACTATAAATGTGAATCTAAAACTTTTAGTTGCTCACACTTAGGTACGTTCCAAAGTTTCTTTACTATTTTGGCTAAATCGTAAAGTATGTGCATACTTGTAAACTCATATTCCAGCCTTTTAATAGCGGTTATTAATTCCACTTCGCTCATAGTTCACTTGGTATACGATATCCGCACGCTCAAAAGATAAAAGTTATAAAAGTAGGTAAAACGGAAAAAACGTAAGCCGGTAGGTAGGCAGCAATGCACGCGCGAACGTATTGAATGAAATACAAGCACACACGTCTCAAAGTTATTTGTTAGAATATAAGTTTTGACTTTGAGGTAGTTCAAAGCTAATCCGTCTCCCGCCGGAGACAAGTACTACGATTGTAGGTACCTCGGTACTAAATTCGAGAAACTTCGAACTCACGTTTTTTTTAAAAGTAATTTCGCACTATTCGTGGAAAAAAGAAGTAAGTGATTTTCACCTACTTTTCAGGAGCTTAAAAAAACTGTCCTATATTTTTATTATGAGGTCTAGAAATAAGTTTCAAAGAGAAAATCGCAGGTCACAGTTGCCTTCAACTACACGCGTTATTTAATTTAGGAACAGATTGATGTACTTCGAGATAATCTAAAAAAACACGGTTACTTCTTTATTCCACGAAACACATCGCATATTTGCAGGGGTAACTACAATTATTGCTTTTTAGTTATGTATTTTGAAATATATGAACTAATTTAACTCTACTTATGGCTTTGTACTCTCTTATATTTCATTATAATCTAGAGTTGCAAGTACAATCACGTTGTTATTTAACGGAAAATCCTTTTTTGTACATAGAGTTACGTATTTCTAGCTAGCTATTTATTAAAGTTTAGTTAGTGTATTTATAAAAATAGCTTTTATAATGCGGAAAGTAACCGAATATTTACTTTGTATCATGCAATACCTACTTCTTACAGTAAATAGTCTATTTTGTGCGTGTATGTAAGTCAAAACTGTAAATACAGAAACAAAATAATTTAGAGAAAATGAAAACAAACAGGGTTATTTTTAAATTTTTATTATTTTTAAAGAAATGTTTATCGCATGCATAATCAGCTTAATCAAGAAATGTTTAAAATAGTGATATTTTTATTGACCTCTATTAATTATCCTCAATTTCGGAATCGGACTCGGTGGCAGCAGATTGAGTACTTAAGCTCTTATAAAACGTCTGGTAGTGTGGTGGTATGTGATTATCTCTACATAGACTTATCAAGTCTTTGTATAATTTTTCAGATATCGGTAGCGGCGCATCGTATAATTGCACTAATGCCTGTTGTGTTTCAGAAGGCTTGCTGTCTGCAGCTCTTTTTTTTCTCATAACTCTTACGCTTCTATTTGTGTCTACAATTATTGGTGTCTCGTCATCGAATTCATATTTTATTTGCAATTTCCCCAGACATTGAGGATCTACCGAAATCTCTTTAACTTTACTCCAACTCACTTTCCTTGCGAAGTCATCTTTTTCCCAATTCTTATTGTTGGCTACAAGCTTTTTGAAATCGAAAAAAATGTCTTGAGTCATTTCTTTGACGTTGTATTTTTCACCTTGTAATTTTGCATTTCGAATGATTGCATATATTTCTTCTGGAATATAGAGTGATTCTTTTTGCTTTTTTCAATGCAGGAATGCATCGAGTCACCCTCGTTTTGGGTATGACCTTTCTGTAAAAATCTGTGCGTAATTTTTATACCTAATGCTTTAGATGCGTGAATATACAGTGCAAAAACAAACCGATTACGATTTTGTCCACTGCAGTTATCCGAATAAAAAGAAATTACTTTGATTCCTTTCGCAGCTTCACTTTAAACACCATAGACAGCTGGCTATTTCATTGGCACCTCTTTTCGCTATTTGGGCATGCCAAACATAACAATTACCACTTTTTGTCAATCCATACTAATATTATAAATGCGAAAGTAACTCTGTCTGTCTGTCTGTCGGTCTGTCTGTCTGTCTGTCTGTCTGTTACGCTTTCCCGCTTAAACCTCTCAACCGATTTTGATGAAATTTGGCACAAACTATCTTTAGACCCTGAGAAAGAACATAGGCTACCTTTTATCCCGGAAAAATTTGATGTTCCCGAGGGAAATATAAAAAGCGCGATATAACCGAACTCCACGCGGGCGAAGCCGCGGGCGGAAAGCTAGTATGTTATATACTGTGAAATTATACACTGGGTACTTGCGTTTATAATGAAAAACTCCAACTTCTGATTGCGGTAAGTTTAAAACTTTTTCCAAATCAAAACAAGCCACAGCGTTTTCTTTAGGATTAAATTCTTCTTTTTCTTGGTTTTTAATTTTTCTTATAAGCTCCTTGTTTTTAATGTGCTTTTCATATTCTTCTTTCAACTGTTCTTTTTTTACAGAATCAGCCTGCTCATATAAGCTGCAAGTTTCGCACAAATCCTTTTTTGGCTGGAAGAAGCCAATATTAAATTTTGTAGTAAATATATTATAGTACCATCTCTCGGATGCTGGAGTAACATTTTCATAGTCTGGGTTATTTTTAATCCACTCTAAGTATAAACGATGCATTTTGGCGTAATTAAGCTTTTCATCAAGAAATTCTCTTTGTGTTTGTTTGCGGAGATAATGCGATTCTTTACGTGGGAACATATTAATATGATCAATGACACTTTTGGTTGTACTTTCACTTATTTTGATTGGTCTATTAGTATGTTGACCTTGCAGATCGACAACCTTCTGAAGTTCTTGCTTATCAAGAGCTGTGTATACAGTCTTGTCATTGATATTTAGTGTTTGTAAAAACATCTTTTTGCAAACAGTAATTGTATCATGTCCATTAATTTTTGGCAACGTATAGACCACTGTCTGCGATCGAGGTCTCTTCGAGCCTACTAGTGCAACACGTGTTGGTTTTCCTTTAACGTATTTTAAAATATAATCCCACTGACGCTCGTGATTAGCTAACTGCCAGTAGCTTTCGAATGCACGTTTTCTTTCTGAGTTATCAATCTTTTCGGTGCACTTTTTTTTACATGTACATGGATCACCCATTATCTTTCCTTCTGTTTCTTTTTTAGCAGATTTAGAATGGTAACGTTTTCCAGAATTTTTCAATAGCTTATTTTTGTTTACTTGCCATGACCTTTCATCACTAACTCTTTTACGGCTCTGACTTTTTTTTAATGCTGTTTCATTGTCTTCAAAAGTATTTTCATCATTAAGATACACCGTGAACTGTGATGCAATGAAGTTAATTTGTGTGGATTGTGCTGAAGTCTCATTGAAATTCGATGACGACGGTACTGGAAGATTTCGATTCAAAGGTTCTTCTATGTTTTCGCAGTAAAGGGTACTCATTTCTGTGACATCAAACGGACTATTATCGTTTTCAACATGATCAACATTAATGTCGCAACTATTGTAAACTGTAGAAGTTGACGCTACAAAATAAAATTTCTTATAATATGTGGTGTCTTTTTTCCGGAGGTAATTTCTATTTCGCTTGGAGGTCATACAAATAATCTGTTTTTCTCTCGATTCATCTGCAACAGCTGTATAGTCATTCAGTTTATTTTCTTTAGGGCGACATTGTACAGTTCTTAAAATCTCTTTAAATGATTCAGGGGTAGTTAGTTATCTTTGTAATAGTAAGACGTGATGAGTGCGGGTAGAATAATTAATGATATCATCAACACATGATTTCGGACTACCAGGATCTTTATCTATTGGCGGCTTTAATATCAGGTCAGCATCGTTTTTGGTGCAAATATTTGATTTATTACTTTCAAGATGATAAGTATCTTGAAAATTTGGTTTCTTACGTTTCCTGCGTCTTTCATGTGCATTTTTGGCAGAGATATTTTCATCAGAATCGAATGAATCCGTATCAGGAATATACTCCGAAACAACTGGCGAAAATGGCTCCTCTAATTCTTCGTAACTGTTATCTAAGTTTTTTGGGACATCTTGATTTACATCATCCTCCACATTCCATTCAGTAATTATTATTTCATGTTTCGTGTAATAAAGAAGTAACTGCAACTACACTTTACGCATTGTGAACTTTTGCTGGGTAGAAAGTATGTAACTATAATCACACATAAACTATCAGCTAAAAGTTTCGTAGAAGAAATAAGTAATTAGAATTACACAATAGTCGCAGATTGTAAAATACAGGAACAAGTAATTATGTATATTTGCGTTATAGATTTTCTTGTAAATCTTCTTTTAAAATTTACGTAAACATAATTATGACTTTATCAGCGGGATAATTCTAAAGTGAATAAATGTAAATATGCATACCCCTATTTTATGCTGGAATTTTATGTTTTTTAAAGTCGCAAAATTTTTGTATTTTTGCATTTATTCCTTCATTTTTGTAAATAGCTTCACGAGATTTTGACAGAAGGTGTAAACCATGATGCTCGCTTTATTTACGTAATAAAACATTTTCGACGCAAGTTTAGTTACGTCTTTTTTACACGGGTAGTGCGATTTATGCAATTTGTTATTTAATACAAATAAATGCAGCTTATTACAAGGGAATTAACGAGGTATGAATGTACGATTGAATAGTCAATCGGTCTCAAATAGGAAACAATAACTAGGTATCATGGAATGACCTAGGTTTTATTTAGACACTTAGAACTTGAAAGGCAAATGGAAATTGCCTTAAGTAGGTAAGTATACAAATAAATTATAATTGGGATTACGTATTTAACGTAATAACGAGAATGGAAAGATTTAATTTCCGATAGTAGGTATTTTTGAAATAATTACGCGAGGAAGATTCCTCACAGGAGGCACCATAATTAATGTTGACGCTTTCTGGAAGGGTCACTGCATTTTCCTATCAACCCCCGGGTCTCAAGGCAGGGAAAACAAACATGCAAAGCACTAACCTGGATCCAACAGGACAGGAAGGAGGAATCACCAACGACGGGGCAGACGCCGGCCGGTCAGTTATCTTCTTTATGTGAACTTGATGCTGCTTGCTCACTGCCTACACTCGTCAAGCACAGACACACCACCAATATGGAAACTGAGGGTTTATTAGGCCAGTGAATCCCTTAGAAAATCAGATATTCGGAATTATTTAGAATACACGCGGCATCGTATGCGCTGAGGTCGCCATACTTCTTTTTTTTGTTCTTTTTCTTGGCACTCTTGAGAGAGGCGCCACCAGCACGAGTTAAGAGAAGCCCGCGCTTATTTTTATCGTCGTTGACGCAACAAGGATGGAAAATGGAAATGCATGGATAAATTATTAGGATAGTTAATGCTCACACAAGTATATAAATAGATATACAAAAACTGAAATATTTTACATAATTGTTAGTTAAAAGGCGTATCCACATTATTCTTTCGTCGTCATGTTGTTCAAGTTTAGGTATATAAGCGCCATAATTTCCGATGCATGTAGCGATCTATTAACGCTGATTCAACCCTAATAGGAAGTAATAAGATTATTGACATTTTTACAAAGTGTATACAGTTTTAGAATTATATACTGATGGATTCAGCCTGGTCACAGCTTTCCTGTAGATGTGACCTTGTATAATAATGTACCTAAATTACTTGAACGTGCTGCAGAGATGGTCTAATTAAAAAATTCTCACTACTGTAAAGTAGTGAGAATTTCATTCAAAAAGTATAGTGTAAACTATACTTTTTGATTGTTTATATAAAAATATGATTTAAAAAGAAAACCATTCAATATATTAGTTGTACTAAAATGTATCCACATGTACGTGGTCCGCCATATTGGATTTAGAATCATGTGACTTATCTAACCGTGCATTTATTCCCAAACCGAATGTGAATTTTCAGTTCAATCGATTGGGGATAACTGATATAAAATTCAGTTGCAAGATTGGACCCACGTACAAATTAACAACAATATTTAGGTATATATTTTCTGCAGGAATGCGACACGCAGTGCAGCAGAATATCGCTTAACCACCACGTTAACCGTGTCGTCAAAAGTATAAAATGAAACGATGTATACCCAATTACACTGTTAGATTACCTCCGCTTTAAAGCCTTAAATATATTGCGGGGTCCAACGTAGGGCATCGTCATAATAGAACGCGAATCATCCCGCGAGTGTTCGCGAGATACGTCAAAAACTGGGATGCGACTGAACGACTGTAGACCGCCGAAGCGATTTTCAAGCGAAGTTAAATTGATAACTATTCGAATTCAACATGTTTAATCGCGAGTTCGTATAAAGTACGGATACATTTGAGTCGCACGACCGCGTCGTCCGATTGTCAGTAAGGACACGTATTCAAATTCAATATGTTTAAACGCGCGTTCGTGCGAGTTAAATTCGCGCGAACCTACGATGATCGCGCATTTGCGATTTTATTAGGACGATGCTTTAAGGCTTCATTTTCAGAGTTCATGGACTTCGCTCCAGTAACCTGTGTGCTCGTAATTAATAGGGCAACTTAAATATATGTAGCCTTGCGCGAAACTTGGGGTAAATCTACCGATTTATAGTCACGAGCAAAAGTATGTAACGCTCGACTTTATTCAAAAGCGATTTGTTCCTAAATTTTTGAATGAAATTTCATGTTGTTTTACATACCGTTTTCGAACATATAGGTTTATGTAATGTGTAGTATATAAGTTATTTCACGACAAAATCTCAAATAATGTGTTGGCATATTGATGCTCGTGACTATACGAGGTTATAGAAGTTGAAGGTTACTGCAGTATTATGCACAGGTGTTAAAACTAAAGGTATGTGTTTTAAGGTTACTGTTTAGATTCATGTTCACTAAATGAGAATCTGATTTATTGGTGTTTATTTTTGTTTTCAATCTGCATGTTCAAATCAGAAATGAGGAGATCCGCAGAAGAACGAGATTAACCGACATAGCCCGAAGAATTGTAACACTTAAGTGGCAGTGGGCCGGGCAATGATGTCCGATGGGGCCGACGGGTTCTCGAGTGGCAACCACGCACCGGAAGACGCAGCGTGGGTAGACCCCCGTCAAGGTGGACCGATGACCTGGTGAAAGTTGCTGGAAACCGCTGGATGCGGGAGGCGCAGGGCCGGTGGTCGTCGAGATCCTTGGGGGAGGCCTATGTCCAGCAGTGGACGTCTTCCGGCTGAAATGATGATGATAATTTTCGTTCCTGTTAATAAAAATAGCCAAATTGATAAACACTTTTTTTATTATAGTCGAACATTAAAAAAAAACGATTCTCAAGATATCCGGGAGGACAATAAACATTTAAAAGTGACTGAATAATCAGAACCACGTAGTTGACTTGGTAAATAAAGTTTTCGAACGGACCGGCCGCAGCAAGCATAGATCAATCACTCGTGCGACTTTTATTAAAGACTGATTTACATGGTGCAATTCAATTGCCTATGGCTTTAATTAAGTTGAAGCAACAATTAAAATTGCATTGTCTGAACACCATTTAGACGATGCAAGTCATTTGTTGCATCAGTTTTATTGTATGCCTTAGACAATTAAAGTGCACCGTGTAAATCAGTCTTAACTCTAGCTATAAGTTTGTAGTGAAAACTACGAATGCGTGTTCAGTAATGCTCTTTTATTGTAGAAACTTAAGGCTATTTATAGTACATTATTAATATTGTGTGATCAAATGCATATTGCACACATAGGAAGGAAATTTAGATGATCCGAATAAAATAAGTAGCCCCGGGTTCGATCCACGGCCAGGTCATGATGGAAAACGATCTTTTCCTGATTGGCCTGGGTCTTGGATGTTTATCTATACAGTATGTTAAATAACAGAGGGCGTTCCCTTAAACTCGTTAATATATATCATTAATAGATTAAAATAAAAATATCAGCATAGAAAAATAAGCATAAAAAATCCGAATAAAAAAAAATTCTAATTGGAAATAAATTTGAAACCTCCTGTTTTAAATCAAAATATTAGCGTAGTATCATAAACAAATTGCGACCTTGCCGTCTTTCAAGTTCGCGTGTACAGTGTGTTTCTTTTACATGTCAATTTAAAATTTTTATTGAATATTTTCTTATTGGAAAAATTTTAAAAACATTTTGTTTTCGAATGGAAATATTATTTTTAGCATGTATGTATGCTATACTATTTCGGGTTAACGGGAACGCCCTCTGTTAGTTAACATACTGTATATGTATCTATTATAAATATAGTATCGTTGAGTTAGTATCCCATAACACAAGTCTCGAACTTTGGGGCTAGCTCAATCTGTGTGACTTGTCCGTATATATATATATTTATTTAATTAGCGAAGCGTATGACATACATAGATGCGAAGTGCCTACAAGTTCCTCATAAAGTTAAGTATAAAATATTTAAATCTCATCTAAAAATATATACTTCTTAATAAATACTTCTTTCAAATATTAGAATCTATTTATAGTTTTTTTTTAGCTAACAATAAGCTTTAGTCGCAGATTTACGAACTGGAACTTCGTATAATAAAAAACAATCGAAAATCGTATCGTTACTCGGCACTTATTTCTTAGAAAACCGCCTCCTTGAACTTTTCCAGAAACCCGAAAAAAATTATCTGTATAAAATATGCGTTTGATTGCGCGAGTAAGTATACGTCGACTAGATCAAAGGAATATTTTTTAATGCTGAGCATGAGCTTCTGGATTTGGATATTCGGATGAAGTGTTATTGGATTTTTTATCTGGAATTTGTCAATAGCAGCCCGGAGGATTTTAATCCGATATGCCAATGGGCTTACCTCCAATTTAAATATAACTGGAGAAACATGGGTGTATAGTCATGGGCATCAATAGGTATATCAACACTTGATGTTCTTCATCGAACTGTGAATTTGAACAGTCCGCACATCACATCTTGTGGGAGTGAATTCTTTGTCAGTTAATGAACGCAATATTATATTGGATAGTGTACAAGTTACATCCGGAGTCGTTTATTATACGGACCTTGTAGAAACTAGAACCAATTTCCGTGCGTTCAGGCGCTTTTGCCATACCTATTATTGGAATCAATTGTAACAGCACATACCTACTTAGGACCCATTAACTTAATCAAATTTTATTCCGTGGTGCTTGGCAATCTGGGCTTCTCCCAGTTTTGCAATAATGTCCGTTTGTGCCAATTGGCCTAGTTCTGTTCTGTCTCCTGGTTGTTATGGAGGGAAGTAGAAAAAATATCTTTTTTCTTACTCCGCTATTCTTTTCTGATTAATTTCGTTGCGGGACCCAGGACAGTTGAATCGTTTCTCCGAGTCTCGTCGATCTTCATTGCTCGGCGTTTTTCTGGCGGTCTCCACTGTTGATTCTGGCTTTCAGGAGTTACAGTGGGTGGGAAATGTGTGGCGCGTTTTATCCCATAAAAAAAATCAACACTTGGCAGCTTTCGATTGTGATTTTTTCGTGAAATAATGAAACATCATCATCATCAACAACCTTTTTATCGTCCCACTGCTGGGCACAGATCTCCTCTTATACAGAGAAGGATTGAGCGTCATCACACGCTTGCTGAATGTGGGTCGGCGATTTCAGACTTAAAGTCCAGGTTTCCTCAAAATGTTTTCCTTCACCTTGTAATCAGTAATTGGTGTCCAAGATATACTTAGAAAGAACATATAACTTTAGAAGTTACCACCCACCAGACAAAGTCTTGCCGCCAAGCGATTCGTCGTGTTCCGGCATGATGTCTGGTGAAGCCGTACGGAGGACGGGTCTGAGCAGTTGTGGTGCGATGTGTGCCGGGTAC
The DNA here is from genome assembly GCA_017933935.1 of Sesamia nonagrioides. Taxonomy (NCBI): domain Eukaryota; kingdom Metazoa; phylum Arthropoda; class Insecta; order Lepidoptera; family Noctuidae; genus Sesamia; species Sesamia nonagrioides. Next base: position 282,628 of record JADWQK010001871.1, on the reverse strand, counting down.
GATGTGCCTAATGTTGTTGTGTCGGGAGTTTGGTCGCGGAAAGTCTCCAGATCAATCTCCCTCTAGCACAGCATCATTTGGTCGTGTTGGTCTTGGGTTTAACATTGCATCACCTCGCTCAACTGCCGTCATCCTTCCTATTCCGAAGTTTTTTAAGTGAATAGGCTTAGTAAACTAGTGCGCTTTACCATCAATGATTGCATCACTGCTTACCATCAGGCGGGATTGCAGTCAAGCACTAGATTAAGTTATAAAAAAAAAATGAAAAGTTAGGTGCCTGACCTGGAAACGAGCCGGCGCACTCATACTTGAGAAGCTGGTGTTTTAACTGCTAGCACTTCTCCCAGTTTTGCAATAATGTCCGTTTGTGCCGATTGGCCTAGTTCTGTTCTGTCTCCTGCTTGTTATGGAGGGAAGTGGAAAAAATATCTTTTTTTCTTACTCCGCTATTCTTTTCTGAATGCAACGTTAAAATCCGACACTTTACATAAAAATATGGGTTCGAAAATACTATGTCCGTAACGACATAGTTTATTAAAAAATAAATCGGTTTAGGATAAAGGCCAGTATATACATACTTTTGCTTGTGGCTGCATCTACATCTTTGATGATGCAATCGTTGATGGTAGAGCGCGCTAGTTTATTAAGAGCCTTTTCACTCTAGCCGCGAAGACACTCCAATTGTAGTCAGACGATAAGACCGCGGCTGGCAAATTTTTCCAGTCCTTCTGTCTAAACTTTCGTTTAATACAGGTTTGATGTTATCACGCATAAGCGAAACTAAATAAAAGCTTGTAATATGAGCCTAATCTAAGCGTTCATGACGTAATTGGTGCCTTGTGTATTCAAGCAGCAATGTGGACAATAATTAACACTGTTTACTTCATCCTCTTAGGTACCATGGCATAGAATAGTACCAACCCATATCATCCCGTGGGTGTCGTAAGAGGTGACTAAGGGAACTCTTACCAGGGAAGCGGGCAGCAGCGCTTCTCCTGTGGAATAACAAATTACTGTGATATCCAACTCGCATCCAAGCGTGGGGATTATGGCATACCCCCGATGGAATAAAAAAAGCCTTAGGGGCGGCCTCTGTCCAGCAGTGGACAGTCTATAAACTGAGAAGAAGAAGACTTCAATGACTTACTCGTTTAGAAGCTTTATGCAAACATCCCTCTACAACCTCGGAGAGGGTCATTAGGGAACTAGAAAATTCATCGCTAATAGACTTAGCTAACTTTATAGAATAACACAGAGGCCTAAATACGCCTGTAGTAATAAATATCGGATATCACGACGTAATAATTATTACTAATTACTTTGTAGAACACAGCCCAAGTAATTGGCGTCATATTCACTATTGACACATATACACGTATACATATATAATTGGAATTAAATTCAGTTAAAGTCAGTGGAAATTACTAAGTCGAGGTGGCCTAGTGGTTAAAACACCAGTCTCGCAAATATGAGTGTGCGGGCTCGATTACAGGTCAGGCAAGTACCAATGTAACTTTTTTAAGTTATATGTACTTTCTAAGTATATCTTGGACACCAATGTCTTATTATAAGGTGAAGGAAAACATCTTGAGAAAACCTGGACTTTAAGTCTGAAATCGCCAACGCGCATTGAGCAAGCGTGGTAATCACCCTCAATCCTTCTCTGTATGAGAGGAGATCTGTGCCCAGCAGTGGGACGATAGAAAAAATGTTGATGTTGTTGTTGTTGTTGCTGTTGTTGTTGTGGTTGTTGAAATGTTAATGTTCTTGTTGTTGTTGCTGTTGTTGTTGTGGTTGTTGAAATGTTGATGTTGTTTTTGTTGTTGCTGTTGTTGTTGTGGTTGTTGAAATGTTGATGTTGTTGTTGTTTCTGTTGTTGTTGTGGTTGTTGAAATGTTGTTGTTGTGGTTGTTGAAATGTTGATGTTGTTGTTGTTGATGTTGTTGTTGTTGAAATGTTGTTGTTGTTGTTGTTGAAATGTTGTTGTTGTTGAAATGTTGATGTTGCTGTTGTTGTTGTTGTGGTTGTTGAAATGTTGATGTTGTTGTTGTTGCTGTTGTTGAAATGTTGATGTTGTTGTTGTTGTTGAAATGTTGATGTTGTTGTTGTTGTTGCTGTTGTTGTTGTGGTTGTTGAAATGTTGATGTTGTTGTTGCTGTTGTTGTTGTGGTTGTTAAAATGTTGTTGTTGTTGTTGTTGGCGTCAAATCTCTTGTTCACAATCTTAACTAAATTTAAATTCAATGCAACTTTTTTCTTTCTACTTCATTATGAAATGATCATAAGATAAAATATTAGTTTAGTCATGTCAAATTAAGATATTCACAATTGGTGCAGTGATAGATTAAGCGATTGACTGCTGCGCTGTGTGTCACGGATTCTATTCCCGCAAGGAACAAATATTTGTATGACCTACAAAGAGATGTTCAGGGTTTGGCTGTTTGTTTATGTGAGTTTATATGTTAAAAATTCCTAAAACATTAAAAACATGGCGCTGACTAATTTGACAGCACGAAACTATTCCTTCTGTCCCTTCCTTCTTGGAAGAGATGCACTGAAATTTAATTTAGTTTAGTTTGTGAACAAGAGAATCGGCGTCAGAATCGACAGCGATGCATACTGTCCACAAACGCGACGGTACACGTTCACGTCAACTACAAACTGCGGACACAACACTCTTTTACACACGGATGGATTCTCGCTTCGAGTAGGCGAATTTTGAAAGGAGGTTTAAAAACCCGGACAAGCGCACACAGGGTGCCGTATCTAGAAGTATTCAGTTCTTTGTATTTGTTGTTATAGCGGAGACCAAAAAGGTTTTTTTTTTTTTTTAATTTGCCTCTCACTAGGAATTTCTCCTGTATCGTGGGTGCGTTTACAAACATACCTATAATCACATCACATCACATCCAGACCCGGAACAATCATGTGCTTGTTGCACCTAGTTATATACAAATATTTGTTCTGTGTGGGAATCGAACCCACGACACGCAGCGCAGCAGTCAATAACTTAACCACTGCACTAACCGTGCATTCAACTTACATCATCTGTGAAAATTTTGACTATCTAGCTTTCACGATGTTGTAAGGAGTAACTTAGGCCTTGGTCTTTTATACTAAGAAAGCTTTAGCATATGCGAAAAAAAAAAAACTCATGAAGTACTCGCATTTTGAAAGGCAATAGCTAACAAAGGATCATTCATATTCCGGGTTCAGAATGAAGAAACAAAGTTCGAGAAAATCGCCCGATAAGACGAGTATCATAGGCGAGTTTGAGTTTTTCACTCGAGTGAGTGAGTAAGTGAGTTTCACTTGAGTGCCGCAAGAGTGTGATAGTCGGCTAGAATATACATATTCTCGCCTCGCACTGAGCGAGGACATCATTAGACGGGCGAGAAACTCCTCTCATGTAAACGAGACCTTACGTGACCTGCGCTCCGACGCTTCCATTAGCGGCCATATATGAATTACGTATTAGATCGGATACACGAATCAATAACCCACATGTATGGGTGACACGTTGTAGCAATCATCACGTGCTTTCCCGAATACCGAGCAAGTGACATTAGCAACGACCATTAATTATTTTGAAAGGGAAATATAAATGACAAGGTATATACACCGTGGTTCAGTGTGAAAATTTGGGTGAAGTGATCTTAGAGTCATCATCATCAACATCTTCTTCTTCTCAGCCTACAGAGGTCGACTGCTGGACAGTGGACAGAGGCCTCCCCCAAGGCTTTCATAATCCTCACGCTTGGCAGGCGGGTTGGGGATCGCAGTAATTTGTTGTAATTAGTAGATTTTTAGATTAGTAGATTTGTTGTAATTTGTGGATTGTAGTAATTTGTTATTCCACAGGAGAAGCGCTGCTGCCCGCTTCCCTGGTGAGAGTTCTGTGTGGTACTGGGCATAGAATAGTACCGTCCCCTTTCCTCCCGTGGGTGTCGTAAAAGGCGATTAGGGTACTCTCATCAAAATCATCAATATTTATTTATTCATAACAATTACAATTGTCTTGAAAATCACTACATATTATAAAACAAAGTCACTTTCTCTTTCCCTATGTCCCTTTGTATGATTAAATCTTTAAAACTGCGCAACGAATTTTGAAGAGGAAGGTTTATATGTATCATATCATCCAATAAATTGTGGTGAAATACTATTATTTTTGAGGTCTCTAACGTGCTGTCGTAAATAAGTATTTTTTTTCCGCATTAGCTGTACCCTAGGAGATTTATCAAAATAATGTACTAAATATTGTACACATTAAAAAGGTCTACAAAAAAGTCGAAGATATTACAGATTTAAAAATTGCGGGGTGTCGCGTATGCGGCGCTACACGGCGCGGCGTTCGAGGCGGTTTTTTATACAACGTTCACAGTTTTTCTGTACTGTACTTAGTATCAGCATTGCACCCGTGCGATGCCAGGGCGGTCCGCTAGTTACTTAGGTATAAATATTAAAATAGAATTGCCACATGCGGTGGTAGGCCATAACCCACCCACCTGACAAAGTCTTGCCACCATGCGATTCGTCGTGTTCCGGCATGATGTCTGGTGAAGCCCTACGGAGGACGAGTCTAAGCAGTTGTGTTGCGATGTGTACCGGGTACGATGCGCCAAATGTTGTGTTAGGAGTTTGGTCGTGGAGAGTCTTCAGATCAATTTCCCTCTGGCGCAGCATCGTTGGTCGTGTTGTTGGGTTTAACATTGCATCACCGCGCTCAACTGCCGTCTTCCTTCCTATTCACTCAGTTCTTTTTTTTTGAGTGAATAAGCTCTTAATAAACTAGCGTGCTTCACCGTCAACGATTGCATCACTGCTTGCCAACCGGTGGGATTGCGGTCAAGTTCATTTTTTATAACTATACGAAGAAACGAAAAAAAAAGGAATTGTAATTTACATAAGGTACCTAATGTTAAATATTGAGTAAAGAAACAATATCGAGCCAATCAATTATATCATAGCAAATAGTTTATTTGTGATATACAGGTAGGTATATACAACATAGATCTTACAATACATAATGAGTTTGTGCTGTTGTTAACCCCACGGGTATACAAATACATTGAACAATGACAAAATTCTGTCTAAATATGTTAAGGGTTCGGTTTCCGCACTGGTAATAACAAAATTACGATTACAATATTAATTTAAATATGAACACGTTTAATATGTGCACTAAAGTATATAGATATATTTGTATGTGTATATTATACTATAAGTATAACATACATACACATACAAATATGTAGTAGATTGTTAACCTAGAGACGAAAGAATCAATCCTGAGGTATTTAGAGTTCGAGTAGGAATTGATTCTTCGTGTCAATCACTCTACTTTTAATTTGAAATGTGAGGAAAATAAAATTAGTTGTTTATTCTACTTACATTATTATCTACTGTCTACATTTTTAATACAAATTTTAAATATGGAACTCAGCGTAATAAAATTGTTGCGGCTTATTCCGCTCAAAGAAGTTTGCGCTAAGTTTCCACTGGCTGTTTAGAATTTCACTTGACCGCATCATTTTTTTTTAATTAGTTTTTTTTTTTTTTACATAAAACTCTTCGCAGCTGACAGCTGTCCTATTTTTAAAATTCATTCCGGCCGTCAGGTAGGAAGTAATTTGTATGAATGTTTCACTCTCTAGGGAGGGAAGCAGCATTTTTCATCTAATAATCAAATCAAAACAACACTAATTTCCAAGTACGAGAAATCAAAAAATAATGTCTAATGTTTAGGCATATTTTTTCAGTTAAAGTTAATTAATGCATTCAGTTGAAAGCGTGCTTACTGGTATTTATTTTGCATCATTTGACATGAAATCTGATACTGAGTACCTAGGTATAAATATTTTTCTGACAAGGTTTTTCGCGGGAAACCGCTGGATGCGGGAGGCGCAGGACCGGTCGTCGTGGAGAACCTTGGGGAAGGCCTATGTCCGGCAGTGGACGTCCTCCGGCTGAAATGATGATGATGATGATGAAGGTTTTTAATTTGTTTTTTAAATAAATGAGTACTAGTTATATATTAATAACTAGCTTTCCGCCCGCGGCTTCGCCCGCGTGGAGTTCGGTTATATCGCGCTTTTTAGATTTCCCTCGGGAATATCAAATTTTTCCGGGATAAAAGGTAGCCTATGTTCTTTCTCAGGGTCTAAAGATTGTCTGTGCCAAATTTCATCAAAATCGGTTGAGAGGTTTAAGCGGGAAAGCGTAACAGACTGACAGAGTTACTTTCGCATTTATAATATTGGTATGGATGGATTACCAATCAGTTGGTAACCTATTAAACTATTCAACTGTTTCGCATCTGGAGCAATGGTTAACCGATAAAAATTGGTGGCTGCTTGAGTTTAAACTCTTTGCTTGTTGTTTCTTTTTGAGCTTTCTCATACCTTACGATCCTCTTATGATTCATAGTGATGAATATATTTAGCAAAGTAACAAAATATTTATTAAATACTAGCTTTCTGCCGGCGGCTAAGCCCGCGTGGAGTTCGGTTATATCGCGCTTTTTAGATTTCCCTCGAGAATATCTATATTATTTTTCCTCGATAACAAGTACCCTATTATTTAATCCGAACTTCTATCTTTACGTCTGCAAAATTTCAAAGCAATCGGTTCAGTAGTTACGGTGTGAAAGCAGAACAAACAAACTCACTTGCACATTTATAATTTTATTAAGGATATATATATATATATATTTTATATAATTATAAATTAGTGGTTGACCGCAATCCCGCCTGATGGTAAGCAGTAATGAAAAAATAGCTATTATATATACAACGTATAACAAAAAGGGCATACATACCAAGGGCATGGCATCTTTAGATGATATCAAACGATATCGGAAGGGTTTCAACTCAAAATAAAATACTCAAAAAATTGGTACCAAGTTTTCGGTTTCGTGTGTTTCTTAAAATCAAATCATAACAAATGTGGCAGCACACTACATACGTTAATAACTACTCGTTACCCGTCACGTTACTTGCCAAAATCCGATAAATGTCTTCTTTATCTCTGTGCGACTAGTATGATAGTAGCCTATCACAGGCGGTGTTTTTCCTCATAACTTCCTAACATAAAGAGATAGGTTTAAAAAACCCTTCCAAAATCGTTTGATATAATGTAAAGATGCCATGCCTTTGTTATGTATATACCCTTTATGTTACACGTTGTATACAAATTTTTGAGTAAACTGTCAATAATGACCATCCCTAACATTATTCGGAATTGCAGCTCCCTCAATACTTACTTCACCTTAGTTATTTGGGTGAGATGGTCTGAATTTCACTGCTAACTGTTGACATTGAAGCAGATTTTAATTTCGGCTGTTCGGTTTGGTTGTTTGAATTTATATTTGTTATTTGTTCCTATACATCATTTGGAAAAAACTCAATGCTAGAAGTCGATAAACAATTCAGTTTGGACCAAATCTGGACTAATTTAAACGAGGATTGAAGAACGGCGAATCGAAGGCCGCAGGAAGGGTGGAAACGGCTGCAGCAACGGCCTCTCTCTTCTCTATGTTAATATTCCCAATCAACCCTGAGCCTTAATGTTTCAGATATAAAGTTGGAAACCTGAAAAAAAAATTACAGATTTCAGTAGCTTGTTGTGGTGTCGTCTGTACTTATACCTCCTTTCGGATTAAGATACGACATTACAACAGTCCTTTTTATGTCCGATTTTAAGTTCTATTCCGTAGGCACAATGATGGCATTAAAAGAAAAGAATTGATTACAATGCCTACCATACTCATCATCATCATCATCTCAGCGTTAATCCCAGTCGCATCCGAAGCTTTTTCAGCTTTGGAGTCTGGGGTCCGCTTTACCGGTCTAACTGCTGATTTTGGCTAAACTTCGATATTTTCCGTGAAGCGACTGCCGTCTGACCTCCACAACCCGAAGGCGATATCGAAGCATTGCAGCTAGACCAATTGTTGAACTTTTGAGGGCTCCAACAACCCGTAACGACTGCCATTAGATGTTCGTATGGCAACCGGGACCGACGGCTTAACGTGCTTTCCGAAGCACGACCAGACCAGTGCTAATATTCATATTCATGCATACAAATATTTGCACTCCGCGGGCATCGAACCCGCGCCTCCTTGCGCGGCGGCTGCGTTCGCTACCGCTACGCCACGAAGGCTGTCAATGCCAACTATTATTGCAGTAACCATTTGTCATGACACTAACGCAATAGAAGTCAAAATCGGCTGAATGGAGTGCCAAAAAGGTTTGTTTAATATTCTTATTTCGAGTGGAGTGTGTAGAAAAAAAATTACGATTGATTTTCGTTCAAAGTTGATCACGTAACATCCATATTTGTGTTCAAAAAATATCGTAATCAGCTTTGAACGTAGTATTTTTATGCTTTCCGTTTACATTATGTCATACGTCTACATTGATGTCAGCTACTGATTTATATATAGGTTATGTTCTTGGCCGCCATTTAAAAAAAATCTTCGTCTTTGTACAGACACCAGCAGATTAAGCTACGGTTATCTGGCAAACTGTAATAGATTTTCAATGTTATCTGTTAAAGACAGTTTCGGCGTGCTTGCCCTGCTAACGTCTGTACTTCGTTATTAGCGTAATTTTTAGAATAATAATACAGGTACCGTAAAGTGGGGTTAATTGGAAATCACGGGGTTATTTGGAACTGGCGAAATAAAGTAAAATAAGTTACAACGACTATTCAATCTCCATTTCACAGAAAAAATTGAAGAATATCGGTGGCAAACGTTGCGAATTTTATTTTTTAACAAAACTTGAAATTTTGGTGTTCTATTTGCTCTATTGTATCTCTAGGACATTTTCAGATATCGTTTAGACATTCCTTTTAAATATAGCTCAAATTAATATATGTAAAAAAAGAACAATGCAATGTACCAATTAGCCCCATTGTTGCGATAATCAGAACGGAAATTTCAAAAATATATATCTAGATTTAATAACAGGATCCGTATATTCATCATCATCATCATCTCAGCCACATGCTGGACATAGGCCTCCCCCAAGGATTTCCAAAAAGAACGGTTGGACGCGGTCTGCATCCAGCGCTTCCCTGCAATTTTGGTCAGATCATCCGATCACCTAGTCGGTGGGCGTCCGACGCTGTGCTTGCCGGTACGTGGTCGCCATTCAAAAGCCTTTCTGCCCCATCGGCCATCGGCTCTACGAGGTAAGGCATCCGTTTATTAAAGACAGATAATTATGAGAAATTTATAAAAATACCGCAAAAAAAAATATTTAAACGTAGATACTAATTTAGTAGCTTTATTTTGTATAAAACTACATTTAAGGAAAAAAGAGCTTCAATCATTTCCAACTAGCCTCACTTTACGGTATGTAATATTTTACTTACTATTAGCTGCCCCTCATAAACGAGTATACATGCTCTGGAACTAAAAGTCGCATTTAAAAATTCACGCAACCGACTTCACGGGCAGACGCTAGTTTTATATAACTAGCGAAATATGGATGTGTTATAGATAGGTAGATCTCTGGCTAACACCGCGGGGTAGCCCCACAAGCCGACAAGCGTGATGTTATGTAAATGGTGTATTATGCGAATAATGATCAGTCAAGCAGTCGCATTTTAACATCCATTTAGTGTAATAGTTCTCGACCTTAGGAAGCCTTAGGTCGTATGTGTAGAACGTCGGACTTATAGGTACATACAACCTAATGCTTCTAACCTCGACCAGTATGCCTTACATCCGCCCTAATGCTTCTAAAGTCGAGAGTTATAACGTGAAGTAAATAAGTCCTACCAGGTCCACGGGTAAAGAGATACCGTAGCTTCTGGCACAGGCAAATTAAGAAACACGGGAGGGCCGACTACGGCAAAGCAAAAGGAGGGTTATGATTTTGACAGGCTATGTATGTATGTATGTTCATCTGTTCCCTCGTAACTTCTAAACTACTTATCAGAATTCGACAAGTGACATATCATTCGAAGGGTCTTAACTGTCCGCTGGTTATAGGCTATATGGGGTTTCATAAAATCTAATGTGGCGCCCCCTAGCGGACAAAACATACAGAGTAAAAAAATAAAGTTAAGACAAATATGCCGTGTTTGGTATCATTTGAAAGCGCTTTACTTGTACATTTTGAATATATATATATTGCTAGCATTTGCCTGTGACTTTACCTGTATTCATGGGCTGGTTACATATAATTCACATCTTTTCGTTCATAGCTTCTTTACTACTTATTAGAATAAGATCACTGCAGTACCATTAGAAGGGCCTTGATATTCTGTTAGTTATGAGCTATAAAGCTTGTCACCAAATTTAGTATTGCGCCCTCTAGCGGACAAAAAGTTCTATGTTAATATAAAATTAAAATTAATATACCGTGTTTGGTATCACGTGAAAGAGCTTCATGAGTACTTTATGTTTGTACATAATTACAAGAATGCTTTAATGATGTTAAATATGAGCGATATGAGTAAAGCGCGGATCACGGGAACTGTGAATCGCTTTATGCAATGTAGAGCAGTGTTAACATTAATAGAATATGTAATGCACTAATGAAAACGACATAAGCTGGGAGTAACTCCACGCGGTGAAGTCCTCTGCACTATATGCCTTCGGGCTTATGTTGTTATATGTGCGTGTAGATGTAATATGTCAAGAACCTAGTTTTTAGTTCATCAATTTAACTGTTGTTAATATTATGCGCCACAAGTACACTTTAACACCAAAATAGTACAAATAATAAAAAGTAAAAAACTAAAACCCAACTACGACAAAAAACGACGCTGAAAAAGTTTAAAACAAGATTTTCAGAATACTGAACTGAACAAAGTTGCTAACGTAGTTGCAAGTAAATGGACACTGTAGACTCTACCAAGATGCATCCATACTAATATTATAAATGCGAAAGTAACTCTGTCTGTCTGTCTGTCTATCTGTCTGTCTGTCTGTCTGTCTGTTACGCTTTCCCGCCTAAACCCTTCAACCGATTTTGATGAAATTTGGCACAGACAATCTTTAGACCCTGAGAAAGAATGTAGGCTACCTTTTATCCCGGAAAAAATTGATGTTCCCGAGGGAAATCTAAAAATCGCGATATAACCGAACTCCACGCGGGCGAAGCCGCGGGCGGAAAGCTAGTTCGTTATAAATTGACAATAATGTCATACAATACTATTCTGAAGTATGCAATATTCACTATGTTGAGATAAATTTTCATGTTGGGAAAGGCGTAGTCACATGTTGTCAAGGTGCTACGGTAGGTATGTATATGTAACTACGCCTTTCCAAACATGAATAGTATTGTATGACATTATTGTCAATATAAGACGAAGGCATCTTGGTAGAGTCTACTGTGTCCATTTACTTGCTACTAAATTAGCAACTTTGTTCAGTTCAGTATTCTGAAAATCTTGTTTTAAACTTTTTAGCGTCGTTTTTTGTCGTAGCTGGGTTTTAGTTTTTTTACTTTTTTAAAGACTAAAAATCAGACAGGCCGTTTCCCTCCGCCCGGAGAGGGAGAGATTTCCCAAACCAAAAAAAAAAAAAGTGAAGGAATGAGTATGATCAACCATCGCGTTGTGTCCTGCAATAGGATAGCCATGTTCAGCTCACGTATAGCTGGCGAAACGTTTAAAAATTACTATCACTGGTTCCTAACTTTAGTTCGACCTTTATGCTAACAAATTTCTTATACCCGAAAGTATACAAGGTAAATAAAATGTAATCAAAACTTACCATATTCATCAAACTCAAATCTAAGACTGAGGGTTTACTTTCTTGAACTTTCTGCATCCTAATTGCTTAAACAACATCGATCACAATCAAATAATAAAAATTCCGTTGTCTGAAAAGTCGGCTCGCTGGCGATAGTTAAACGTGGCAACGTCATAAGAAAATACTGATGGAATGGTTGCATTTTTTCAAAAGAAAATTGTAATTTTATTTGTTTTGTATTGACATAGAGAAGGAGCTAAATGGAATCACAATTGAATTGATCAAGTTACATTTATTTGTACGCATGAATACAATTATGTATTTTTTTTATTTCATACTTAAGCAAAACATGTAAATGTATTATTGTATAGCAGCTGTCTATGCGGACGCATGGCCCACTCAAGTAGGAGAGAGACAGATGTAGAACGCTGCCGAACGCGCAGGGAGATTGTGCCTCTTTGTCGCTCGTTTCGCGCTCTCGCTTGCACTTCTAGCCTTAAATGGAACGCCTCAGAGCGTGGTAACTCCGCATGAGTCATGCTTTTTGTGCGTGTAGCCGGTTCCATCGATTTTTATGACATTGTCACATCAATAATATATTGTTAGCAGAAAGAAGTTTGAACGACTTGTAGCAACTCGCACCTACTTTATCTATGCCTACGTCTACTATATCTATGCCTCTCTATTATAAATAGACAGCTGTCTGATTGACAGGTCCTTTTCCTCCTGAGCTCTTGGACGGTAAGGTGGTTGAATTGGTGGTCGGTGCGATTTGCAGTAAGTCGGTCATTTTGTTGATATTTCGTTGTAAATGGTGTTAAACTGATGGCTGTTTGTGTTAAGAGTCATTTTAAGGTTATAAAATTGAGTTATTGATTATAAATCATTGTTTCTGATTTTTGTTGTACTTTTCTTTATGTAAATCTCTCTCCTAATCCTAAAAATATTGATTTAGACATGCAAAAGGAAAATACAGAATCTGCAAAAAGTTTTAATTAAAATGTATTTACCTTGAAGTAATCTACTGCTACTGCTCGAAACAATTGTCTGCTTCGAATGCTGCCAAACTTCTGAGCACGTTTCTTATTAACAGCGATGCGGACGAAGTTTCTGATGCTTACTGATTTTTCCTTCCTTTTTTATATACTTGTACATACATGTTATTATATTAAGGTCGCTTTTTAAATTATATAAATATTTCATAGGCAACTGAACCTTCAAAATGAAAGCCATCCCTATTCCGAGCCTATCAATTCTGCAAAAAAATAAATCAATTGGAACCAAATTTAAACGTGAGCTGACAATAGTGTCAACGTCACGCTCTCTAACTTAGGGTATAAGTTATCACGGTCAGATGGTTACTGAATCGCATTGCTGGTAGGTTTCATGCACGATATCCATGCGTGAGTATGACATGACATGACAGCGTTAATGCAGCTCCGGCATCAAGTAAATGCCCTTGTTAACAACGAAATTCAAGTAGTCTCGAGTAGAAAAACGTTTGGGAACCACTGCTTTAGCTTCGGATGAATTTAATTGTCACCAATCACTGCTGTCGGCTTTTTAATAAAATAATAATAAAATGGAGGTATGGAAGACAAGGAGCTTCACGGGCGCGCCCTACACGCGCCTGATGTAGATTGACAAGCGTCCGTAGCCTGGCTACGATTCGGTGACCTTTTTGGGGAAACCGAAGGTTTTGTATGTGCAATTATGGACGAAGTTATGATGACGAACAATTACCGGAGATTTATTGTAAAAGACGGCACAGTTGACATCTGTCGGGCATGTCACCGGCCGGGAGAATCAATAAGGCATATCATCTCCGGGTGTTCTCGTCTAGCTAACGGAGAGTACTTGCATAGACACAACCTTGTAGCCAGGATAATTCATCAGCAACTTGCTCTTAACTACAATCTTGTGGAATCGGAGGTGCCGTACTACAGGTATATGCCCGACCCAGTTCTCGAAAATGACCATATCACATTGTACTGGGATCGATCCATCATCACTGACAGGACTATTGTTGCCAATAAGCCTGATATAGGGATGGTGGATCGATCAGAGCGGCGTGCAATGATTGTTGACATAACCATCCCGCATGATGAGAACCTCGTGAAAGGCGAGAAAGATAAACAAATCAAGTATCTTGACTTTGCTCACGAGGTTTTCGACATTCGATTGCTGAATCCACTTCGGATTCAGCAATCATTGTACTGATAGTCGTGACAGCCAATGGCTTAATAGCCAAAAGCCTAGACCAACACCTCAGGAGGCTCTCGTTAGGCAGCTGGATCAAGGGCTTGATTCAGAAAGCGGTACTGCTGGACACGGCTCGCATCGTCAGGAAGTTCCTCTCTCTGGAGCCCTGACCGCCGGTAGCTTGGACCCTGTTCCCGATACCGGTGGGCTACTACTTTTTTATATTTTTAAATGATTTTTATGTATTTTTTATGTAGAAATATTTAAAAATGTAATTTTATACAATAAAATAAAGGAATAATAATAATAATAATTTATTTCAGGCAAGACCCATAACTTTACACAGCAAATACAAATACAAACTAAGAAAAAAGAATAAACCCTTTAATGTTAACTTTTGACACGTTCGCACCATCATGGCGGCGTTTCCGAAATATTAAACAAAGGCAGATCGTTACCTCTACGCATCAAAATACAAAATAAGGGGTGTGAAGGGGTAGCAGAATCACATCTTCCCTACGGTTAAATGACACTCGGTATAACATCACGACTAACGATAATAGTATGAAAATTATAACACCTATTTTTTGTGGAAGAGCAGAGAAATAACAGACATAATTTTTGTTATGCTATTATAATGTAATTTTTCGCGTTTTAAATATTACAAACCCGCGCCCTGCCGTCGTAGCTGGCGGAAATAATTTCTCTGGAACGTCTCAGGATGTCTAATCTAATTCCTTGGTAAATTTTATGGACATCTATCAGTGGTTTAGGCATGAAAAGGTGATATACATATAGAGTTACTTTAGAATTTACATAAAAATATTTATAAGTACCTAATCCTTAATACACTAATGAAATAATTTTAACAATGGCTGTATTTTAGAGCAAAATGAACTTTATACGTGGCTTTTTAAGTTGTTTTTCTAAACATATTAGTTTTTTGAAAATGAAACATATTATGTATGATTAAAAATACTGTTGTCGAAGTATTCACCTTTTTAGGCTGACTATTCTAACATTCTCAGTCTCTGTTTACCTTGTATTCATGGCCCCAGTCTACATGTAACACTCCCCTCTTTACGCAAACTTTCAGAGTTATCAGTTTTGTGTCTGTTATCAGTTCGCGTCGTAACGTAATGCACTACGAACGAGCCGCGGCGCCGCCCGCATTCTAAGCTCCCTTCTTATCCTCTTACAAGCCATACATTATTTTCACGAGACTTTTACTACTTCCGCGGAAAGATAAAGAAAGATAGGCAGTTGGTATCTCGTATATTTTTCTCGGTAAGTCTGAGAAGCTGTTACGTTGGAAATGACGCCGTAAGAATCGAATACTGAACAAAGATGTAAGGGTGTTAGGTTTTATGTATCAACTGATTTATATTGAGGAATATTCCGGAAAAATATTACAGATACTGTTTTTGTAACAAGTTTTGAAGATCATCTTCTGAGCGTGTCTATGACAATCTAAATGTTCTCTGGCAGAATTCGGCTACGTGATTGGCGCCATCACTAACGTCCAACAAGTTCACGCAAGACACGCAAGCCGAGTAGTAGTAGTAGTAGAGTAGTCTTGGTTGCCTCCACATTGCTGGAACTGATGTGATGTGATTTCACAAACAATGAGACTCTTTAAGAGTTTCCTCTAGTGGTGCTTTCTCTATAGAAACGTTTTCCGCTGTTTTCTTCGTGAATAATGCTTTTAGATCAATTTTTTTTGGTACAATTTTACACCGTGATTATACGTGCCCCTATCATTTGATTTTTTCCAAAACTTAATTAATAAAAGAAATACGATAGTTCAAAATCGCGAAAATTAACCCTTTTTTACCGTGATGTTCAGATGACTATTAGATAAACGTGATAAGTTTTTGATAAAAAAGAAAATAATAGAAGCATAGGTATACTTTCCCTCAAAATTTTGATGTAAAAATAATTCAGAACTGTCGTGTTTTGAAAAACAAAACAGCGAAAACGTTTTTGTAGGTAAAATCTAGCCAGAGCTGCAACTCTCCTTTTCGCACTTTACCGGGAGAGATTAGAAGCAGTGCGACGACAATAGTTTCATCAAATACCTATTTCCCAAATTCCTCGGCACTAGAGTCCCCTCTTAACATCATTATTAAAAGTCCCATTCTTTGTGAAACCGTCATTTACAGTCATGGCGGGCTCATCTATGAATCTCCCATCTAACAGGTTCCAAAAACGGCCTCCAAAGCCTGGAGCACAGGCGTAAAGTAGCCAGCCTGTCCGTGTTCTATAGGATGCGTTTTGGAAAGTGTGCACGGGATTCGCATGATTTAATTCCGCCATAGAATAGAATACTCTTCAATATGTACACCATATAAATTACAGAACATGAATATAAAGATCACCACCATCTCAGTTTCATCATCCGACGACCCGTAGGTTGTTTTTGGTGTGTACTAGAAATCATCAAATGATCTCTTCCGCTCTTGGCGAGCGGAAGGGCTTGTCAGCTTATTGACTAAAACCCACCCGTGTTCCCTCACTAGCCTGTGCGCCAGGACCACGGTTTCTAGTTTCAATACTCAATAATTTATTGCATATACATATTAAGTTTCCATAATATATTAAAATATACCAACTAATAATAAAATCAATTATGGTCCCTGTCGGGCACAGCAAAGTTTTTTTTTTTTTTAACAGGAAATAGGATGAAGGCGTTGTTGTCAAGGAATAAAAAAAAAGAATATTAATTAAAATAGTATCAATAGAGTACAGTTTTTTTTATGGTATTTATATTTTATAAAACTATTTATATGGCGGTTAGGTTAAATTGCACTCTCGCTCCGGACCATGGTCTGGTCCAGACGCGAGAGATCGCCGCCTATCGCCGCTTCATCGGGCAGATCACCATCATATGCTCCACCATGTCCTCAGGGTAATCTCCCGGCGTTTTCTCCGCCTCTGTCTTATCCGGAACAGGAACCTCCCGAAAAGCCGTGTCCGGTGAGAACCTGCGTCAGGCGGAATGTGAAGACGCCTTGGCACCTCTCTAGCCACTCCTCAAAGAGGGGACTTACCGCAGCTATTGTGGCGTGTCCAACATTAGGTTGCGACAATCGGAGTCTCCATGTCGCCATGAGATCCCACCGGAGCTTTGACCGCTGTCTGTACCGCCATTTCTCGCAACAGCGGAGTTATTTTAATGTTTTGCCTCCTCTCGCTATTCCCAGATGTGGGCAACGGCTTAGGAACCTCCAGATCCCATGGCGGCAATCCGGCAAGGAGGCTTGTCACCTCAGCGGACATCGTGTGGGCTAGCCTAACAGCCATGAACCTCTGGGGCGGCTATCCACCCATACGTTGTTGATACCAATGTAATCCAGACGAAGCGTTTCGTTTCGTCTTTTATAACGCATACATCGAAGGACTGGAAAGATTTTCCTGCTGCGGTCTTTCCGTCAGGCTGCAAAGTGTCTTCAAGGCTAGATTGAATAGGATCCAATTGCAGAACTGCTTACCATCAGCTCATCATAATAATCTTTTATTATATATTTCGATACATTTGTCAACATATAAGTGCTTATTGATAAATGACATTTTTTTTTCTGAAATATTGACCGTCTTTATTTGAAAAGTGTTTTGTTTTCGATGTCATATTTTAGTTTTTTAATACATAGTTCTAAAAGAAAAGACGTCGTTCAAAAGGCTACGCAACCTAAATTAAGTGGTCCACATTGGTACAGCCATGTCGGACATGCAGTGGGCCCAATTGATACAGAATTGGTGCCCTGAGGCAGTGAGATAGACCACGTAGGAAATGGCGGGAGTAGCTGGATAGGTTCCATCAAAGGAAGGAGGAAATGCGGGCTTGCGTAAGATGGAAGCAGTGGAGGGGGTTCTTTGCCCAGGAGTGAACCAGTGTAGGCTAGCATAAAAAGATGTTTTAGATATTACTATTACATTAGATAGAATACATCGTGGAAAGCCTTGGGGGGGCCTTTGTCCAGCAGTGGACTTCTATAGGCTGAAGAAGAAGAAGGTAGAATTCTGGTATTCAGGCAGCGTCCGTGTAGACAAAGAGCCAACTCCAATATGGTTGGGAAAAAGTTTGGGCTGACATGGCCATACCCTTTATTATCTACACCATTAGAATTACAGATTATTAAAAAAACAAATTGTGGTTTTATCACTAAAAACGATATTTAACTATGAACTGGATAACTTATTATTAATTAGACAAATAAGTAAGAGATGATTTTATCATGTTTCGGCTGTCCTCGTTAAATTTTGTCGAATTCCTATTTCTGTTGAATTGACAGACTCCTGACATATTCCTGCTGACAGTCTTCCGAGGGATAGGACAGCAAAGGATACAGAGGAAAAAAAAAAATTATATATTATTAGCGGCCGCCCGCGACTTCGTTCGCGTGGAGATATTTATTTCAACATTTTATTTTAACCCCAAAAAAAATAAACAATAAAAAATAAAAAAAAATAAGATTTCTATAGATACATTATTACACTACTATTACCTATTCTTAAATTTGAATTCTCTTAATTCTAAAACACAGGACTATGATACAAATTTCCAATCCCTATTAAATTATATATCTCCGTCCCTATTGGTCGCAGCATGATGATAAATAGCCTAAAGCTTTCCTTGATTAATGGGCTATTAACGCAAATAGAAGAATTTTTCAAATAAGACCCGCAGTTCCTGAGATTAGCGCGTTCAAACAAAGAAACAAACTCTTCAGCTTAGTATATTAGTATAGACTTACATTTTATTTTAATTCTGAATAAAGTATCTCTTCTAATTTATAATACTTGAAGCCATTTGTTGTACGTAATGGGTCAACTTCTAGTTTAACCTAGTTACAGCTAACTTCATCTGGGTTAAACTGCAAGCTGCTCGTAAATAATAACATTAACTACTACTTTACTTAATGCATGATAATATAAATATACTTTCTTAATCTATACTAATATATAAAGCTCAGGAAGTACTGGTCCGATTTGAAAAATTCTTTTTGCGTTGGATAGCCCATTGATCCAGGAAGGCTTTAGGCTATATAATATCACGCTGTGACCAATAGGAGCGGTGCATAAAAAAAATTAAAATGTATGCTCTATATTTTGGGGTTAAAATAAAATGTTCAAATAACTAACTCCACGCGAACGAAGTCGCTGGCGGCAGCTAGTTTTATACAATATGTAAAGAAAACCCTGTCCGACCCATAAGGATAATAAAGGTTAGGTAACTACTTGACCAAATATAATATAAAATTTTACATAATCATCATAGTAACAATACTAATGAATTTTGAAATAATCTTTTTTTCCCGGGAATTAATTCCAATTTCCCCGAAATTTGGTAATTTTTAAGAAAGTGACAACACCGGTATTATTATGAGCGAATAGCGACGCGACCACGTGCCGCGTGCCCTGCCCCCCGCCGCCGGCGGTAGGGTTGTTTACCGCACATGTATTAAGTTACCTCTTTTCGAGAAATAATATTTATTATTTTCGGGAGGATTTTTTTTTTAAGTTTAGCCCGGCTTTGTAGACATTAGTAGAATCAGTTATTGATACCTAACAATACCTTCACGGATCGGACAGGGTTTTCTTTACATATTGTATATGTAGAAACTAGCTGCGCGGTGCGGTTTCATCCGCGTAGGTTACGATGATTTATTATTTGCTCCGCTCGTCTTGGTCGCAGCATGATGTTATATAGCCTTCTGGATTAATGGTCTATCTAACGCAAATTTTTTTTTTTTTAAATCGGACCAGTATTTTCTAAGATTAGCGCGTTCACACAAATAAACTCTTCAGCTTCAAAATCAAAATCAAATTTGTTTATTTCAAATTAACCGTAGCTCAGTCCCACTTACCGGCGACCGCCCGCAGAGCAGGAGCTGCTGCAGCAGCTGCGGAGGTCATAAAGAGGCGCAAATATGCAGCGTTATCTGAGCCCTACATATTTGTGCCTTTCGCTGTGGAGACCCTAGGGCCCTGGGGTGCGGAGGCTCGACAATTTTTTAAAGAAATCTCCGCACGATTAATCGACTTATCAGGTGATCGGAGGGCTGGCGCGCATTTCGGTCAAAGGTTGAGTTTGGCGATTCAACGTGGGAACGCGGCCAGCCTTTTGGCCACCCTGCCCGGTGATCGCAGCGATCTGGGTTCAATTTTTTATATACTTTAAATTTAATTTGTAGTTAGTTTGTATTTTATGTCTTTTTAGCTTTAATTTATTCATAATTTAGTTTTAATTAATATTACTTTTTTATTGTTAATTTCGAAAGTATGATGAAGTATTTGTATAATTAACCATCCGTTGGTGCTTTTGAGCAGTCAATGTCGGTCAGTCCAAGCTGCAGTCCTTCGGGTTGTGGAGGTCAGACGGCAGTCGCTTCATGGAAAATGTCGAAGTTTAGCCATATCAGCAGTTGGACTGGTAAAGCGAACCATAGACTCCAAAGCTGAAAAGGCTTCGGATGCGACTGGGATTAACGCTGGGATGATGATGAATGTCGGTCAGTCCAAGAAAAGTGAAACTAAATTGCGCGTTCCAAAGCGTAGATCTCTATGGAGAAGAATGTGCATGAATGAAGAAATTCCATGGACACTCTTTTAAAACCACAGTATGGGTTACATTTCTTCTTTACATATTTCTGTTGCTTCTATCATGTGAGCACAAAGTATATTAATATAAAAATTAATGAAAAGATAGAAAATGAATTAAGCCCACTGGCAGCTAAGAGATGAGCAGTCTCCACTGACGGCCCCCGTTCACGAGCATGACGCGCATCAGCCCCACTTAGCTCAACCATTTTGAAGGGAACCAAATGATCCAACAACACGCTCCACCATCAGCAAGACATTTGAGTGAGCATGAAAATGCTTTATAATATTAGTATAGGTAGAATTCTTGAAATGTGAATTTCGGTTCGAGATCCGGAATAATTAAGACAAATAGACAAAAGACGTTGAAGGATTTATGAGCTCAGTTCTTGAGATGAATGAATTTGAATAATTTCTAAATTTTAATAACTGTCCGTTTTGTCTGTTACCCAGTAGAAATTGTTGTAATTAAAAACTTTCACGGGCCCTACTATGTTATATTATGTGAAAACCATCATTGAACCGTTGTGAAAAAGGGATAGCGATAGTAGACAAAGATGGAGCTATACAGGTTAAATAAACTTGTATAGCTCCATCTTTGTCTGACACTGTAACCATGATGATTTTAACACATAGTAAACCCCCCTGAACCTAATATCAATTTCATCTCGATGAGAATTCCCCTAAGACCTTATTCATAAACGCTGCTTAAAGTTAACTAGTGATTAGGAATTGTTTAGAAGTTTGCACGTCACTTAACTTTTATAATCATTTATGAATAAACTCCTTAAACACTGTGGTGTTCATTCATAAAGGATGATTAAAGTTAAGTAACATGAAAAGGTCAAAAATGTATGGTTCAAGAATCTAAACACTAGTTAACTTTAAGCAGTGGTTATGAAAAAGGGGTCAATGTCAAAATATTTCCTTAATGTAGGATCTATAGATAATAGAGGTATTTTTAACAGGTTGAGTCTGAAATACGACTATGAACGTTTTTAAAATTCCGAGAATATCACATGAGATATTGGGAGTTATACAGAGTGGTGCTGACAATACGACGACAAAATGAAAACACAGACCATGCTGGTTCATAGGAATAATCCTAAACCGTAGAAAAAAAACCTAGCATCAAAAATAAAAAAATGAAAATTTCAAACAAACTAAATCGCATAAAATTGCAAACGGAAAAGAACATTCTTCAAAATATTGGTTCGATGACCTCCAATCAGCGGGCGACAGCGCGTTCCTGTATCGACTTGCTTTTTCGCGCCATTATTATTAAAGTTTAGTACGGCTGGATGCGGCGGTCATCAACCTGTAAGCGCCTTTCTTATCAACATGTACATCATGTATAAAATGTGAAAAACAAAAAACAAATTCCTGTGACTAAACTAATGGATATATTTATATAATTTTTTATGGGTAGACTGAGAATGTGTTGAGGTTCACGATGTTTAATTTATTGTCGTATTGACATCACCACTTTGTATATATACCAGCCTATGATATTCGCACTGCTGGAGACACACCTCTTCTCAGTAAGAGGAATATTGGCAGCTGTTCATTGTAGCTGTATTGTATTTGGTAAGAATCCAAACCACCCCAAATATTGATCGGAAATCACGAGTAAGCATAATGACTTTCTCTGGACGAATTAGCAGTACATACTTTTATTAAAATTAGTTCGCTGAAAGTTATTAACTCCACCTAGCGGTACTGTTGGCCATAAATATTGAATTCGGCAAAAACCCACCCAGCAAATATAATTAAATCAATTGAAACCCAATAGCCGTTTAAAAACCTACAGTCAAATGTTTGCAATTTTGCATTCATCCTATCGCACTCATTAATCTCCATGTGAACAGGCTTGATCCATATCTAATTAGTTGGCGCCAGTGATTTAATTAAGGTTTTAATCTTAATTAGTATCTGGGCCTACAATGATAACACATGTATGTAGGTACAGACGTCTAGGATTACGGTTTCTCTTCTACCGATGAGACGTAGATATGTCTGTCATTTGCCTATGGTGGAGTCGGTATTCTAGTCTAACCAGATGCGGCTAGTAGTATATTAAATGGAGCTCCTATCTGACATCTAACACGTTACTACTTGAGTTCTTGGTAAGACACCAGGGGCCCTAATCTGCAATTTTTATAAAGTTGTCATTCAAACACGATTCCATTGTCATTGTGCTACAAGTTCATAATCTGCTAAAGTCATAATGATAGATCAATGATCGGTCAGCCGTCTCGTCATGGATGGCCCTGACTCCCTTGTTCACAAATTTAAACTAATTTTAAGTTTGTTGGTATCACTACATTTATATTGTAGGTTGGCAACACTAATGTAAGTGACATTTAGTTTTATAAGCTGTAGTCTTTCATGGTTGATTTGGACAATGTGAGAATTAATTAAAGAAGTAAAGTTATTCGTCTAGTTTATTTATTCATGTTAAGTAACAAACAGTTTGAACAATTTAAATAACCCAAACATAAATTATTATCATGGTAGCAGAGCGTGGTTATAAAAACAAAACAATTTGTGTCAAAACTAGTGTGTGAAATCTCTATATCAAATTATGTACAATGGCGGCGAAGAACAGTGAAATAAATATTCCAATCTTTGATGGCTCTGATTATTGTAATTGGAAAATAAGAATATTGAAATTCCTTGAATTTAAAAAATGTAAAGATGTGGTTACGCGAGCTAAATCAAAAGCCGATTCAGCTGAAGGAAGCACGTGGGACGAACGTGATATTCAGGCAACTAATTATATTTACAGTGCTATAAACAACAAACAGTTGGAGTATATATGCGAATTAAATACTGCGTTTGAAATCATCCAGAAGTTTGATCAAATGTACTTAAAAAAGTCGACGGCTTTGCAAATAGTGTGCCGCCATAACCTAGAAAAAGTGAAATTAAAAAATTACGCAGATGTCAAATTATTTTTCGACGACTTCGAAAAAGCAGTAAATGAACTCAAGCAAGCGGGTGCTGTGATCACGGAACAAGAAAAATTAAACTATATGCTGAAGTCACTTCCTCGAAACTACAGCTATATTGGGGATTTAGTGGACATCTTACCTGAACATGAAAGGACGGTTGATTACTTAAAAAGTAAAATTAAAATTAAATTTGTGGAAGAAAACTCTGATGAGACACCAAATGAGGTATCAAATGTTTTTCGAGCAGAGGCTAAGTCAAAATCAATGAAAAATGTCAAATGTTTTAATTGTGGAAAACCGGGTCACATGAAAAGAGACTGTCACGCTCGCACTGAACCTATACATAACAGAGGTCATACTTACAGTGGACATGGTAGAGGTCATAGATACTCATTAAATAGAGGACGTGGATACTCAGGAAATAGAGGTCAAGGAACATATAGCACTAGAAATTATCACAGAGGCCAAGCTCATAACTACAATGGTAATCAAAGAAATCACAATGATGAGCAACAAGGTAACAGTTTTCACACTATTATTGCTAATAATACTAAAATGAGTGAGGACGAGAAGCCAAAGAAGGATCAAATAGAATGGTTACTTGACAGTGGTTGCACTGACCATATAATCAATACTGATGAGTACTATGAAAAATGTGAAACGCTAAAGAAACCTGTAAAAGTAAAAATTGGTGACGGTAGAATACTTGAAGCTACAAAAGTTGGGGATATAAATGCTTATTTCTCAGTTTATGGAGAAAATTCAGAGGTGAAACTTACTAATGTCTTTTATGTGCAGGAAATGAAGGCAAATTTATTAAGCTATTCTAAAATTACTGATAAAAATTCCATCATGTCCAGAGGAAGATTGTCAAAAATATATAACTCATTTGGAAAACTCATAGCAGTTGCAATTAAAGATGAAAGACTATATAAGATGAGAAGCTATGTAAATGAAGCAACACTTGAGGCAAATTTAAGTAAAAGAAGCATGACTACAAAAGAAAGATTACACCGTACTTTGGGACACATCAACTTTTATAACCTAGACATCATGTGCAAAAGAGAATCACTGGAAGGACTACCTAAAGAAATTGAACCAGAATATTTAAAGTGTGCAATATGTATTGAAAATAAAATGCATAACTTACCATTTCAAAATAACAGACGAAGAGCTGAAGATATATTAGAGATTGTTCATACAGATTTAAATGGGCCACACCATACAATAGGAGATCACGGAGAAAAATATTTTCTAAGTTTCATTGATGATTATAGCAAACTAGTCAAAGTTTATTGTATCCGAATGAAGAGTGAAGTTTATGATTGCTTTATGCAATATGTAAATGAAGTGCAGAATCTCACAGGAAAAATGATAAAAGAGCTACGATGTGACAATGGCAAGGAATACATAAATTCAAGAGTATTTCAGTTTGCAAGAGAAAAAGGAATAATAATAAAACCTTGTCCAGCATATGTGCATGAACTCAATGGGACTGCAGAGAGATACAACAGATCACTAATGGATATGGGCAGATGTCTACTGTCAGATGCTAAAGTTGAACAAAAATATTGGCCAGAAATAATTAAAACTGCTGCATATCTTAGAAACAGAACTTTGACTAATACAATTGAAAAGAAGACTCCATATGAAATATTTTTCAAAAAGAAAGCATCTGTTACAAATTTAAAAATGTATGGCAGTAAAGTATTTGTGCGCATTCCAGAAGAGCGAAGGAACTCAAAATGGGACAAAAAGGCAGAAGCTGGTATTTTATTGGGATATACTGACACTGGATATAGAGTCTTAATAAACAAGAAAGTAATAATAGCTAGGCATTGCGATATTGTAGAAGAAGATGTAACATTGTGTGGATTTGATGATAATGAGGAAGAAAAGGAAAGAAAGAAAGATATGGATGAGACCGAGGCGAAAGAAAATGATACTACAGAACTCCTGAATATGGAAAATATAAATGACAATGATGAAGGGATAAGAAGTGATGAAAATATGTTACCAAGGAAATCCAGAAGACAAGTTAAACCACCACAACGATTTGATGATGAATTTGGCTATTACTGTATAAGTGTAAATTACTGTGATGCTATGAACCCGGAGAACTTTCAAGAAGCGGTAGACTGTGAGGACTCAATTAAATGGAAAGAAGCCATGGACCGTGAAATGGACAGTTTAGTGAAAAATAAAACATGGACAATTGTGGAAAAGCCCCCTAAGGGCAAAAAAGTTATTGATGTGAAATGGGTCTACAAAAAGAAAAGTGAAAGTGAATATAAAGCCAGGTTAGTGGTAAGGGGTTTTCAACAAATTGACTGTGTAGATGATACTTACTCCCCTGTTGCTAAAATGCCTACATTAAAACTTTTGTTGTCTTATTGTTGTCAAAATTCATTAGAGATACATCAAATGGATGTAGAAACAGCCTTTTTAAATGGTAAAGTCTTGTCTGAAGTTTATGTTAATCAGCCTATGGGCTATGAAGATGGTACTGATAAAGTTTATTTGTTAAATAAATCTTTATATGGCTTAAAGGAAAGTCCCCGAGCTTGGTATGAATGTTTCAACAAATATCTGACTACATTAGGATTTCAGAGATGTAACTATGACTATTGTTTATATTTCAAAAAGAAAAACAACTTGGATGTATACATAATATTATTTGTTGATGACCTTTTGATTTGTTCTTCGGATGATGATGTTATCTCTGATATCAAAAGTACATTAGCTGAGAAATTTAAAATGAAAGATTTAGGAAAAGTTAAAAATTATATTGGTATAGATATTAAATATAATTATGAAGGGGACAACATTTTAACTTTAAGTCAGACACAGTATATAGAGTCATTAGCTAAACGATACAATATTGAGAATACAAAATTATATAAAACCCCTATGGAGATTAATTTGAAATTGCAAAAGTCGGAGCTAAATGAGAATGTAAAATATAGAAATCTAATAGGTGCACTTTTATATATCAGCTCTGGTACTAGACCCGATATATCTTTCTGTGTAAATTATTTGAGTCGCTTTCAAAATTGTTGCAAGGAGACACATTTTAAATATGCATTAAGGGTACTAAAATATTTGTATTTAACTAAAGATTTAAAATTAAAATATTATAAAAACAATAATGCAGAAATATTAGATTGCTTTGTTGATGCAGACTGGGCAGGAGATGTAATAGACAGAAAGTCTTCAACTGGATTTGTAATTCGATTGTTTGGCAATGTAATTTTCTGGAAATCAAGAAAACAAAATTGTATTACAAAATCATCTACGTTGGCAGAATATGTTGCACTGTCAGAAGCAGTGACAGAAATTAAATTTATGATTTGTTTGATTAATGATGTGTTTGTGAAGGTTTGTGAACCAGTTAAAATATATGAGGATAATTTTGGTGCTATATTGATAGCTAAATATGGAAATTTTACAAAGAACTCTAAACATATTGAAGTACATTATCATTATATACATGAGAATGTCAAGAACAAAATAATAAAAGTTGTTAAAGTAGAGTCAGAAAATAATATTGCTGATATTTTAACCAAAGCATTGGGAAATGTTAAATTCATTAAATTCAGGGAGATCTTGAATATAAACAAGTAAAACATAGAAAATAAGTTAAGTAGTAATAAGTTGATTTATAATTGTTGTTAAAGGTAAATAGTAAGTAAACTTTTGTTTAAGTCATTTTTGTTAGAGTAGGTAATAATTTTGTATTGTAATGTGTTGCAATATAAATGTAAGGAGGCGTGTTGGTATCACTACATTTATATTGTAGGTTGGCAACACTAATGTAAGTGACATTTAGTTTTATAAGCTGTAGTCTTTCATGGTTGATTTGGACAATGTGAGAATTAATTAAAGAAGTAAAGTTATTCGTCTAGTTTATTTATTCATGTTAAGTAACAAACAGTTTGAACAATTTAAATAACCCAAACATAAATTATTATCAAAGTTAAGTGCATGTTTTTTTTTCTAGTTCGTTAAGAAAAGGACAGAAGATAAAATTAAATTAGTCCGCTCCTGACGTAAACTGACGTATTTTTGATTGCCGTGTTTATAATCGCGTCAAAAGTGTCTATGGAGTGTCTTAATTTGATAGAATTAAACTTAAATGTCATCTTCTATCCTTTTCTTAATGAAATAGAAAGCAAAAAGATGCACTTAAAATTAGTTTAGTTTGCGAACAAGAGAATGGGGAAGAAAACTGACAAATCTCGCCACTAGAGGCGCTGATACCGTTTGACCCAAATAAACTCTCAAAGCCCATTGTAATTTGTTCGAGTTTACGTTCTTTTAAAAATTTTAAAAATATGCCGCGTTGTGTAGCAATTTGTTGCAATAATATGGAAATCACTCTTTCCCTAAAGACATGCATTTCAATTTAGCACAGAATATATAAATAGATTTCAGTAAAGATTATGTTGCTGTCTCTATAGCTTTCTGGGGGTGGTAAATCAATATTTGTCTCTTGAATTTCTTGTTCTTGATGAACCTCGAAGTTAAAATTTCGGTCATTCGATTCAAGTCTGGATAATAATTTTAGGTTAATAGGGTTGAAACTTTCAAAATATGGCAATAATAAGTAAATTAATATTTACTTAAATATAACTAAAGAAAACTTAAACCTAATATAAAATTAATGTAACTTAAAACACTAATAAGTCTGCATTCAGTTTAATGTCTGGGCATTGTTATTTGCCAGGTAATTAGATCAGCTTTTCGTCCTTTTACTGAAGCTCCTCTAGACTTTTAACTCCTTTTTTAACTTGAAACAGTCCATGTACCTACAAATTGTACATGAACTGTTTCAAGTTAAAAAATAAAAAGTATTGTACAGTACAATACATTGTTACCCTTAAATAGAAGAGATTTTCTAACAAATACTGTGGAATGGAGTGTCAGCGG
Organism: Sesamia nonagrioides; assembly: GCA_017933935.1. NCBI lineage: Eukaryota > Metazoa > Arthropoda > Insecta > Lepidoptera > Noctuidae > Sesamia > Sesamia nonagrioides. Next base: position 254,231 of record JADWQK010001871.1, on the reverse strand, counting down.
CTGATCACGCCATTTTGTTAGTAGATTACGAAACTTGACAAAACCGATCATTGAAAGATCACTGAACAACCATTCTGACACTATTGCAATAGCAGACTAGGGCCCAAGTCTTCTGGACTGACTACCAAGTCGGTTTTTCGAGCTCCTACAAGACCAAGACAAGACCAAGTCCAAGCCCAAGACGGACCAAGACTAAAAATTTAACCATAAAAATCACGGAATTAGTATGAAAACGAGGGGTAAAATGAGCAGCTACGGACTGACACTATTTATAGCTCACTAGGCCTTAATTTTCACAGATTTTTATAACTAGAATACTTTGGCTTATGAATAGGTAAATATTAAATGAAGTGGAACCAGCCATCGTTTGTTTTTCCAAATGAATGGATAAATTATGGGGGTTTTATAGCTATTATTATTTTAAAAATGACCCAATAGATCCTTCGATCCTTCAAAAAAACCTCGTTCTAATAAAATTCCGCCATTGATCAAAATCAACAGTCGTGTATGAAATAATGCAATATATAGGTACACCTATACCATCATGGTAGACCTAGCAGCGATGTTTCCACAGGATTACAATTTAAGTGTCTTCAAGGCTAGAGTGAATAGGCTCTTAGTTAACTAGTGCGCTTTACCATCAACGATTGCAGCACTGGCTAGTGGTTACCATCAAGCGGGATTGCGATCAAGTGCTAGTTTATAATTTATATAAAAAAAAACAACAAAGTTCGGACCCAAATTCAATTCAATGCATAAATTATGTAAATTTCATAACTTAATCCTTACTTGTCACAGCAATGTCTCTGAGTGCCACAAAGTAAGAACACTGAGTGCTTTTGATACTCAGTGCAGTATCAATGTAGGATCATTAATTAAGGGTACGTCTCGCGCGGAGTAAAGGGGAATTACTTATTTTATTTGATACTAGCTTTCCGCCCGCGGCTTCGCCCGCGTGGAATTCGGTTATATCGCGCTTTTTAGATTTCCCTCGGGAATATAATTTTTTTCAATAAAAGGTAGCCTATGCCCTTTCTCAGGGTCTAAAGATTGTCTGTGCCAACTTTCACCAAAATCGGTTGAGAGGTTTATGTGGGAAAGCGTAACAGACAGACAGACAGAGTTACTTTCTCCTTTATAGTATTAGTATGGATGGATTATGGTACATAATTATATCATTACATATTTATGTGTTGCTCTGATTGCCCGTGACATCACACCAGGCTCTATCAGAATACAAACAGCTGCTACAATTCTTTTATAAACGTATAAAGCATTATGATCAGATAGGAGCCTTTTGGCCTCTTAAAGGACTTTTTGTATTTTATTTCTATAGATAATGTTTGAGCTTCAAGTCACGCCAAATTTTTTTTTTTTATTTTCAATGTGCTTAATTTAGTTTAATTATATGCTATTTTTGTACGAGTCACAAAAACTATATTTTCTTTTACTAAAAAAGATAAAAAAGGTAAAAAAGATAAGATTAGGGGTTCTTTGAATTGACATAGAATGTTCACGGTTTGAGGTTTTCGAATGAAACTTTTTTCATCGATGGGTTTCTAAGATGTTCTTCTTTTCAAAAATAAGAAACATTTGAATATCGACTTTCAATTGTTTTTGTCATTCAACTTAGACAAGAAAGATGGATAATGCGAAAATTCGAGTGATTTTTGAATACAACTTCCGACGCGGAAGTAAAGCGGCAGACACAGCTCGCAATACCTAGGTATAAATAAGTATTGGGTTTGAAGAGGGGTCTACTAATGAAGGCACCGTGCGATTTTGGTTTAAACGCTTTCGCGGTGGAAACTTTAACTTGTAGAACGAACCACGAGGAAGACCAGGTGAATAACGATGAATTTTATAGAGATGGTGGAAGCCGATCATAATCAAACTACCCGGGAATGAGCGGCATGGTTTAACATTAACTTATTGGCTCATTTGCGCCAAATCAATAAATAAAAATATACGAAAAATTGGCACCCCATGATTTGACTAATCTGTAGAAAGAAATGCGTTTTGAAACTTATCCTTGTTGAATGGGTACAGAAATGAAGGAATATTGATCGAATTATGACATGTGATGAAAAGTGAATTCTTTGTTATTACAAAAACCATAACAGAAAAATGCAATCGCTGACCCCAAGTCAAACGCCACAATAGTGTCTTAAGGCAAAGCTTACCAATAAAAAGTTAATGGTAACTGTTTGGTGGTCTCAGAGTGGTGTTATTCACTATAGTTTTCCCCGATCTGGTCAAGCAATAACGGCAGATGTTTATTGTGCCGAACTCCGAACAATGTTGGCAAAACTAGCAGTAAAACAGCCCCGACTCATGAATCGATCTTCACCATTATTGCTCCATGACAACGCGGGAGCTCATACAGAACGAGAAACCATTTGGACCCTTCAGGAACTGCAATTAGAAGCCATTCGTCATGCTCCTTATTCGCCAGACCTTGCTCCAACAGACTACCATTTTTCCGTGATTTCGACAATTATCTACGTGGCTAAAAGTTTAACACAGGACTCAGGAGGCAGCACAAAATGACACATACACAGTTTATGCAGTCTAGATCTTCAGAGTTCTATCGCAAAGACATAAATGACCTTCCTATTAGATGGCAGCAATATACAGTATGTTAAATAACAGAGGGCGTTCCCTTAAACTCGTTAATATATATCATTAATAGATTAAAATAAAAATATCAGCATAGAAAAATAAGCATAAAAAAATCGGAATAAAAAAAAATTCTAATTGGAAATAAATTTGAAACCTCCTGTTTTAAATCAAAATAGTAGCGTAGTATCATAAACAAATTGCGACCTTGCCGTCTTTCAAGTTCGCGTGTACAGTGTGTTTCTTTTACATGTCAATTTAAAATTTTTATTGAATATTTTTTTATTGGAAAAATGAAAAAAAAAATTGTTTTCGAATGGAAATATTTTTTTAGCATGTATGTCATCATCATCCCAGCGTTAATCCCAGTCGCATCCGCAGCCTTTTCAGCTTTGGAGTCTGGGGTCCGCTTTTACCAGTCCAACTGCTGATATGGCTAAACTTCGACATTTTCCGTGAAGCGACTGCCGTCTGACCTCCACAACCCGAAGGCGACATCGAAGTATTGCAGTTAGACCAATTGTTGGATTTTTGAGGGCTCCAACAACCCTTAACGACTGCCACTAGATGTTCGTATGACAACCGGGACCAACGGCTTAACGTGCTTTCCGAGGCACGACCAGACCAGTGCAAATATTCATATTCATGCATACAAATACTTGCACTGTGCGGGGATCGAACCCGCGCCACCTTGCGCAGCGGCCGCGTCCTCTACCGCTACGCCACGGAGGCTGTAGCTTTTTTAGCATGTATGTATGCTATACTATTTCGGGTTAACGGGAACGCCCTCTGTTAGTTAACATACTGTATGTATAGATGATAATGGTAACTATATTGTTTTAAAAAATATTAAAAATTTTAAAAAATTAACAATTTGGATTTTCAGTACAAATTGGCAATTTCATACTTTAACCCATTATTATATACATTTTGTAAAATAGCGTTTATACAATATGTAAAGAAAACCCTGACCGATCCGTGAAGGTATTGTTAGGTATCGATAACTGATTATAATAATGCCTACAAAGCCGGTCTAAACTTAAAAAAAATCCCCCTAAAAAAATTAATATTTCGAAAAAGCGAGGTAACTTAATGCATGTGCGGTAGACAACACGTTAGGCATACATACGCGGGTGACGGGGGGCAGGGCACGCGGCACGTGGTCGCATCGTTATTCGCTCCGTCACAAATGGTGTTGTCACTTTTTAAAAATTACCAAATTTTGGGGAAGTTGGAATTAATTCGCGACAAAAAAAGATTATTTCAAAATTCATTAGTATTGTTACTATGATGATTATGTAACATTTAATATTTTATTTGGCCATGTATTTACCTAACCTTTATTATCCTTACGGGTCGGACAGGGTTTTCTTTACATATTGTATAAACGTCAATAAACTGAATCAACAGTAATGCAGGAAATACTTCAATAAGTATAAAAAGTAATGGTAGCTTCGGCGTAATATTGAAGAAGCCAGAATTTGATAAATTATCGAGGGGCTTCAGAGTTTTTTTGTGAATGTGGAAATATATTTATGTAGCATAACGTCGGTTACGCACACAATAAAATCAACAGGAAATAATGGATGAAAACGACGGATGTAACGAGTAAGTATCGTGTGGTCATGTGCGGTTCTAGCTTTTCTAAGTTATATGTATTTCCTAAATATATCTTGGACACCAATGACTGATTAAAAGGTGAAGGAAAACATCTTGAGGAAACATAGACTTTAAGTCTGAAATCGCTAACATGCATTGAGCAAGCGTGTTGATTACGCTCAATCCTTCTCTGTATGAGAGGAGACCTGTGCCGAGCAGTGGGACGATAAAAGGTTGATGATGATATGCAGTAAACTTATGAAGTACCTACACAATAGTTGCAATACGTATGTATATAAAGTAACCAAATATTAGGTTTAACATAGACAAACTGTGTCTTTTTGGGGTAGCTGTGAATCTAACTTTAGCTACTAGTACAGAAATTAGTAAGAAAGTTTCCCTCTCTGCTCGAACTTTATACATTATATTTCATCTTTATTATTTTTTATTTATTGTTTTTATCTGATGTAGGTATGTATCTCGTTTATTGTGTGTCTTTTTCTTTGTTTCTTTCAAACTTAACAGCTTTAATAATAGTTTTCAACCACTGCGTAGCTTACGATGAATTTCACAAATGAAATTGGATGCAATCAACTCATCTAGATCGCGCTAATGTGTCATTGTCATCATAGCTGTGGAATATTCAAACAGACAGCTGTTAAACGTGGATCATTTGTGAATTCGCCGTAAACTGTTAAGTTCAGACATAATATTTCAAGTTAAGAAATTATCATGAGTAACGTTCTCACCCGATATCACTTGCGGGGTAATAAGATGCGATTAGGAGTAATATAGATTGAGTGAACAACATCCACCCACATAGTACATGAGTGAGTGAGTGGGTTCAACACTGTTGTGTTTAATGCATTACTCTCACACAGGCCCTATTGCCGATCAACGGTAGACTCTTATAGGTGAGAATTAACACCTGTAGCCGGTAATAACGTGTTTATGACTTAATAACAATTCAAAAATGTATTCATCAAGCTACAGCCAAAAGTATACTGATTCTAGATGCTTGTTGGACAAAGCTTTATACATGACGGTAGGAATGTCGACCCATAGCCTCTTATTGCCTGTAGCAGGGGTCACGGTTTTTTTTTGTTTCTGCGGTGGAAAATTCTCATGGATGTCCGCCGCCCAGGGGCGGGCGACTGGGTCTGTCAGACTCTTACTGACTAAAAACCCGATGTTCCTGATAGAATAGCTGATAGTATGTTACCATATATAAATATTGAAACACCTCTTTGCACATTTATATATACAATATGTAAATATGAAATTTTACATAATCATCATAGTAAAAATACTAATGAATTTTGAATAATCTTTTTTTTTTCCACGAGTTAATTCCAACTTCCCCAAAATTTGGTTATTTTTAAAAAGTAACAACACTCTTTTGACCAGTTTATTATGAGTGATGCGACCACGTGCCGCGTGCCCTGCCCCCCTTCATCCGCGCATGTATGCCTACAGTGTTACCTACCGCACAAGTATTAAGTTACCTGGCTATTTCGAAATAATATTAATTTTTTGGGAGGAATTTCTTTAACTTTAGCCCTGCTTTGTAGGCTTTATTAGTGTCAGCCGATACCTAATAATACCTTCACTGATCGGACAGGGTTTTATTTACATATTGTATTTATTTTATTTAATAACGTTGTTTACAAACATTTATACTCACATACATAAACAACCAGAAACCTATATACAAATATTTGTTCTGTGCGGGAATCGAACTCGCGACATGCAGCGCAGCAGTCGATCGCTCAGCCTGCACCAACTACGTTATACAATTACTTACCTCATCATTACTCATATCAATATGCTACTCGTGTTCATTTCCCGCCTAAGTTGACACCAGCACTTGTACACATCAAGCTACTACCATCTGTCATATTTCTTTATTAGATCTACAACTTTATAGCTAATACATTAAGGGTCAAGGTTGATTGGAATATCTCACAGTTTCGTGTAGCTTGACCTACTGTCGTCCGTACCATCTAAGCTCACAGCTTCCCGTGACCGAGAATATGTTAGTCCTCAAGGGGAAAATTAAGCCGAGCGCGCCACCCATGGACATATACTAATGGACATGCCGTATAATCTGCAGTAATTTTTTGGTTTGAAAAGAATGAGAGAGATTGTCTATGCTTTCGGTCTAGCACTATGACTTTCCTCATAGATGATTGATGATTTTGAGAGAGATAAAGATAGACCGAAACTTCGTTGCCTCTCTTTTAGTGTCACAATTCTCATCTCTAAGGCATGTCCATTAGTATATATCAATGGCGCCGCCCTTGTTGTGGCACAGATAATTAATATTTATTACCCCCTCTGGCGGCTCTATGTTTACATGATATTGGCCGTAATTCTGTTGCGTGGCGGCCAAATAAAATATTCAAGATGTTTTTCTAAGGTAAAAGAGAAGTAGGGTAGAATATCGGATCGGAGACTGTTTATACGCTGAATTTATGCCAATCGTCAACAGACGAAAATACTGGGTACCTAATACTAGTAGGAGAGTTTTCTAAGAGTATTTTGAAACACAACACATACATTAGGTAAAGAAAACCTCGTCCGGCCCATAAGCATAATAAAGGTTAGGTAAACACATGATCAAATTAAATATGAAGTTTTACTTAATAATCATAGTAACAATATTAATTAATTTTGAAATAATCTTTTATTTTTCGCTGATTAATTCCAACTTCCCCATTTGGCATTATTTTAATAAGTAAGTAATAACACCATTACTATGAACGAATAGCGATGCAACCGCGTGCCGCGTGCCCTGCCCCGTTTCGCCCGCGCATGTATTGCTTACCGCACATGTATTAATTGACCCCCTTTTGCGTAATAATATTTATTTTTAGGGAGATTTTTTTTTAATTTGGCCCGGCTTTTATGTATCAATAGAATCAGTTATCGATACCTAACAATACCTTCAAGGATCATACGAGGTTTTCTGCACATATTGTATTTCTTTAACGACGGTGAGCACTTTTGCTGGATGGGGAAAATGCATTGAATTCACGTAAGCGTGACCGACACGACACTGTGATCGCTACAGCGAGATATACCTATACCACATGTAATTAATACACACCCTCAAACACCTCAATTAGTTTTGCTTCCTCTTTTATTCCGCTTACATCGAGGCACTGGAACAATTTGCCAGCGGCGGTGTTTCCGTCATACTAAAATTTGTGTGTCTTCAAGGCTAGAGTGAATAGGCTCTTAATAAATTAGCGCGCTTTATCATCAACGATCGCATCACTGCTTACACTTATATATACCTATAAAAAAAAACATAACACATACACTGATTTTTTAATTTACATGTATATGCATTGTTATTTATTAAATTAATTACAGCAATTGTTGGAGAACGTAGACCTTAACGTTCTTGGAATAATATTTATTTTTCTTTGTTTTGTATTGAATGATTAAATTTGTATGAATACAAGTAAAACTGCGATTTTTCTTTCGGTGGTAGGCCATAACTCTCGGTGGTAGGCCATAACATCGGCTGCCGGTAGAAGTTACCACCCACCAGACAAAGTTTTGCCGCCAAGCGATTCGTCGTGTTCCAGCATGATGTTTGGTGAAGCTGTACGTATGATGGGTCTGAGCAGTGGTGTTTGCTATGTGTGCCAAGTACGATGCACCAAGTATTGTTTAGGGTTTAACATTGCATCACCTTGCTCAACTGCCGTCTTCTTTCCTATTAAGTCATTTTTTTTTCAGTGTATGGGCTTACCTAGCGCGCTTTACCATCAACGATTGCATCTGCTTACCATCAGGCAGGATTAGTAAAAAAAAAAAAAAGATTTAAAGTCTTTAGATGTTTCTAAAGACTTTAAATCTTTTTTTTTTGTTGTTACAAGGTTGATTGTAATCATGTGTTACGCATCAAGGTGTTGGAATAACACAGGATAGGAGGACTTTTTTAATCCCGATAGTTCAGCAGGATCGAAACCTACGCGGGAAAAAACCGCGAGATTTAGCTAGTGTATAATAAACACCCAAAACTATGTAACAGTAAGTACACGAAGCAATATAAATTGACAAAATCGATTTGCAAAGCCTTTTTTGTAAATGCACGAGTTGGCGCCGCAGTATCTCACGCGTGCCACTCCGAGAGTGGGTGCGAGTAATGCACGAATGGTCGCACGAGCGATGGGACTGAGAAACAGCGAGGCTTATCGAGGGTGTGGTGAATGCTTATGAGAAGCCCGCACGCCGCCCACAGATAGGAGATGGAACGACGCAGTGGTTTTAGCCGGTAAGAGTGGGCATCTGTCATCGCCACCATAGACGAAGTCATCATCTCAGCTTTAATCCCAGTCGCATCCGAAGCTTTTTTCAGCTTTGGAGTCTGGGGTCCACTTTACCAGTCTAATTGCTGATTTTGACTATACTTTGATAATTTCCGTGAAGCGACTGCCGTCTGACCTCCACAACCTGAAGGTGATATCGAAGCATTGCTATTGGTAGACCAATTGTTGGACTTTCGAGGGCTCCAACAAAACGTAACGACTGCCATTAGATGTTCGTATGGCAACCGGGACCGACGGCTTAACGTGCTTTCGGAGGCACGACCAGACCAGTGCAAATATTCATATTCATGCATACAAATATTTACACTGCACGGGGATCGAACCCGCACCTCCTTGCACAGCGGCCGCGTTCGCTACCGCTACGCCACGGAGGCTGTTCCACCATAGACGAAGTCCCCCAGGATATTTCCCCCCGAAACCAAAAAAGGCTTTTTGCTGTTTTGGCACAACACACTGTCAGTAGCAATGGGTTTAATTTTGACAGTTCAACAACATTAATATTCACCACGTGACACTGGCATAATAGTCGGAACCAGATCAGTTGCCAAGAAGGAAAAAAAAACATTAATGGAGTTTTTTACTTTGTTGAGGAAATACATTTTTCGAACATGGGATTATTTTGAATTATATAGGTAGCTATCCAATCCATTGCGGATTAGCAATATGCTTCAAATATTAATTGTTAAAATTGATAGTAGGTAATAGTGTGCTTCAATTGATGGGTTCATCATCATCATCAACAACCTTTTTATCGTCTCACTGCTGGGCACAGGTCTGGGTTGCAGCTGAAAATCAGCATCAGAGAGCATGTACACCTTTTTTTTGGTGTGGGTGGGAAATCATCTAATGACCTCTCTGGGCGGAGCGGAGGGGTGTATCAGACTTTTATTGACTAAAACCCACCCGTATTCCTTCTCTTCCCTGTGCGCCAGAACCACGGATTCTTTTTTAACCAACCCGCAACCCTGACCCTAGATGATACACCTTGTGTTGTCATCTGACATTATAGCTGAGGCCCTTTTGGCATTATAATATTTGTTTTATATTTTATAGTTTTAGTTGTATTTCTTTTGTTGTAATATTAAAACGTATTTTTCTTTCTTTCACTTAGGGTGCTGATGCGGCAGGTAACTCCTGTTTTTCACAAGAGGTACGACTGATTGTGTCTGACTTTTCTATCCATAACGAATTGGGACAAAACCCGCCACACTTTTCCCACCCACTGCAACTCCTGAAAGCCAGAATCAACAGTGGAGAGCGCCAGAAAAACGCCGAGCAATGAAGCTCGACGAGTCCCGGAAAAGATTCAACTGTCTTGGGTCCCGCAACGAAATTAATCAGAAAAGAATAGCGGAGGAGTAAGAAAAAGATATTTTTTCCACTTCCCTCCATAACAAGCAGGAGACAGAACAGAACTAGGCCAATCGGCACAAAGGGACATTATTGCAACTGGGAAAAGCCCAGATTGCCAAGCACCACGGAATAAAATTTGATTAAGTTAATGGGTCCTAAGTAGGTATGTGCTGTTACAATTGATTCCAATAATAGGTATGGCAAAAGCGCCTGAACGCACGGAAATTGGTTCCAGTATCTATCCATAACGAATGTCAATGATCTACCAAATACACAGAAATAAGTTCTAAAATGAATGAAATTTTATCAATATGGCGCTTAAACAGCTTAAGTGATCTCCTACTAAATTAAATAGTAGTACAAAAATAAATAAACCACAAATAGGTACACCAAAGTAAATAATAGTAAGAGCACGAAGCAATATAAAATAAAGGTTTGTTTAAAAAGCGGCCGATACGAGTCGTACTTCCAAAATGAAGGGTTCTTGGGATGAATTTCTACTAAGAAAAAACATTTACCTGGTAGTGTCCTCCAAAAGCCCATAGGCAATATATACAAATAAGTAGGTCACACAAAGTAATAGCTTGACGTTTAATTTGACTTACTTCCTTATAGTTTTAAGAAAATAAACAATTGTATGATTATTGTCGTCAACGAGTGATTGTAGTTCATAAATACTATGTTAAATTATGAGTCAAGATGACCTAGCAGTTAAACACTTGCAGATAGATCCGTTAAACAGTTTTCGGTTGGAAATAATGGGACAGAGATATACCTAACATTCTTTACCGTGTTCGCTTAGTTCACACATTTCGTAAAGTTAGGCAGAGACCTACGGTGGACGCCATCATGCGTGTGCGAGCCCTCACGACATGGGGATGCCGTGGCCAGGGGTGGGGTTGTCTTGGCGGTGTCTCATTGCGACAACGCCAACGCCTTCAACACCCTACCCTGGAGTTGCATCAGGGAGGCATTCCGGTATCACCGGACCTATCTCTGTCGAGTGGTTGAGGCCTATCTGACGGACAGGGCCGTCATCTACTCCGGTCACCAAGGAGTGTGCAACCGGCGAGAGATGTCGTGCTGTGTTCCACAGGGATCGGTCCTGGTGCCGCATCTGTGGAACATCGGGTACGACTAGGTGCTGCTCGCCGACCTCCCTATCGGCATCAGTGTAGTTTGTTACGCTGACGACACGCTAGTTCTGGCACAAAGGTGATCGCGCCAGTCGGCGGCTGACGCAGCGACCCTCGGGGTTGCGACAATCGTCAACAGGATCCGGCAACTGTGACTCGAGGTGGCCCTGCAGAAGTCCGAGGCCATGTGCTTTCATGGTCCTCGGAACGCGCCACCGTCGCGTTCCCGTCGACGTTCACTTCCGACGTTTGGCACCCAAACTGGAACTAGCCGGAGCTGCCCTGAGGCGACTCCTCTCCAATCTAGAGGGACTAAACGCCTCCTGCCGGAGGCTCTACTCGGGGGCCGTGCAGTCCATGGCCCTATATGGGGTACCGCCCAACTAACATTTAAGTCGTCGAGTAGACGTTTTGTTGGCAACTTAATGTTATTTAATATAATCGTATAAACGTCATAGGGACGTTTACTCGACGGCATTAGGGCCCATTTTATACAACTTAAGGCCCTAAGAGTGTCGTGTAATAGTCATATATAGTCCTGTATAGTCGCGTAGTAGTCATATTTACGTCGCCGATTTGACTGCATGTCATGTAAATGACAACTGTAGCGGCGTGTATTCGACTTCGTGTCGACTAATGGCTCACAATATGACTTTTATCCAATGTAATAGTTGTATTATTGTCATTTAAAGGTGTGCTTATTTGAACGAATTTTATAACATATCACGTAAATATAATATGGCTGTGTTTTTGACAGCAGAGTTAATATTGTATATTTTCTTTGTTATTTGAGGTGATAAAACTATTTAATCAGTTGTCAACCATTGCGCAATCAAGTTTACTGATTAATGTGAGGTAAGTTTCTAACAAATTTTTTACGCGCTTTTAAAATATTAATGTTTTCACATATTTCTATTAATTTATTATCAATGTGACTGCATTATATGACAACTACATAACTTCCCGACGTATAACTGCATGTTTATTCATTCGAGTACGCCATGACAATTGATTTAGGGATCAATAGTAAAATAATAAACGCCTAGCTAACATAGTTCAAATAGGTAGGATGTATTTGAACTAAGTTAGCTAGGCGTTTATATTTTAAGAACCAATCTGCGTGACATACCTATAACTTAGAATACTTTTGTTTTAGGTAAACCCCACAAGGATGTTGATAAGTTTTTACCAAATAATGCAAAAGTGTTGCACGAAAATAATCAGCCGCCAGTTGAAGAGCAATGCAATGTCCAGAATGTAGAGCTAGAAAATACACCACATCAGAAAGAAAATGCTTCGCCACTTGAATTGCCACTTAGATTGGATTTATAAAATTAAAAAGTGATAAAAGGATTTTGTTTACTTCTAGTGCTTGAACTTGATTTTTTTATGTTGAAATTTTGTATTAGAACATACAAAATCTCAACATAAAAAAATCAAGTTTCAAAAAGATATAAAAGTTCCTAATATCGAAGGGTTAAAATAGGTTTGTGTCGATTGACGCACATTATCGGATTTAAACGCGATAACTTACTATTAGTTTTAAAGAAATGTACAGACGACAGCACGTCAAGCTACTGCAATCTGTCACATTTCTTTATTGGATTTTCAACTTTATCTTTTAAGCATTAAGACTCAAGGTTAATTGGGAATATTTGGCAGTTTCGGGTAGCTTGACCTGCGGTCGTTCGTACGTTATGTTTAAGTTGCCTATTGTGTAGTAATTTTGTATGTTCTATTGTAAGATTATTAGCTACATATAAGATGTTTCAATGTGGCAAAATAAATGAATGTTTGATTTTGTATAATATTTCGTATTTTACATTTATGGATCAAAAAGCCATTTAAGTTTTTCCAAAACTAGCAATATTTTAAAGCTTTGCTTTTATTTCTATTTAATAAGTGTCGTCAAACTTGAAATGTTAATTACGTTCGTGGGAATAATAAAAAAAAAAATGAAACAATTTTTACTGCGTTTTTTATTACCTATTTCTTAAATGTATGAATAACACACTAACCAACTGACACTTTATATCGGTAAAATAATATAGGTATGACTTCAGTTTGCGAGATTTCGTTCTCATATATTCGGATATGAAGATTTCATAGGCATTTCAAAACATCATTCCTTAAGTTTCAAGTTATTCAATTGGTTTAATGCAATTTGGGGAATATTAAAATCAGTAGCCCCCACTTGTTATAATGGTCTCTGAAGTCGTCATTGTGGGTGCCTTTATAAACGTTATCTTCATTTTCGGATGATGAATAACTATCTTCAAGTTCGGAAAGCGAACAAGAGTCCTGAACGTCGGCAAATGAACTGCAAGATGTACCTACTCGTAGAATTTTGGTTAAATGTGATACGGAACCCTTCTCATTTTCTTCACTATCAGTTTGAGCTCTATTACTTTGTACTAAAGGACGTGCTTGAAGCGAATGATACTTGTTTTTAACTCCCCTCTTTTGAATTCCCCACTTCTTTTAATACTTTTCCACTTTTATCGATCCATTTGTTGTACCAAACAGTAAATAAATATGATTTCAAAATGATGGAAGTTGTATATAAGGTGATTATAAACCTCTATTATGAGTAATAATTATATAGCGGTCGTATTATCATGTTTATAATACTTTAGGGTGTATACAGGTCGCACTCGTAATACTTATTCGACATAGATATAATGGTTACAAATACTACGTGTAAACAACTATTAACCGTGTAGCAGTTGTTAAAAAGGTAATTATATGACAAAATTGACAGTATTACGTCGTTTATACGATGAAAACGTTTACACTACGAAAAGTTGTATAAGTAAGTTTTATAGAAGTCGTCGTAGACGCTAATAAATGACGATCGTATAAAAATGTCGAAATAACGTCTACACGACATTATTATACGACGAAAAACGTATATGACTATTCGGTCACATAATGCACCAGTACATGACAAAGAGTTAAAAAATGTACTGTAAAACAACTTTAATAAGACTCAAGGTCATATAACTGTTTGATTATATGACAAAAATGTTAGTTGGGCGGTGTGGGCGCGGTCGCTAAGTAATAAAATGAAATAATACGAATGAACAAATTATAAATAAACAAACACATGTAACAACTTTTAGCCTAAAATCCAAATATTGTTAATGGTTTCAAAGAAACAAAAAATAACCACATATTGTAAATATTTATTTATTATTATTATTATATGATTCAAACTTAAACTCGTCATGAACGCATTGGCTACTCAAACAACCAACATTTACGGGAATTTTAACAATCCAATAGTACCAACAGGTCGCCTCTAAATGCAATAATATATATAGGTACAATATGTAAAGAAAACCCTGTCCGACCCATAAGGATAATAAAGGTTAGGTAAACACTTGACCAAATATAATATAAAATTTTACATAATCATCATGGTAACAATACTAATGAATTTTGAAATAATCCTTTTTTCCCGGGAATTAATTCCAATTTCCCCGAAATTTGGTAGTTTTTAAAAAAGTGACAACACCGCTATTATTATAAGCGAATAGCGACGCGAACACGTCATAGGTGCCGCGTGCCCTGCTCCCCGCCGCCCGCGGAAGGTGTTGCTTAGCGCACATGTATTAAGTTACCTCTTTTTGCGAAATAATATTTATGTTTTTAGGGGGATTTTTTTTTAAGTTTAGCCTGTCTTTGTGGGCATTAGTAGAATCAGTTATCGATACCTAACAATACCTTCACGGATCGGACAGGGTTTTCTTTACATATTGTATATAAATCGTATAAATAATTTCGCTTAGGACGACGACAATTCAATAGCGTGTGTTATCTGTGGAATGTTGAGACATCACTCATACATGCACCCCGCACGATTGGCTGCGCGTTGGCACAGTTCATAGCAATGTAATCCTCACTTTGCCACTGGAGTTTTGAGTGTTTACTGTAAATCGATATTCGTCTTCGTCAATTCTCAAACTACAAGCACAGTCTAAAAATCATACAGTCGTCCGACATTATTAACGGCTGACGCGTTTGTTTTTTATTTGTTTGTTTTATAATTTGATATGAGTGTCAATTTTGAGTACAATTGGGGTGCTTGTTATGAAAAAGCCATCCTTTTTGACATCCAAGATGGCGAACGTCATTTTTTATAATTTAATATGGGTGTCAATTTTAAGTTCATATAATTGGGGTGCTTGTTACGAAAAAGCTATCCTTTTTGAAATCCAAGATGGCGGATGCCAATTTAAATGTAAGTATATATTTATAATATGATATGGGTGTTAATTCCGAGGTGGATTGGGGTGCTGGTCAAGAAACAACAACACATCAAGCTATTACAATCTCTCAGATTTCTTTATTAGATTTTAAACTTTATCTCTAAATGATTAAGGCTCATGGTTGAATCTCATATGATAGTTTCGGGTAGCTTGACATGCTACCTGCTAATACTTCCTACCTTTCCGGAGGAAAGGGTCTTGATTGACAAACAGACAAGTTTAGTAAAAAGGTTCTCCTCATCAGTCCCCAGATTTTCTTTTTAGGGTTCCGTTAGCAAAGTACTGAACCCTAAAAGGAAAATCTCGGCTTCATTATATGTATTGCATAGCTTGCAACCACGACGCGAATTCCCGCTCTGAAATAGAAACAGATTTCTACTTCCCGTGTCCGCATTTGCATGAGAAAAGGCTAGTTCCCCCTGTTCTCACAGATCTCGTTGTTCCAGTTTTCTGAAAGGATAATGGATTTTATAATGTACATATTAAGATTAATCGCAAGCGATTTATTCGCTTGGGAATATCGCGTTAGAAGATTTTTTTCAGAAAGGTGATAAGAGTGAAATAATTCGAGCTATAATAACGTGTAATTCCATTTCAAATACGGTTACCTCATGGTATATACATGCAATTTTCTTATTATTTTGTATCGTAATTATGAAATAAACGAAAAATGTTTGAGATATTGAAAAAAAAAATAATACACTGTTTCGTTTTTATTGTTGTTCGAGCAAATTACAATGTTGAATGTTTGAATCGTTAATTTCACTTTTTATTATTGAAGGCCGAAATACTCTAACTTTATCGATTTGCTATAGAATTTAAGACGGGATTTTACGCAAACTTTCAAAATTAAAAAAAAAATATTGCATTTAATTTTACTGTTTGTCGTAATGTTTCAACTTTAACGCTGATAACTTCCTAACTTTTAATGGTATCGAGTGAATTTTTTTCTAGCGATAATGGTGTTATGAAGGAAAAGTTTCTTGCCTCAAAGAGATGTCAGCACACAGTATCGGGGTCCACAAGTACCGATGCCTGCCAAGCCGACCCTGGCGCACAGGCAAGTGAAGGAACACGGATGGGTCAGTAAAAGTCTGACACGCCTTTCTGATCGGCCCAGAGCGGGAGTGGTCATTTGATGATTTCCCATCCAAAAAAAGGGTCAGCGTGGGAAGCCTTGGGGGAGGCCTTTGTCCAGCAGTGGACATCTATAGGCTGAAGAAGAAGAAGAAGACACTAAGTACTTACTAAGTAGAAACATCAAATTCGATAAAAACCACATGGATTTTGGGAGAAGTAAGTCATATCACCCTTTTGATTGATATTTCCTGAAATAACCATTATCACATCGGCTTCCTGCGAACTCCACCAGGTCATCGGTTCATCTTGCTGGGGGCCTCCCTACGCTGCGTCTTCCGATACGTGGCCGCCACTCCAGAATCTTACTGCCCCATCGACCATCGGTTCTACAAGCAATGTGCCCCGCCCACTGCTACTTAATTTTAGCGACTTGAAGAGCTATGTCGGTGACTTTAGTTCCTCTGCGGATCTCCTCATTTCTGATTTGATCGCGCAGAGAAATTACGAGCATAGCTCTTTACATTGCCCTTTGTGTGACTCTGAGCCTTCGTATGAGGCACATTGTAAGCGACCACGTCTCAGTTCCGGAAGTCATCATTGGCAACACACACTGGTCAAAACACTTTAGTCTTGAAACACAAATTAAATATAGCAAATTAAAAATAATATTCTCTACTTGTTACAGTCATGCATCATGTTTTTTTCAACAAACGACGTGCCATTACTATTGGTTGGAATCATATCGAAGCAAATTGCCCAATCGCTTCATGTTTGAAAATATGTCTGTCTAAAAACGTAAATAGCGCAATTATTCTTGTTGAACTATCAAAATACTATTACTGGTACTGACAGCAAATAGCAAAAAAAAAAAGTAAGAAAGTTTGGAATTCGCGGGCTTCCCTGACTCCGTAAAAAAATGACAAATGACTTTTGGTGGCTGTACACATTACCTGTAAGTATGTACATAATCTCTTCCACATTCAAATTCAAACCTATTTTATTTATAGAACACAATACAGATACCATAAAAGCTGTGTGTTCCCCAACACCGAACATAATAAAACATAAATATCCTAAAGGTATAACATTCAAAGATGGAAAGTCTCCAAAGTGGTTTGTCATGTCAGGAGCGACGCAATTACAGCGACATCCCGCCGCATCCCGCTCCCGTCGCAAAAACGGGCCCCGGCCAAAAATTGCACCGACCATCTTTGGCACAATTACCACTTTTTATCCGTTACACAGTAACTGCATTTTTGGAGGCGAAAAAAATTGTTTCATCAGGCTATACATCAAGAACTCGTATGATGGAATGTGAGCTCAAAAACTCTTCTCCAGATTGCTGTATTTTTTTCAGTGCTTTGCTTTTGCCGCGAATTTATTTTCGTTTTAGTGTCTCGGCTGATGTGGTTATGGTTTTAATGACATTTTTATTTTAGGCAGAGGCACGAAAATTGTTTTGAAATTGATGTGCGCGCGTAATCTCTTCGAGATATTTCGAAAAGGGCAACGTGTTATGGCCTTTATAATAAATAATATTACATCCTAAATACATAAAATATGAATGTACGAAACTAAGTGATTGATTCAGCCCTTGCTAGCCTTTCATCTATATCGTAAGAAACAAAAATAACGCTGTGTTCACACCCAAATGCTGGAATGATAGTTGTTTCAATCCAAAAAAATACAGGCTAGCAAAGATATCGACGCTACGGTTTCATAGACAATTGCACCTATGTACGCGGTTATAGTGAATGGAACATTGTTTTTTTTTTCTTTTTTAATCCATATAAATAAATATCAATGTTTATACTCTAAGCGTTCGGAAATCATTGATCAGATTGTGATGAAACTTTGGTAGAGTGTTCTGAGGAGGCCCGAGAGGGTTCCTGCGTGCTTTTTATTGCAGTCCATGATAAATTTCAACGCGGCAGGGACCAGAATCCTGAATCATTTATTCATTGCTTCAAAGTTTGAAATATTGTCAGCTCTATAACATAAATGATGCAATGGATGTTGCTGAACTGTCAGAATGAAAGCCAATACATCAACTACTGTTACCTACTGTTAGATTGTTATGCAACTAACTCGCGGTTTTGAATGAAACGCGGTAAGGTTCAAAATCGTCTACCAAATCCATGGTAACCTGTCCATGTTCCTACCACACACATACATAAGTATATTGCATAGATATGCAAATAGACTTATGTATCCAGGTAACTTCGGTTAAGTAACAAAGACGAAACTTGCACAACTTCAACTTCATAATTACACGCTTATTTCACCTAAATATGCACCAATTTATCTTTACGTAAAACTGTGCGCATACGCAGTGGTCTCGAACGGCAAAGAGCGAGATCGGTATAATTGCCAGTATAAGTCGGTATACTACTAAAAAAATCTTGATATCCAATTATATCCGTTAATTTATTAAAAAAGACTTAATTTTTACATGCTTTTTATTAGCTTCACTTGTATGTTTGCTTGCTTGCTTGTTTGTTTGTCCGTCTCTAACTCTTTGGACTACGAGTGAGCGGCTCAGTACTGTAAAATATCTCACCGTTTTCAATACGTCTGTTCGTTCGTTTTTTTTTTTAATATCGTACTAAAAGGTGAAATATTATTATATTATGTATATATTTTTGAAAAGCGTGTTTTTTTTTAGTTTTTTAAACTATATTTTAACAATCAGCTGTGGTCTCGAACGTCAAAGAGCGAGGTCGGTAGAGTAAAAATCGGTATTTCTAAAAAAATCCTTGAATCAATAATCAATATGAAGTCACTAATAGGGTGTTTTTCAAAACATTTTGCATTAAGTCCGTCTATAGCGTCGTAATATTTAAAAGAATTCAGAAATAAAAGAGATTGCCATGTCAGAAGCGTAAAATCGGGAGAATTTCCATGTAGAGTATACTATCTATAGGATATCGTAGAAAAACAGCTGCATTTCGGTATTTCGGTAGAACAGAGCCCATTTCGGTAGAAATACCGAAAACTCGGCAGATTCGAGACCACTGCGTATAAGGTTCAGAGCATTGATATAATATTAAACAGATATGATATATGCTAAGAAACTAACCGAAAAAAATGTGTCCGAACGCAGCAGAGGCACACATGCATATTTTTTATACTGCGTACATTTAACTACATTGGTACAGTGTGAATGAGATCGGGCGCAACTAAAGCATAAAAAAGAAAAAGATGGCTAGTGATTGTCGTTTGCGCTTAAATGGAAAAAAAGAAGTTTGCCAACCAATCACTGACACTTTGCACACACTGACACTGACTCATTGCCATATTTTAACAAGGATGCAGATAGGAAATATGTATAACAGAGTAGTAGGTAATTTGGTAGGTGGTAGAAGGTGCTCAATTTGGTGAACATATTTTTTTTTTTTTTACCATTTTACACTTCAATCAAGTATTACAAAACTTTAATGTTTGTCATTGAAGTTTTGTAATACTTGAATAAAGTGTACCTATTTAATATTTTGTGACTGTGATTAAAGGAAACCTAATGCAATAAAATAAACAATTATAAACCATAGTAATTAGTGAAACTAATTCGGTTTAATCTATATTTACTATATTTCAAATCCTATTTTAATTTTTCAAATGTCAATCATTATGCAAACATTCTGTATATATTTTCATGTACTAGGCTAATTGGTGTGAGCGTAGGTAATATTCATTTATATTATTGTATACTTCATGTTCATTTAATATCGACTCACACTGTCGCATTTAATAATTTCATGTCATTTGACTCTATTACTTAGCAACGCAAAATAAATTCGTAATTTTATCAATGTTTTACTTAACTGTTGCAGTAAGATGTTAATAAATTGTAACTAAGGACACAGGCGCGAAAATAAAGTGAACAGAACTATAATTGTAGGTATAAAAGTCACCATAAACACTATCGCTTCTGTGCAACTAATCTATGTCATATGCGTTCCCGTCTTTGTCACACTCGCAAGAAATCCAATTAGCTCTCTCTTTCTTTACTTACTATGGCAACCTAAGCATAATTTGTAACAATGTTTGACAAAATAATTGAAATTATATTATTTATCTAAATATTTTGGGATAATTATTTATGATATGTGATTCCATGACTTTTGTTGGCTTTTTTACCATAATTCGTGCATTTACGCAGTACACAAAACGCCATTTTGAATGCGAAAAAGATTTTCTTAGCCACCAAGGACACACGCGCGTACAGAACGAGATTATCGGGAGTGACTAAAGCGACTTGCAGTATTTACGTTCTTTTGTACGCTTCATTTTCAGTGCGCTAGTGACGTATCTATTTAATATTTTATCAATGGTTCAGAGGGTAACATTAACTTACCTTCTGGCGTGCTGTGAACGAGTTTGCTTTACGCCCGGCGAACTAAAAAGGTTAAAATGAAAACATTAAGGCGCCTAAGTAAATAAAAGTGAAAACGGCTTCACTTGCGTGTACCTACATTATTGTGGACTAAAGCCGACATCCGTTTACTGCTTCAAACGTCACTTTGACAGTTTGACTTTTAAAAAGGTGTAACTAAGGTATAGTTTCCAATTGAATTGTAATTTCAAGTTAAAGAAATATCAACTTTATTTCAATGCTAATTTAGTTTATTTCAAAAAGTTATCAAAAAATAATTGAAGTTGTAGCCTAAACTTAACTTTATTGCTTATATTGATTGAAGTTATTTTTACGAAAAGCTAATACCTCATCATCATCTCAGCGTTAATCCCAGTAGCATCCGAAGCTTTTTAGCTTTGGAGTCTGGGATCCGTTTTACCAGTCTAACTGCTGATTTAGCCTAAACTTTCATATTTTCTGTGAAGCGACTGCCGTCTGACCGAAGGCGATATAGAAGCATTGCAATTAGACCAATTCTTGGACTTTTGAGGGCTCCAACAACCCGTAACGACTGCCATTAGATGTTCGTATGGCAACCGAAACCAAGAGATAACGTGCTTTCCGAGGCACGACCAGACCAGTGCAAATATTCATATTCATGCATACAAATGCACTGCGCGGGATCGAATCCGCGCCTAATTACGCAGCGTCCGCGTTCACTACCGCTCCGCCATGGAGGCTGTCCCACCATAGACGAAGTCTCCCTTCCCCCCGAAACGAAAAAAGGCTTTTTGGTAATTGTTTTGGCACAACACACTGTCAGTGGTAATGGGTTTAATTTTGACAGTTCAACAACATTAATAGTCACCACGTGACACTGGCAAAATAGTCTGACCGGATCATTTGCCAAAAAGGAAAAAAAAACATTAATGGAATTGTTTAAGTTGTTGAGCAAATACATTTTTGGAGCATGGGATTATTTTGAACGAGCTTTCCGCCCGCGGCTTCGCCCGCGTGGAGTTCGGTTATAGAATAGAATAGAATAGAATACTCTTTATTATGTACACCATATAGATTACAAAAACATAAATATAAAAAAAAAAAAATTACAAAGGGTGACGACACAATGGGCGGTCTTATCGCTAAGAGCGATCTTTTACAGACAACCTTTGGATGGAATAGTAAGGTGAAGGAGAGAGAAATAATGTAGGTAGTCTACAGTGTACTATTTACAATTTTACATAGTTTATATAATAAATATACACGTTAAGTGTATCATACTAGTACAATAAATACTTATATACATATAATTAATAAAAATCATACAAAAGCAAATTAAAAAAAAAAAGTAATGACCTGTTTAAAGAGAGAGGAAATGCTTTTTTACCATGGTTTTAAAAGTGGACGGAGTTTGTGCACGCCTTACAGACACGGGCAAGTAATTCAAGTTATATCGCGCTTTTTAGATTTCCCTGGGGAATATCAAATTATACCGCGATAAAAGGCAGCCTATGTCCTTTTTCATGCTCTAGACTATCTGTGTACCAAATTTCATTACAATCGGTTCAGTAGTTTTGGCGTGAAACCGGACAGACAGACAGAGACACTTTTGCATTTATAATATTAGTATGGATTATATAGCTATCCATTGCGGATTAGCAATATGCTTCAAATATTAATTATTAAAATTGATAGTTGTATATCAATTTGATAGGCTGTCAAAGCTAGTACCTATTTGTTGTATATTTGTCAACTAACAAACTCAGATTGAGTTTGTTATTCTGTTACCGTAAGCGTGTTCAAGTGCTGTATTCGGATCAAGGCTTTGAATAAAAGATAATAGGCATACCTTTTAAGTCCCTAAGGAGACCCTCGAAGACCTTCAGTCGATTATGGCACACTCGAAGGTCGTTGACAGTTGATACGGGGCGAGGCACCCGTGTTACAAATAAATGAAAATAAAGGAAAAATCGTTATAGAACGTTCTTTCGAATCACTTTAAACACCTGCCAGTATTGGAGACCATTAGTTTAATGAAACAGCAACTTTCAATCGAGTTAAGTTTAAGAATTTACATTAATTAATTTTACTACTGTAACACTTAAAACCTACTTACAAAGTAGCTTAGTATCAAGAATACACTTTGAAATTACAAAATAGGGCATCATAGTACGGACGACAGCCATGGGCGTAGCCAGCCTTGGGCTCAGTGTGGGGCAGCAGTCAGCCTATCCTCTCCCAGTATTTTTTTCTTTTTTGGGTAATTAGGCACCTTATAGATGAGATGTCGTGGTGGCCTAGTGGTTAAAACACCAGCCTCTCAAGTATGAGTGCGCGGTTTCGATTCCAGGTCAGGCAAGTACCAATGTAACTTTTCTAAAGTTATATGTACTTTCTAAGTATATCTTGGACACCAATGACTGAAGGTGAAGGAAAACATCTTGAGCAAACCTGGACTTTATAAGTCTGAAATCGCCAACCCAAATTGAGCAAGCGTGGTGATTACGCTCAATCCTTCTCATTATGAGAGGAGACCTGTGCCCAGCAGTGGGACGATAAAAAAGGTTGATGATGATGATGATGATAGATCAGAGTACAGTTAGGAATCTCTCAAGTATATCTTGGACACCAATGACTGATTACAAGGTGTAGGAAAACATATAGAGGAAACCTGGACTTTTAAATTCTGAAATCGCCAACTTTGATTGCATTGCAAAGCATTGAGCAAGCGTGGTGATTACGCTCAATCCTTCTCTGCATGAGATATGCATATGATGATAGATCAGAGCCAGGGTGGGGCAAGCGCCCCAGCTTGCCTCAGTGTGGCTACGCCCATGACGACAGCAGGTCAAGCTACCCGAAACTGACAGATATTTCCAATTTACTTTACCTCTGAAGCATTAAGGCTCAAGTCTGGTTAAGACTTGAGCCTTAATGCTTCAGAGGTAAAGTTGAAAATCGGATAAAGAAATCTGACAGATTGTAGTAGCTTGATGTGCTATTGTCTGTACATGACAGCGTCGGTGGCCTAGCGAGCAGCGGTGGCCTGGTGGTATCGGCCGCGACTTACAAGTTGTAGGTCGTAGGTTCGAACCCCGTCAGGCTCTTTGCATTGTGTAAATTATTTCATCACCACTGCTCTCAAAACGGCGAAGGAAAACATCGAGAGGAAACCGGCATGTAAAAAAGCAAAGCAAAGCAAATAAAGCAAAATCCTCATGGATGTCCGCCGCCCTGGGGCGGGCGACGGGGTCTGTCAGACTCTTACTGACTAAAAACCACCCCGGTGTTCCATCTCACACCTACGCCGGGGGTTGCGAGAACGAACATTGCTTCCGCAACCCCCGATTGGTGCTGGCCCGCCACCATAGGCCTCCTTTTGGGGGGGAGGTAGGTCTCTCCTTGTTTAGTCAGTCTAATTCTTTAACAATTTCATATCTATGTTTATAAACCCGTGTCTATGTCATTCAGGTGCCATAAGATTCTTGTAGGACTTTCTCTACACGTGCGTTTGACAGGATTTGATAACAAGGTGGAGATGCCAATATCACAGTAAAATAAACGTAGGTATATTGAACGCTCGCCGTACCCGTCGTGATTTGTTACGCGTACTTAGAAGCCCGAAAGTCTACCAACCTATTTAGATTGGTAAGCCAAAGAGTTCCTACCCAGGAACTGGGTTAGACTGGAAGCCAACCCAAAATAGTTTGGAAAAGGCTAGTCAGTTGATGACTCTTTACCTTTTTTCCTATATCTAAATATATTTTTTAACTTTTAATTATTTAATTTAAACTTTTAATTCAATTTTCATTTCACAAAAGACGGCACTCGGCGCTATCTATAAAATGGATCCTCACGAATCTCTTACAAACAAATTCAAAGAAATTGATATACGAACTCTGCCTAAAGAAATTTATATGTTCGCAAAAGTTAGGACCTTTTAAAAAAGAAGTTATTTCTATAAGATACACGTATTAAAAATTAAATTTTGATACCCAAATTTAGCAAAGTAAAACCAGCAAGTCATTTCTTATAAACAGTATCCGCTTTTATAACAAGTTGCCAATGACGTTACAGAAATTGGCCGTGGAAAGTTATGAAAACGTGAACTTACCAGAAAAGCATATATTATGTATTATAAGATTAAAGACTACGTTGACGACATGATAGTTTGGCAATGATTTCTTCTACACATGTGCCTTTCCCGGCATCTCATTAACGGTCATCATCATCTCCGCGTTTAGTCCCGGTTGCATCCGGCTCAATCTCCTCCATTTTGCGCGATCTGTAGCATCCTGTGGTGTCATCTCATTAACGGTATAACTACATAATTGGGCGGATTTTCTTCTGCAAATACAAAAAAAAGTAGACGCGATTATAAACATGGACCTTACTAATAAGTCAGGCGCAGACTAATTTGCCACGACTAAACTATAGTTATCTTCCGTCCTTTTCTTAATGAAATAGTTAGAATAAGATGCATGGAATTTAAAATAGTATATTTTAGTTTCTGAACTGCTCTGAATTACGATGTTTATTTTTATATACTTTTTTGCAATAATCTTTCTATTATTTGACACTAGCGTCCGCCAGACCCATGCCATTAGCGTTCGCATGGTTTAGTTATGCTCCGCTCCTATCGGAATAATGGGCTATCCAACGCAAAAAAAATAATTCAAATCGGACCAGTAGTTCCTGAGATTAGCGCGTTTAAACAAACAAACACACTCTTCAGCTTTATATATTAGTATAGATATGGACTTTGGTGTGAAATTGGAATTGACAGTATATAGTTAATCTATACTAATATATAAAATATTAGTATAGATTAACTATATACTGACAATTCCAATTTCAACAGTTTGTTCGTGATTGTAATGGCATTCATGTTAAAAACGTAATCATATCTTCGTTCCTAAGTTATCTGAATTTTAAATACATCACTTTACCATGAAATTGACAAGTAAAGTACAAAGTGAAACCGAAAATTTAGTTGAAATCGGACGATCGGTCGTGCGGCGAGTTTCCCCCCTTTCTTTGATGACACCCCTACGATCTTTTATACTGCATCCATCGAGGACTGGAACAATTTGCCAGCGGCGGTGTTTCCGTCGGACTACAATTTAAGTGTCTTCAAGGCTACAGTGAATAGGCTCTTAATAAACTAACACGCTTTACCATCAGCGATGGCATCACTACTTACCATTAGGCGGGATTACGTTCAAGCACTAGATTATATATAAAAAACCTGTTTTATTTTGAGTACCTATTGTATAGTGATTCCATAACAGCTGTTAGTTAAAGTGCTTAACGATAGCCACAGAGTTACAGGGTTTCTATATCCATTGTATATAATTGTGGTTGTGAGAGCCTATTAGGTTTATTTTTTGTGAAAGATGAGATCAGACATTGTTTTTGTACAGAAGCTTTAATTGGTCATAAATTATTATGCGAGAAACTGCTCTTGGGTACACGTCTTTCCTGCCAAGCCGGAAATACGGTAAAAGAAAATCCTTCTTAAAATTTTGACCGTCGCTTAAGAAGTAAATGGCGTCTAAAATGTCAATTTCACTTCATAATTAACCTCAAAAGATGACATAACGTTGGAGTATTTTATTATAAGAAACGGGCTATTTTCGTGCTTTTTTGGTATTAGTCTTTAATCTGTGGTATTAGTCAGAGTTTTAAAAAAAGCGTTGCAAATTTGTAAACAAGGTTTCTGCGCAGTAACGCTATCTAAAAGCTAAAACACAAGCTCATATTAGATCATCAAATAGACGAAGGGAGATAAAAAATAAAGATACATAATATGTAAGTAAATAGTTTTTTTTTTCTATTCTACTTTACATAGAATTTAGCTTCTCAAATATAATTTTATTGCAGTTCGGTCAGACTACATCAAAACATCTTGAGGAAACCTGCACTTTAAGGTCCGTATTACAGAACATCACTCAAAACTCAAGCATTACTTATTTTTTTTATTTTTTTTTACATATTATAAACTAGCGCTTGACCGCAATCCTGCCTGATGCTAAGCAGTGACGCAATCGTTGATGGTAAAGCGTACTAGTTTATTAAGAGCCTATTCACTCTAGCCTTGAAGACACTCAAATTGCAGTCCGACGGAAACACCGCCGCTGGCAAATATAAAGGAGGAGGCGAAACGCTTCGTCCGGATCGTAGTGGTGTTAACAACGTAAGGGTGGAAACCAGCCGTACGACGGGTCGTCCGCTGGTGGAACGGAGATGGGGGAATTAAATCATGCAATTCCCTCGCACACTCCCCGAAATGCATCCTATAAATCTCGTTTCAAGCCGTTTGATTGGTTGAAACTAGTTTTAAGTAATCTTTAAACAGAGATCAATGCTTGAGTTTCCTTCTGGAATACGGACCTAAGTCTAAAATCGCCAACCCGCATTCAGCAAGCGTGGTGATTACGCTCAATCCTTCTCTGTATGAGAGGAAACCCGTGCCCAGCAGTAGGACGATAAAAGGTTGATAATGATGATGATGATGACATTAAAACAGAAGGTCAATTCTAATTTAAA
The DNA here is from genome assembly GCA_017933935.1 of Sesamia nonagrioides. NCBI lineage: Eukaryota > Metazoa > Arthropoda > Insecta > Lepidoptera > Noctuidae > Sesamia > Sesamia nonagrioides. The sequence continues at coordinate 226,927 of JADWQK010001871.1, read as the reverse complement.
ACGTCCAAAATTCAGTCGGAGATTTTAAAACTTGTCAGATTATGTCAAAAAATTCTTAAATTTTTTGATTGACATACATTTATTTGAATGTAGGACTGATTGTTGTTGATTGATGATTCTTTGAGTTGTTGAGCAGATACATTTCTATTTCTTTTTTAAACTTTTGCACGAAGATGTGTACATAGGCGGACTTAATGCCTCTCAGGCATTCTCTACCAGTCAATCACGGGTGGTGAGGAGATTAGATGGCAGGTGCTTTAGTTGAAAACCATGACAAGGAAAAACTCTTGACACTATTTAAACAAGTAGGTACTTAAATAAGCTATATACACATACATACTAATACCTATCAAAATATATACTTATAATACATAGAAAACTAAAACTTGTGAGAGAGGTGTTGAGATGACTCTACCTTAATTGTCTAGAGAAGTGGAATACCAATATACGTACGGACGACAGCAGGTCAAGCAATCTTTAGACCCTGAGAAAGGACATAGGCCACCTTTTATTGAAAAAAAAAATTATGTTCCCGAGGGAAATCTAAAAAGCGCGATATAACCGAATTCCACGCGGGCGAAGCCGCGGGCGGAAAGCAAGTATAATTATAAAGTTGAAAATCTATTAAAGAAATCTGACAGATTGTAGTATCTTGATGTGCTGTCTTCTGTACTTCAAAATAATTCAAATTGAAAATTATAAAGAGTTTTTGGCGGGAAAGTCAAGCTGAGTGTTACGCTCATTTTTCATTGGACTTTTAAAATTATTTATAGTGTTGTTTACTAAATAAAAGTGCGTGATTTATGTAGTAAAAAGTGCATTCAGTAAATAATTCATAAAGAACAGTGAAATAATCGCAGCATAGTGGCCACATCATGACTTTGCTTCAAACCTCCCTCGTAAGACGGTTCACGCGGCCGTGTTTTTCGACATGAATAACTCATTACGTGACATTAGCTAAATGCACAAACCGTGCGAAGCCAAAAAAGAAAGAAAAAAGAAAATAATGAATAAGGTTTAATAATGGCTACATTCTAAGCTATTGAAATAAAATAATAAATTAATTAATTACATACATAAATGAAAACCATTCACAGCAGCTCATTCCACTGACTCCAGCGCACATCACATAATATACCTACTCGTATACATAGCCAGCATCGATTAGCGGTCGATTGGAATTCGCGTAGAGCCGGCGTCGTTATCACACTTTAGTCAATATTCGTCAAATTAGCATCGATGCAAGGCGGCGAGGTCAACGACCCCGTCTCTGCGAGCGTGGGAGCGGTGCGCGGGCGCTGTTTTTGCAACCACCCGACTAACTACTAACTACCCGAGCGGGCCGACATACAGGTAGTCCGCACCCGAATCTTAAGTATTCCACTCCTGTCTTGTTTCGGGAATTATTCATTGGGACTTGCGTTTTAGTCGGGGAATATATAATATACTATTTTAGTATTTGGTGCTTGGCAATCTGGGCTTCTCCCAGTTGCAATAATGTCCCTTTGTGCCGATTGGCCTAGTTCTGTTCTGTCTCCTGCTTGTTATGGAGGGAAGTGGAAAAAATATCTTTTTTCTTAATCCTCCGCTATTCTTTTCTGATTAATTTCGTTGCGGGACCCAAGACAGTTGAATCGTTTCTCCGGGACTCGTCGAGCTTCATTGCTCGGCGTTTTTTCTGGCGGTCTCCACTGTTGATTCTGGCTTTCAGGAGTTGCAGTGGGTGGGAAATGTGTGGCGGGTTTTGTCAAAAAAAGTACTATTTTATATATACTATTTTAATATTAATACTACTACTACTACTATGTAATCTATGTTTACTATGTAATCTATGTACTCAGTTACAGACATAGGCACGGATTCTCTTATTCGCAAACTAAACTAAATCTAAGTTCTAAAAAAGGGACAGAAGATACATATTAGTTTACTAGCTTTCCGCCCGCGGCTTCGCCCGCGTGTCGGTTATATCGCGCTTTTTAGATTTCCCTCGGGAACATCAAATCCTTCAATAAAAGGTAGCCTATGTCCTTTCTCAGGGTCTAAAGATTGTCTGTGTCAATTTCATTAAAATTGGTTGAGAGGTTTAAGCGGGAAAGCGTAACAGACAGACAGACAGAGTTACTTTCGCATTTATAATAATAATATGGTAGTCCTGTCAAATTAATCAGCGATTGACGTATTTATAGACGCCATGTTTTTTATCACATATAAATAGTCTATGGAATATCCTAATTTTACAAAACTAATATTTTATCTTCTGTCCTTTTCTTAATTAAATAGAAAGAAAGAGATGCAAAGAACTTAAATTCAATTTAGTTGGTGAACAACAGAATTCGGCCCATTATATTGCGCTAAAGCTCTGCAGAGATCTCAGTCATGTAGAAAACCTTTGAAAACACAACCTTTATAAACAGAATAAAAAGTTAAACACACATTTTACAAAAAACCCTGAAAACGAGCCTGTAACAGATTATCTAAACGTCTCGCCTAATGATACCTATCTGAAGCCTCTTCAGTCATTTTGAATGCGCTCAGCAGCCTTTTAAAGGGACTGATTAGTTCAGCGTAGCGCTTGGTGGCTGGAGACAAGCCAAATGGGATGAAACATCAGAGAACCTGCGCGTTTGATATAACCAGTACAACATAGGCTTAATAATGAGTCGTGGCTTGGTTTTTCTGGTATTATTAAGGCTTTATTTGGAGTTTATAATCAGGTGTTGCTTGATTTGTTGACGATTTTTTTTGAGTTTTGTAATGGCGACATGCAATTCAGGTTATAATGAAAAATCACTTAACTTGAATATAATGAGCATTCTGTGATATTCTATTTGGCAAGAAACATGATTCGAGAATTAATTTGTAGAAAGCCTGGCATGATCGATATGATTTAAGCTAGGACATTACTTACAGTTCATCTGAACTTTAGTACTACTGAAAAAAGACAATTGGGGAAATTTACGGGATAAAGTATTCAAATTGTCTTTCCATTTTTTTCTCGGTGGTAGGCCTTACCGTTGCCGCCGGTAGAAGTTACCATCCACCAGACAAAGTCTTGCCGCCAAGCGATTCGTCGTGTTCCGGCATGATGTCTGGTGAAGCCGTACGGAGGACGGGTCTGAGCAGTTGTTTTGCGATGTGTGCCGGGTACGATGCGCTAAATGTTGTTGTGTCGGGAGTTTGGTCGTAGACGGTCTCCAGATCAACCTCCCTGTGGCGCAGCATCGTTGGCAAATTAAAATGAAATTGACCTCGAGACTGAATTTCCTAAGAGGTGACTTTTCTGGGTGTATATACAATATGTAAAGAAAACCCTGTCCGACCCATAAGGATAATAAAGGTTAGGTAAACACTTGACCAAATATAATATTAAATTTTACATAATCATCACAGTAACAATACTAATGAATTTTGAAATAATCCTTTTTTCCCGGGAAATAATTCTAATTTCCTCGAAATTTGGTAATTTTTAAAAAAGTGACAACACCGGTATTATTATAAGCGAATAGCGGCGCGACCACGTCACAGGAGCCGCGTGCCCTGCCCCCCGCCGCCCGTAGAAGGGGGTGCTAACCGCACATGTATTAAGTTACCTCTTTTTGCGAAATAATATTTATTTTTTTAGGGGGATTTTTTTTTTAAGTTTAGCCTATCTTTGTGGGCATTAGTAGAATCAGTTATCGATACCTAACAATACCTTCACGGATCGGACAGGGTTTTCTTTACAGATTGTACCTATACTTTAATATTTAGTTAATATGGTTGGTAGCAAATATTTGAGGGGCCTGTGGCTAAATAATAAAAGCCGCACACGTCAATCGTCCAGGTTAAGCTACGTTTGCCGCGGTTGGTTTGGGGATGGGTGACCATCTTTTTACAGGATGTATTTGACATCGTAACGCAAACTTCGTGAAAAGGCTACACCGCATGCCATTAATAAAATTATGATAGTCATTTATGTCGTTAATAAACGGCTACAGCTACCTTTGAACGTTGCAAGCGTGCCGCCGTGCGGATTTGTAAGTATGACGTTGATCCCTGGATCACCTGGTTTTTACCTTGAAAGTTGTGGTGGTCTAGTGGTTAAAACACCAGCCTCACAAGTATGAGTGTGCAGGTTCGATTCCAGGTCAGGCAAGTACCAATGTAACTTTTCTAAAGTTATATCTGTTATATGTACTTTCTAAATATATCTTGGACACCAATGACTGAAAGTGAAGGAAAACATCTTGAGGAAAGTCTGAAATTCGCAACCCGCATTGAGAAAGCGTGGTGAATACGCTCAATCCTTCTCTGTATGAGAGGAGACCTGTGCCCAGCAGTGGGACGATAAAAGGTTGATGATGATGATGATGATGAACTTGGTTATGAAGGTCAAACTGGCTGTCGCTCTATAATACAGGTATACATATTCAGCTGGATCCGGTAAGACTGGAAGCTGGCCACAGCATAGTTGGGAAAAGGCTAGGCAGATAATGAAATGTTTGTACAGATTCTAACTGAAATTTGTACATAAGTACCTAAATTAAAAGTATTGCAATGCCTAAACTTTAGGCATTGCAATCATTCTAATTAGGCCCTAAAGGAACTACACACATCAAAAGTGTCTAGGGATCAACATATATTTTTGCAATAACTTTTCTCCTGATTGATATTAATTAAAATTTTCTTTAAGGATTCATCAAATAAAGTGTTTTCGTTTGTCACAGTAACGATAAACCAAGTCACCTTTGCATTAATAAAGAAATTTGCCATTTTCCTAATAAAGGGATATTTGACATTTGAACCACTAACACAAAAGTTCGAAAAAAAGACTGAAATAACAGTTTTCTCTAAAATTTTATTGGGTAACTTAAACAATTAATAATCCGTGTTTCTACCGCGAACACTAACAACACAAGAACATCGGTTTGGCATACTCAAAATGAGTTCATCCAAATCACGCTGTGGAATGGCCGCCCATGTTCGTTGCAACAACAAAAAAAGGCCTTCTTGCGACTGGATACCCTCCATATTCGGCAGAGCTCTTCTCTGTAGCATATCCCATGCATGCTCAATCGGGTTCAAGTCTGGCGACTGAGCAGGCCAGGGCAGGACATTGATGTTAGCTGCGGCGAGAGTCTGTCTTACAACTCTTGCGGTGTGCGGTCGTGCATTATCATGCATTAACTGAAATAAGGGACCGATTTGCACTTGTAGAGGAACGATGACGTCTGATACAATCGTTTCAGCATAAATTTGAGCGTTGAGGTTGCCTCTGATCCAAATCAACTCAGTTCTTCCGCCGATCCAAATACCCGCCCATACCATGATGGTTCCACCACTATAAGGATGGACTTCCTGGCAGGATTTTAATCGCTGTTGGCGTCCAGGGGTTCTCCAGTGTCGTATACGTCTTGTATCCGGTCTCATACCAAAACGAGACTCATCAGAAAAGCACACGAAACGCCATTGTTCTTCTGCCCAATTTCTGTGTTCAAGAGCCCATTGATATCGAATCCTACGATTGTGCATTGCTATAGGTGGTACCAGCGGTCTTCGGGAATGAAGGTTCACTTCATGCAAGCGGTTTCTGACTGTTTGGTCGCTAATTAAGTTCCCTGAAGAGTGATGAAGCCTCACGGCTAACATCATGGCGGTTATTGTTGGAGCTCTTCGAGTTAAGATTTGAATGTATCGGTCTTGTCTCCGTGTGGTGCAGCGATACCGTCCTCCATGGCGCTCAGCCACGGTACCAGTGCTTCGGTAACGTGTCCAAAGTCGACTGATAACACTCTGACTTGTATTCAGAGCTAAAGCCACAGTACGTTGCCGGGAACCAGCTTCTATCATTCCCACGGCTCTGAGCATTTCTTCCCTGCTTAAATGACGTCGCCGCTCCATAATAACGTTGGTTTTAATCAGTAGTAGGGAAACAGTAGCACTAATAATGTCTTCAATGCGTTGTATGTTTTTATAGGGAAAATATTGACAGCTGATTTTCATCTTTTACTCGAATTTGATTCACAGTTCCTGATTCAAATTATGAAATGCACCAAAAAGGATCCATATAAATTTATAAAATCATAAATTTATTACAAAGCCACATCTCAATCTCAAGAAATCCGCATAAAAATGCTTGATCCCTAGACACTTTTGATGTGTGTATAATATGTATACGTGCTTAATACCTAAAATCAAACAAAGTACCTACTTAATTTTTGAGGTTTGAAATTGCTTTTACAAACCTACCAACAGAAATAATCTGTGTCCAGGCGTTAAAATAAAGACTATTGTCTAAGTAATTTTAATAAAACTTCTAAACTCAGCGAGACCTCAAATAAATCACACATGTTAGACGAACTTTATATTTTTAATCTTTATTCGCGTACATTATTCACGCAAATAAAGTAAAACGAAAACCTAACCAGTTATGCGTCATGTTTGTTATAAACAAAATCGTTAAAAGAAAAAAAAACAAGGATCTAAATTGCGAAGTGCAGTTTCTCGGGACTCATGCGCCGCGCGGCACACTTCGCTGAGGCGACGTCCACACTTTCATGCCAAACCTGTTATGTGCTACACACAGCCTACCGAGCGTGTGTGTGCGGCCTTTGTCGTTCCTAAATCAAATTGCACTCGGACGTTTAAAACTAATACATTTGAATAAGTCAAGGAACCGATTATTGACCATTCGGCCATATTCGCGTCAGACCCGAATATTATATTCGGGTTTATTCGTTTTAATACTTTCTAGCCATTTAAGAACATGAATATTACATAAGCGTAACAACGTATTTCCTAAGTATCAAAAAAGCGTGACTAAACTAATAAAATTGTTCGTGAGAACTTTGCTTATTTTAATTGCTGATTGCTATTAATTTGATTAAAAACCTTTTAACTCTCATGTCGATTCAATAACATAAAATCCGTATTTCGTCCTTCTCATCTAACGAACACGGACATTATGGTCAATTATAATAGGTAAACTTAATTAACACTAGAAAGTACAAGCAGACCAAGTCATAAAAACTTTGATTAACACTCGATATTTCTGGCTAATCCTGAAATAATCTAAGATACTGTTTTTACATGCTTTTTATTAGCTTCACTTGTTTGTTTGCTTGCTTGTTTGTTTGTTTGTTTGCTTGCTTGCTTGCTTGCTTGTTTGTTTGTTAGTCCGTCTCTAACTCTTTGAACTACGAGTGAGCGGCTCATTACTGTAAAATGTCTGACCGTTTTCAATGCGTTCGTTCGTTCGTTTTTTTTTTTTTGTTTAAAGAATATCCAACTAAAAACTTGAAAATAAATATAGTTTAAAAAACTAAAAAAACATGCTTTTAAACAATATCAAACTAAAAAGTAAAAAAATATTTTAAACAAAGCGTGAGGTGCTTATTATACAAAAATTATGGCTCATGCGCCTCACGCTTTTTTAAAAATTATTTTTAACTTTTTAGTTTGATATTTTTTAAAAGCATGTTTTTTTTTAGTTTTTTAAACTATATTCATTTAATCTAAGTTGTAAACTATCTGTATGCCAAATTTCATCAGAAACCAAACAAACAATCTAGACATACAACCCTTTTTATTTAAGTAATTAGTAGGATTATGGATTTTATTAACTTACTCTTTGGTACAAATTCTCACCGGTATTTATAAAAATGCCTCGAAAGAGCTGTGTACTAACAATAAATCATTAAGTAGCACATTTCATTAAGTAACACAATAGGCTAGTTTTCCATTGTGCCAGTTAAAAACTTTGTATGTACCTACCTATTATCTGCATTACAATAGAAAAGTAGTAACTTCCTCCTTTACAGGTGCGACAATGGAATACTAACTAAATCAAAAACTTTTTTTTAAGGTAACACATTCATTCTGCTGGCTTCTGTAATATTCACTATTACAGGCATAGATGTAGGATTTCATTGCTGTGTCACAAAGGTTAAAAAAGTATCTGTACATTTTATTGTCAATCTCTTTCCCGCCAGTAATTTACACCACAGATTAAAAGCCAATTATAAAGCCTTGGTTACACGAGTCCAATACATGTCTGATCATTTTGCCGTCTGTATTCGCGGTATTTACATAAATGCCAGCTACGCTAAATGATTTTATCTAGCCGCGACATGGTTCTCTAAATGCTGTGCATTGCTGACGGTCTGCCATTTCCAATGATCCCGGGCCTCATATAGACGTTTTTACTTCGAGTTTCGCTGTTAACAAGGCAATAGATTAGCTTATCGTGAACGCGATATTACGGCAAAAGGAGTGAGTATGATATTGGGAGATGTTAATGGAATGGCAGGGACTAAATATAGATGTTAGCTCGTTATACTGAATGCGTGTTTTGCTTAAGCATTCTGCGTTATGCCTCATTCATAGAGCTGTTAGAATATATGAGGAATATAAAAGTGTCTAGGAGTTTTGACGTGAGAGTCAAGCTGAGTGTCACTCTCATTTTTCATTGGACTTTTAAAATTATTTATAGTATTGTTTACTAAATAAAAGTGCGTGATTTACGTAATAATAAGTGCATTCAGTAAATAATTCATAAAGAACAGTGAACTATCGCAGAATAGTGACTAAATCATGATTTTGTCTCAAACCTCCCCCGTAAGACGGTTCATTTTTCGACATTATTCAATTCATTACGTGACATTGGCTAAATGCGCAAACCGTGCGAAGCCAAAAAAGAAAGAAAGAAAGAAAAGTGTCTATGGAATATGAGACCATTGCGAAAATGAAAATAACACCTAATACATTTAAAGATAACAACTTAATACATTTAAAAAATACCTCTATTTATCTTGATCAGACAAACGGAATAAAGTAATTAAGCAATAATCGCCACTGTGAATAAGCAATCACTGTCCTTTTAAGCAACTACGAAAACAGAAACAAAAGAATTATCCGACACTGAGGTATTACTTACGCTAGTAATATAGTTCAATGTTATCCGAACGAAAACTTATTCAATGAAAATTATTTCGGTATTCCAGATAAGACAAACATTAACAAGGATACAGATAAACAGCGAACAACAAACGTTAAGATCAAACGAAAAGACCATCTCTTGAGAAAAGGATCTGAAACCGGAATTATTGAATTAACCAATTCATGAAATTGAAGTTAGAAAAGAATGTTGGAAAAACTGTGAGGAAAATTCTCTAAGTGATAAAGGACCTAATACACTCAGCAATTCACATAAAATATAAGATGGAGCAAAAAGGAAATAGCAAGGAGGTATGTTCGGCTTGGTACACATGGTGTATTTATTGAGTCGTCCATCTTGGCTCGCGCCGCGCCGGTTCGCACCTGACCTAGCCAACCTTTGTACATTTTTTCCACAGTTTGTGTGACAGCGGTCCTCGAGAGCTCTGACACGTGGATTACTTAACGTAATCCCTTCGATCTACTAAGAAAATACCTTTCTATCTAGAAATGTTCCAACCTTTTGCGGGTTTCATTGCGTGGTTTATGTGAACGCTTTAGTTAAACTTGCTCGTTTACTGTTGGAATTGCGCAATGGGCATTAAACTGAAGTGCGGAACTTGTGAGTTTAATGCAATTCTAGAACTGTTCTAATACGAACTGACTAAATTGTTATTAAATGTGCTTATTTTAATTTTACTTGTAAGTAGAATGTAAATTGAAAAAGTTTTCCACAAAAAAAAAAAAGACTATGAAAGAAGTCGCATAAAGTGAGATAGATATTTGATTAGAATAATTAAAAATATATTTTTGGGACCATTCCTTTATGATATCACTGCAATGTGGCTACAGTAAACGGAACGCAGACGAATCACGTACCTACGCCTACCTATGTTTATCTAATTAGGAAATGATAAAACCTAGTTATCTATATAATGGTTTAATACCTACCTACTAGGTACAGAACTTCCACATCGTAAATGAGAACTAATTAAACTTAGAAGTCACAAACACAGACCATTCTACTGAATAGTTTTACTATACTGACCTAAGACAAGAGGTCACAAGTTGCACTTTGCAACTAACCTGTAGGATCAAAGTTCAGACTACACGTAAAAGTCTACACAAAGCCTAGGAAAAAAAAAACAAAACCGTAAATTGTTAACTAAAATAAGAAACGTAATTACAATTGAACTTAGTTATGAAAAAAGGATCCAGCCAGCAAACTTGCTTTTGAGAAAATAGAGTTTGAAGTAAAATTTATATAAATAAATTTTCTATAAAATAATGGGTATTTTCCTGTACTTTTTTGCGGCTTTGAAATTTTGTGCATATACTACAGTTGATGTGTAGATTTTAGACATTTATGACAGTAATTAAAAAAACGGTTTTTGTGGGATTGATCCATTTTGCATAACTACGTCCAATTGATGTTTTATGTTGTAGCGGCAAACGCAAGCCTGCATACAGCCAAACGAGGTTCATATAGCCAACGGAAAGCTTTACGTGTTGCTTTACATTAACGTTGCAATCTCAACTAATTAAATTTGAGTAGAGGACTCACACAATCGTAGCGGAGCGAGATACACGCCACATAAAGATGTTTTATTACGTACGTGTGTGACAAGTGCAGCGAACGAATGCGGGGAGGTTATGTCATGGTGATGAGGGAAGCGGTTTAAGCATTTGGAGCGGTTATATTAAGTGCCTAGCCTTTCCCCAACTATGTTAGCGACGGAAATATAATCCATACTAATATTATAAATGCGAAAGTAACTCTGTGTCTGTCTGTCTGTTACGCTTTCCCGCTTAAACCTCTCAACCGATTTTGATGAAATTTGGCACAGGCAATCTGTACACCCTGATACAGGACATAGGCTACTGTAGGCAAAACACCTAATTTCATGTTGTATTCAATTGTTTTACGAAGCACCGATCGTTGAGCTCTCGTGCCGAGTCGGGTGTTTTCGTGTCCCGCGCACCCGCTTCGGGAGTGCTCAGCCGATCGGCCAGTATGAAATAAATCTTGTAAGTGAAAGCACGTGTCGGTAATGGCGTCGCCGTGTGACGCCACGCGTATTTAATAAAGTTTTGGTTTTCGTAATCTGTGTCTCCACTCCAACATCGTAAAACCCTGCCCTTACCCCTATAGGCTACCTTTTATTAAAAAAATGATATTCACGAGGGAAATCTAAAAAGTGCGATATACCTAACCGAATTCCACGCGAGCGAAGCCGCGGGCGTAAAGCTAGTAAAATAATGTAATAAAATGCTGGTATTCCTTTATTCTCCTGCTCTTAAACCAATTAATTTGTGGTTCGCGCAACATCTTAATCTTAATCGTTTTTTTTTTTCATACATATTAGACATCATTTCAGTAATGACACTCTTTCTAACCATATCATCTTTATTTAATCACTAGCTTTCCGCCCGCGGCTTCGCCCGCGTGGAGTTCGGTTATATCGCGCTTTTTAGATTTCCCTCGGGAACATCAAATTTTTCCGGGATAAAAAGTAGCCTATGTCTTTTCTCAGAATCTAAAGATTGTCTGTGCCAAATTTCATCAAAATCGGTTGAGAGGTTTAAGCGGGAAAGCGTAACAGACAGACAGACAGACAGACAGAGTTACTTTCGCATTTATAATATTAGTATGGATTATAAACTAGTGCTTGACCGCAATCCCGCCTGATGGTAAGCAGTGATACAATCGTTGATAGTAAACTGCGCTTAGCATTAAGCCCATTCACTAAAAAAAAACTGAGTGAATAGGAAGTAAAAAAATAAAACCCAACAACACGACCAACGATGCTGCGCCCATCACAACAACATTTGGCGCATCATACCCGGCACACCTCACAACGCAACTGCTCAGACCCGTCCTCCGTACGGCTTCACCAGACATCATGCCGGAACACGACGAATCGCTTGGCGGCAAGACAAGAAGACTGGTTAGACTGAAATATCATACCGGATGTAGATGAATACCGGCTTTTTACACGGAGTAATTGCCTCTTTGATCTCCGCAATTCATTTACTGGGTACCCCTGGATACCCCTTGGTAAAACTTGTTGTCTGAATTTTGGTTATCTGGGGACGTATAACGACACGAATGACCGCCAGGACCAACATAATTTTCGAGGCACGGAGGAATCTTGCTATATGAAGATGATCACCTACCCAAAGATCAACAGCGGCAAGCGTAGCTTAACCTGATCAATCAACCCGTGCGGCTGATGATTACTTAACCTGATCGATCGACCCGTGCTGCTGATGATTACTTAACCTGATCGATCGACCCGTGCGGCTGATGATTACTTAACCTGATCGATCGACCCGTGCGGCTGATGATTACTTAACCTGATCGATCGACCCGTGCGGCTGATGATTACTTAACCTGATCGATCGACCCGTGCGGCTGATGATTACTTAACCTGGTCGATCGACCCGTGCGGCTGATGATTACTTAACCTGATCGATCGACCCGTGCGGCTGATGATTACTTAACCTGATCGATCGACCCGTGCGGCTGATGATTACTTAACCTGATCGATCGACCCGTGCGGCTGATGATTACTTAACCTGATCGATCGAACCGTGCGGCTGATGATTACTTAACCTGATCGATCGACCCGTGCGGCTGATGATTACTTAACCTGATCGATCGACCCGTGCGGCTGATGATTACTTAACCTGATCGATGGACCCGTGCGGCTGATGATTACTTAACCTGATCGATCGACCCGTGCGGCTGATGATTACTTAATCTAATCAATCGACCCGTGCGGCTGATGATGACTTAGCCTTAAACCATGCTTAGAAGTTCAATAAAATTAGGTACCAGAAACCCAAACTCCTCTGGAGCATTGGTTACTGCTTTCTTCTTCTTCTTCAGCCTATAGAGGAACACTGCTGGAAAAGGCCTCCCCCAAGGCTTTCCACGAAGACCGGTTTTGTGCTGCCCGCATCCGTCGGATTCCCGTGACCTCCATCAGGTCATCGGTCCACCTTGTAAGGGGCCTCCCCACGCTGCGTCTTCCCGTACGTGGCCGCCACTGCAGAACCTTACTGCCCCATCAGCCATCGGTTCTACGGAGCTATGTCGTTAACTTTGGTTCTTATTGGTACAGCTGATATCTGAATATAGCTGAGCATCATATCACATGGCATCGACCAACTAATCGCTGCCCACAAGAAATCTTTTTCGTATCGCATCGTGTCTACGAAGTCTTATAGAATAGCCAATTTAATTTGGCTCTAGATGAACCAGTTAGTGAACGTACTGACATTAAGAATCCATACTAATATTATAAATGCGAAAGTAACTCTGTCTGTCTGTCTGTTACGCTTTCCCGCTTACACCTCTTAACCGATTTTGATGAAATTTGGCACAGACAATCTTTAGACCCTGAGAAAGAACATAGGCTACCTTTTATCCCGGAAAAATTTGATGTTCCCGAGGGAAATCTAAAAAGCGCGATATAACCGAACTCCACTCGGGCGAAGCCGCGGGCGGAAAGCTAGTATCTATATAAAAATAGCTCAACAAAATTCGATGGTTGTAAGAAAATAAAATTAACTCTGAAAACATTATGATTTCTAAATCCTATCAAAGCTACACGAGTAAACGTTAACTAAATTTTGCAAAAAAAAACCTGATAAAATAGATAAAATTATGGCTCAAATTTTGACGCACGAAGGTGCGCTTAGGGGTCGCAAACCGGGATACCGAATTTCGAAAATATCGGAATACCGGGCCAAATTTAGGTCTAATTAATACCGGTATTCATTTCACAAAAACCGGGATATTCGGTATTATCGGTTTTAGTAAAATAAATAAAAAACAAATACAAATAGAGAAAGTTACGCGCCATTTAATCAAACTACGCGTGCGCGAGATCGTTCATCTTACGACAAGATCGATGAATTACACTGCCTCCACCGGTTAAGCTTGATGGAACTCTGGCTCATACGGCGGGAGAGAAAGCAGGTCTCTTTACATCTCTGCTTGCTGCTTTTGCTCAATTCGCGCCTGGATACTAGCAGTGCTACTTCACTGAATTTGTCTCAATACCCGAGTTTCGCATCAGGAACAAGAAGGTTCTAAGAGTACTGTGTCATCTGGACGTGAATATTGCTAGTGGACTTGATGGTATACTAGCGATTATTCTCAAGGCTTGTGCGCCCGTTTTTTTTCCTGTATTGAAGCGCTTATATCGCCTCTCGTTTAGGACTAGTATAGTGCCCAAGTCCTGGAAGCTTGCCAACGTGCAGCCCGTGCCCAAAAAGGAAAGTCGTGCCGATCCTTCTGAACTGTCGACTGATTTCTATAACCTCCAAGCTGCAAGATTATGAAGCGTGTATTGAACTCGCGGCTCTTGGCATACCTTTAAAGTAACTCCTCAGTGAGCAAGAGTACAGGTTTCGCCGCAATCGTTCAATTTGCGACCTACTAGTGTATGCCACTCACTCGGGGGGCAAGAACCTCGAGAAAAATGAGAAAACGATTGCCGTCCCCCTTGATGTCTCTAGGGCCTTCGACCGGGTATAGCACGCTGGCCTTTTGATTTGGTCTTTTCACCGCCAAAAGGAGCCCGTTCACCTTGGCTCCTACTTTTCGAGTGTCCTTGGAGTGTTCCGACCGCCTTCAGCTTTTGGGGGTTGAGATTTCCTCGAACCTTAACTTTGCACGGTTCATTGAGTCCAAGGCCAAGGTGGCTGCCAGGAAACTTGGCGTTATCGCAAAGGTCCGGCAGTACTTCACACCTGGGCAGCTTCAAATAATATACAAAGCACAGGTCCGTTCAGGATTCGATGGAGAGGCGTGTGAAGAGGCTGATTGGTGACCCTGATCTAACTCGAGATGGTCTCCAAAGCCTAGAGCACAGGCGTAGAGTAGCCAGCCTTTCGGTGTTCTATAGGATGCATTTTGGGGAGTGTACGAGGGAATTGCATGATTTAATTCCCCCATCTCCGTTCCACCATCGGACGACCCGTCGTACGGCTGGTTTCCACCCTTACGTTGTTGACACCACTGCGACCCGGATGAAGCGTTTCGCCTCCTCCTTTATACCGCGTACATCGAGGGACTGGAACAATTTGCCAGCGGCGGTGTTTCGGTCAGACTACAATCTGAGTGTCTTCAAGGCTAGAGTGAATAGGCTCTTAATAAACTAGCGCGCTTTACCATCAACGATTGCATCACTGCTTACCATCAGGCAGGATTGCGGTCAAGCGCTAGTTTATAATAAAAAAAAAATAATATATATATAAAAAAAAAGCTTGCAGCATATGGCATTTTCCTGGCCTGACTGGCTGAGTAAAAGATTTCCTGTCTGAAAGGTCCCTCCGAGTAATTGTCGTCGACGGATGCTCATCGGAGCCCATGTCGACTAATGACGACATATAAACGATCTGATGATGCCCGGTATCTATGGGTATGCAGACGACAGTACAGTTGTGGTGAGGTACCTGCCGGGTGCTCGGGCTAGTAAGGAAGCAATCAAATTCGAAAGAGAGGCTATGGTAGAGCGTACGAATTTGGTTCAAAACGGTCTCCAAATCTAGAGCACAGGCTAAGAGTAGCCAGCCTGTCGGTGTTCTATAGGATGCACGTCAAAGGCGTGACACGAACGGTGCAAGTGAGGGATTTGAAATTAGTTGCGACAGACAAGTGTCAAATTTTCTATTTCGACTGTTTACATTTCGTCATTGCGTGTTTTGTTGGTTTATTTTTGTTATACACACACGGAATTTTGTCTCATTATTTAATTCTATACCTACTTACTATTACTCCTTAACCTAACCTAACTTTGCTGTACTAAATTTGTTAACTGTAGCTTAATCCCGAAAATATCGAAAATACCGGATTACCGGTATTGGTCTGGAGACAATACCGAAAATACCGGTATTGCTTAAATGGTTCGGTATTGCGACCCCTAGTTGCGCTTTACAGGTTTTGTAAATAGCCGTTTATGAGTCAAACAGAGATTTTGAAGGCAGAGCAAAACGATTAGGTGTACCTACCTTACTAGGGAGACGGAATATTAAACTTTCCCAGTGCTGGAGTTTTGCATATTTACATTATTTAGGTACCTGCTAAACTGTAACCATTTGCTATGGAATAAATTGGCCGTTTTTGTTACCTGCCTATCATGGCCTACTTACAGGTACTATTTATCGTCATCATCAACCTTTTATCGTCCCACTGCTGGGCACAGGTCTCCTCTCATACAGAAAAGGATTGAGCTTTCTAAGTATATCTTGGACACCAAGGACTAATTACAAGGTGAAGGAAAACATCTTCAGGGAACCTAGACTTTAAGTCGGAAATCGCCAATCCGCATTAAGCAAGCGTGGTGATTACTATTTATAATAGTGTAAAGTACCTTCTGACTGCGACTCAGTCCCCCTAAAATTTCTTGTTTTCCCGATCCACGCCACGGTGGACAAGTACATACAATAAAAAAGATATCATATGGCAACAAAAATTTCGTCGTATCGTTGTCAACAGGAAGACTGCTATTAAGACTGACAGGTTGTTAAATTGAAAGAAGAGGGAAGTTGGTAAGTGTTAGACAATTTGAGCTCAGTTTCAGGCGATGGTGATCCTAAAGAATATTTCAATTCTGAAACTATATTTGGAGGTACAGAAAAAAGAAAATAGGTATCTTTATTTAGCAAAAACTAACACACAACGTTCTCGATTGGCGACGTAGCGTGGGTAGGCCCCCGACAAGGTGGACCTCGTCGGTCCACCTTGTCTGCCTGGTGAAGGTCGCGGGAAACCGCTGGATGCGGGAGGCGCAGGACCAGTCGCCGTGGATAACCTTGGGGGCGGCCTATGTCCAGCAGTGGACATCTTTCGGCTGAAATGATGATGACGATGATGAACACACAACGCGTACATCGAGGGACAGGAACAATTTGCCAGCGACGGAGTTTCCATCGGACTACAATTTAAGTGTCTTCAAGGCTAAAGTGAATAGGATTTTCATAAACTAGTGCGCTTTTCCATTAACGATTGCATCACTGCTTACCATCAGGTGGGATTGCGGGCACGCACTGTTTTTTTTTTTATAAATTATAAACTAATACTTGATCGTAATCCCGCCCAGTCTCGAAGTTGTTGACAGTTACGTGTACCTGGGACAAACTATCCAGTTAGGAAGGTCCAACTTCGAGAAAGAGGTCAATCGTCGAATCCAACTCGGCTGGGCTGCTTTCGGGAAGCTACGTAAAATCTTCTCGTCCGAAATACCGCAGTGTCTGTACAAAAGTCTTCGACCAGTGTGTGTTGCCAGTGATGACTTATGGAATTGAGACGTGGTCGCTAACAATGGGCCTTATAAGAAGGCTCAAAGTCACTCAAAGGGCAATGGAGAGGGCTATGCTTGGGATTTCACTGCGCGATCGAATCAGGAATCGTCCTCCCTGGTGCAGCGGTCAACACGCCTGCCTGCGACGTGGAGGCCCCGGGTTCGATCCCCGGCCAGGTCATGATGGAAAACGATCTTTTCCTGATTGACCTGGGTCTTGGATGTTTATCTATATATTTATCTATTATAAATATAGTATCGTTGAGTTAGTATCCCATAACACAAGTCTCAAACTTACTTTGGGGCTAGCTTAATCTGTGTGATTTGTCCGTATATATTTATTTATTTATTTTAGGAATGAGGAGATCCGCAGAAGAACGAGAGTAACCGACATAGCCCGCAGAATTGCAAAACTAAAGTGGCAGTGGGCTGGACACATTGCCCGTAGGACCGATGCCCGATGCGTCCGACGGGTTCTTGAGTGGCGACCACGCACCGGAAGACGTAGCGTGGGTAGGCCCCCGACAAGGTGGACCGACGACCTGGTGAAGGTCGCGGGAAACTGCTGGATGCGGGAAGCGCAGGACCGGTCGTCGTGTAGAACCTTGGGGGAGGCCTATGTCCAGCAGTGGACGTCTTTCGGCTGAAATGATGATGATGATGATGATGAATCCCGCCCAGAGCTTTTTCACTAAAAACCTGAGGGAATATGAAGGAAGACGGCAGTTGAGCGAGGAGATGTAACGTTAAACCCAACAACACGACCAACGTTGCTGCGCTAGAGGTTGATCTGGAGACCCTCCACGACCAAACTGCTCAGTCCCGTACGGCTTCACAAGACATCATGCCGGAACACGAATTCACCTAACTTTTGACGTTGAAATATTTACAAAATCGATCAACTGATATGTGGGGTGACAGATGTATATCGGTTATAATGCTCCATACCGCAGTAGACTCGATTATTTTGTTAAAAACAATGAGCATTCGGATCAAAGGTGATTTAATTACAAATCAATACGACCACGAAAATAAGCTCCAATGAGATAGCTTATTATACGTTTCTCCAAAGGTCAGAAGTGTAGTAAGTACCTACTTTAAACTTGCAAGCTTGTATGACCACATGTACCTAAATAAAGCAAAATTAATATGAACAATATTTGTATAGTAGCGTTTTTTAGTTTCTGCCTGCCCCCAAAAGGAAAAAGGCATGCATTTTGTATGTTAGTATTTTCCTAAATCCCTCCACCAAAATAATTACGTATTTCGCACCCGCTGCTTTTCTCCACCAAGTCCGCAATCTTACATGCGCAGGCGCACTGGAGACAACAATGGCGGCAGTCGGGAGGTCGCGACACAGCGTCACGCGTCCCGCTCGTGTTTGCTCGACAAACCCGCCGCGCTCGCTCTCTGCTCAAACACCGCCACAAGAAGCTGTTTCACATACTACTTCACTTTTTACCTACTTTAAAGCCCCGTGTTACACGGGTGGTGATCTGGATTTTTGTCTATTTGTAACTATAGCCCGCGGCTTTACCCGGCATGGATATTCCTACAAGGAAAACTGCGGCATAAAAAGTAGTTTATAATATATAGCATTAAAGAATCCTCGAAATGGTTCAGTCTTTCTAAAGATAACCTCTATACTAATACATATTTGGTAATTACATATTTAACTACCCCGCTGTTCAAACTTTTAGAATAGAATAGGTAGTCTTTATTAGGTATGTAAACCATAATTATAAATTACAGAACATAAATATGACGATTTTACAAAGGATGACACAAAGGGCGGTCTTATCGCTAAGAGCGACCTTTTACAGACAACCATTACCAAAGTGATTATTAATATACTAAGTAAGTGATTATTGAGTCACTTACCTGAAATGCTACAATTCTATGAACTTTGTCTTTATAAGGGTCGTATAAAGCTTTCAGCTGTCAGGACAATGCTTCAGCACTTTTTCAAAAGAATTGTAGATTGTGACAGCATAAATATAAATCTAGCTTTTTACAAATTATCTCCTCAGAAGTCATTACTTAGCTTTCCATTGTCTATGGCAAGATAGATATGTAGGTTCTACTAAGTTACTTTCTTTTATTTCACTTAGATAGCTACTTGTCACTGTATGGGTGCATATGAATCAGACGATCGATTCTGGATTCGTACGCGAAGACACAGCGAAAAGATGGACTGAAGTACCTTGGAGGAGGCCTATGTCCAGTAGTGGACGTCTTTCGGCTAAATGATGGTGATGATCGGTTCTGGAAACGTCTGACAACTAAAGGTTAGGTGAAGATAGAGTGAGCTGTCAATAATGTCTGATAAAAAGGGGGAAAGGTGAGATTCAGCCTCAACTCTTGATCAATGGCCTCTTTGGAATAGATACCACAATTTTACCAATAACACGTGTAACAAATTATAGAAATTCTTTGAAAATTTTATTTCACAATTTTGTCGGATATCGCCAATAACAGTTGAAAAAGACGGCCGCGGGAACCATCTATGAGGGAGGTTTGAGGCAAAGTCATGATGTGGCCACTATGCTGCGATATTTGGAAAATCTAACAGCGAAAGGTTAGGTGAACAGAGCATAGAGTGAGCTGTCAATAATGTCAATCCCTAACATTAAGTACTTAGAATGACATGGAGGTTTCACGGTGATATGGTTACAGATCCCGCTGTATCTTTCTACTCGTAAAAAAGGTGTTCAAACTTCATCAACCCATTGAAACGTTTCATTTGCGACACAAAACACTTCCAAAACTTTGAAAGCCTTTCAACACGTTCCGAAACTTGACAGGAAAGCCTGAGGCCCTGGAAGCCAATATAACGCTTGCATTCAAAAGCGCATAACATGTCATTCCTTTTTTGGAAAGGGGCCCTAAATTCTGGAGTCCCTGTTCTAAGAACGCCTCGCTGAAAAGGCAAGATCAAGAAAATCGTTTTACTCGTTTCATCTACTCATGAATTCTTGATCCCGGTGTATCACGCGGCTTGCCACTATAACGACCGATCCACAGACTAAACAGCGAGGTGTGTGGCCACACTTCACACTTGCCTAGATGGGCGGTTGAACAAATGTTCCAGGGGGCTTTTAAGTCGTTCCCATTAATGGCCCTTCTCGCCTTATGCTGCTCACAATACCAATAGGAAATCTATTTGCGATGTCAATGAACTAATTATTTCTTTGTTAAATCCGTTTAGGAAATATTCAATTCGTATAAAAACACGTAAAAGGAAACTGTAGAGGCTGTCAAAGTGTCAACGCCAGACCTTTTCTGCATGACGTTAGGAATATATTCTCAGAAAAAATTCTATCGCTTCGTTTTATTTGAAGTCGTTGTTTTATTCTAGAACATTATTGGACTATGAGATTGTTTGAAATGTTGTTCTGCATTGTGATGTAAATCAGGCAACACAAAGCACTGCGATATCAGCCTGTAACTACACTATGTATGTAAGTAGTGGGGGTGCGCTGAAGAGCCTTTATTATGATAGGTGTTGCGTCACGGCATTGTACGCCCGTATCTATCAGGAAGTAACACGACATTCCCGCAGAATGCCGAGCAGCGCGAGTGAGCTATCGTAACATCTATTGAAAAGAAAATTCGCTCGAACTCCAGATAATATCGAATCGATATTAGAAAATCATCAGTCTGAATAGTTGATTGTTATCAAGTCTAGACGAGGCAGAGATTGGGACGTTTTTAACTTTCATTCGACGTCGTCGAATCTTGACCGAATCAAACATAATTGGCCGCTTTTTGCGATTTCGAGAATCGCAGTGCTGCGTGCACGCATGGTGATGGCGCAGACGACGCGCGGCTCGCGGGGGGTGTCACTGTGCAAATGCAGTAATGCACTCGTAAACCTGGCCCGAGGTCAACGCACCCCCTCTCCGCGCGGCCCGCCCCTCCCGCGCACCCCCGGGCCTATAAAACGTTTACCGCTACAATATATTTATTTTATTATAGACGTAGCAGGTCTACAGCTGCGGGTGGGTCGCCGAGCAAACCGCATCATGCACTTTTGTCTGTTCCTACACTCGTATTCATTGTAATTGGCAAAGGAATACATCTCGCCGGCGAGCACAATCATGCTTTTTGTGTTCATTTAAATTCTCAATATGCTATCTATTTATCCAATAGCGGAATATGAATATTTATAACGCTAATCTGGGATCTAATGGCCTGGTTTTAGAACAAGCTTGAACATTAGTAATGTACATATTATGTAGTCTGCTTAGTATAAACGAATAATTCTCTTGAGAATGTGTGCTTGTGTTATGTGAGAATGATCAGTTAATCGCTCAAACATGAGTTTAACACTATTAGACGTAATTCAAGCGATTAAGGCGTCAATTGGCTTGGATAACGTCGCATCGCACACTTCAGTCTAATGAGAAGACGCCATTCCATTACACACTGATTGTAACTTGGATCGATCGCTTTGAAGGCGCGATTTTATAGAGTTTTTTATTTCGTTATTAGTCATGGAAACGTTATTTATTTATATTGTTGGTAACTGTTATCTGTGGAATTCTATCTAATCTGTAGACATTTTTATGGGACCTAAGAAAGATATATTTAGAGAGTTTTGGCGGGAAGCTAAGATGAGTGCCACGCTCATGTTTCATTGGACTTTTAAATTATTTATAGTTTCGTTTACTAAATAAAAATGCGTGATTTATGTAGTACAAAGTGCATTCAGTGAGTAATTCATAAAGAACAGTGAAATATTGTAGCATAGTGGCCACATCATGGCTTTGAACCAAATCTTCCTCCGTATTCGGCCCGCGCGGCCGTCTTTTTCGACATGAATAATTCATTACGTGACATTGGCTAAATGCACAAACCGTGCGAAGTCTTATGAGAAAGAAAGAAAGAAGAACTTTTGAAGATTTTTATTTTACTTGACATTGGCACAAAGTCATAACTAGTGCCACACTACAAAAAAAAAAAAAAAAAAAAAACAAGATATATTTAATTGGAAAATTATTGTAATTAGATTGGCATTTGTTTTGCGGACGATGAATTAAAAACCTTTTAGGAAATATGGAATAAAAATTCACAAATTTTGGTTAATATTGGCACTGATTCTGTTGTTCACAAACTAAACTAATTTTAAGTATAAGTGCATCTTTTTCTTTCCATTTCGTTGAGAGTGAATAGGCTCATAATAAACTAGCGCGCTATACCATCAACGATTGCATCACTGCTTACCATCATGTGGGATTGCGGTTACAAAGTTTCATGCGTTTGAACCAGTTTCCGAAACACTTTTTCCAGTCCGGCGCAGACACTTTGTTTACAGCCTGCTCGAACGCTGACAGCGCAACATCCGACGACGAAAATTATATCCCTTTGAGCTGAACTTTTATTTTTGGGAATAAGGCGAAGCTATACGGTGCTAGCTCAGGGCTGTAAGGAGGGTGACCCAGGAGTTTGACCGGTGTACTGTCCAGGAAGTCCCTCGTTTTGATTGCGGTGTGGGCGGGCGCATTGTCGTGGTGACGCAGTAATCCGCGGAGCCCTGTGTTAGGTCGTTTGTTGCTCACAACAGAGGAAACTTCTGTCAAGCATTTGATAGTATACCATTTAGCGTTAATGCTTCCTTGGTTTCGTCAAGGAATTGACACCAGTAGTAGTCAGTCAAACTGAAAAGCTCGAGATCAAAATCTTATTCCTGCTTCTAGATCGCTTCACTTTTGGCGTTGACACCCAAACCGTCGACTGGCGCTTCGTTTCTGTATCATATTGATAAATCCAAGATTCATCACCTGTAACGATGTCGTAAACACGCCGAGACAAGCCTGCTTCACGTCTATCATATCATAGCACCATTCCACCCGTGCCTTTTTCTGACCATCGGTGAGATCATGGGCGTACCCAGGCGGTTGGGGGCAGCTGTCCCATGGAAATCTCACAGAAAATGTATTAACTACTCTAATTACTAAACAAGTATAAACGACGCCTCTTGTTTAACTTTTAAATGAACCACGCAGTAGACATTGGCGCCGATTCTGTTGTTCACAAACTAAACTAATTTTAAGTTATGTTCACAAACTAAACTAATTTTAAGTTATGTGCATCTTTTTTCTTTCTAATACAATAAGAAAAGGATAGAAGATAAAATTTTAGTTTAATCCTGTCAAATTAAGATATTCCATAGACAGTTTTGTCGCGTGGCCAAGTGTCACCTGGCCACTCTGGATTCAGTGGAGAGACGTGCAAAGAGGCTGATTGGTGACCCTGATCTAACTCGAGTTGGTCTCCAAAGCCTAGAGCACAGGCGTAGAGTAGCCAGCCTTTCGGTGTTCTATAGGATGCATTTCGGGGAGTGTGCGAGGGAATTGCATGATTTAATTCCCCCAACTCCGTTCCACCAGCGGACGACCCGTCTTACGGCTGGTTTCCACCCTTACGTTGTTAACACCACTACGATCCGGACGAAGCGCTTCGCCTCCTCCTTTATACCGCGTACATCGAGGGACTGGAACAATTTGCCCGCGGCGGTGTTTCCGTCGGACTACAATTTGATTGTCTTCAAGGCTAGAGTGAATAGGCTCTTAATAAACTAGTGCGCTTTACCATCAACGATTGCGTCACTGCTTACCATCAGGCAGGATTGCGGTCAAGCGCTGGTTTATAATTTGTAAAAAAAAGAAAGAGATGCACTTAACTTACTAAAATTACTTTAGTTTGAGAACAACAGAGTCGGCGCCATTGACAAAATGTACCGTGTAATTGCCAAAAAACCGCGTACGATCACTCTAAAAATTTGACTTGCAAGACCTGGATTGCCCAACCCCCCAAAAGACCAGAAGCCGGGTACGCCCATGGGTGAGATTGTGCGGCACCCAGCGTGAAACTATCCTCTGCAACCGAAGATACACGTGCAGAATTTCGTAAAGGCTTCCTGATCTAATCTGCGGTTTATGCTGAATTTCTTGGTATATAATTCGTCTATTGTCTTGGATCAAACTTTTCACTGCCAGCACGTTGTCTTCTCTAACAACGTCAAAGCGCGACCACTTCTTTCTTCATCCCCCAAAGTTAGTTCCCGCGCTTAAATTCTAATGATTGCGCCGTCATGAAAGCCCTTCTAAGGCAGCCATATATCGGTGGTATAATTACCACCGGTAATTATACCACCGATATATGGTTGCCTTAGAAGGGCCTTCATGACGGCGCGTTGTGTTTCACGTACGCCTCAAAGAGATGTCAGCACATCGTGACGGGGTCCACGAAGACCGATGTTTCCTGGGTCAGGGTTGCGGGTTGGTTAAAAAAGAAACCGTGGCCTTAGCCGTCGCACAGGCAAGTGAAGAAACACGGGTGGGTTTTAGTCAGTAAAAGTCTGACACGCCTTTCCGCTCCGCCCAGAGCGGGAGAAGTCATTTGATGATTTCCCATCGCAACAATAAAAAAGGGCCTTCATACATGAATGCCATTTGAAGTCTATCGTACGATTCGTCTGGTTTCAGGCAGCATTAGAAATCGTGAAAACCATAGCGCGAAAATGCTCTCGACGCAAATCCATTTTTCAAAGAGACACGATAATTTTAATTAGCTCGCCAAAAATGTGGAGGGAAATTTTGAATTTGGAACATACCTATTATTAGTTATAATAATCATATTTTTTAAATAATTTATAACTGGCCAGTTTCTCTTACATAAAAACTTATTGTAGCAATACTTTCTGAGTGTCTACTAGTTATAGACCATCTGTGTGACAAATTTCATCCAAATCCATTCAGTAGTTTTTTTGCGTGAAAGAGGAACAAACGTAGTACCTACATCCATACAAACTTTCACATTTCTAATATTAGTAGAAAGTGTAGGGTAAAGAATACAATCACTCTACATAGAAATATCAACAAACGTGTCACCGCACAATGTAGGTTTAATAACTTTCCAAGTTACTTGCCAATATCACGATAAAGTGATGTGTTTATATCAATTTCAAAGGTTCGAATTTTGAATACATCCTTCAAATATATTTCTGTTGGAAAGGATGTAGGTATTCAAAATTCTCATAACTTCCGAACATGTGGAAAAAGGATTAAACCCTTCCAATATGTTTTCGGTTACGCGTTGTATAGTATACTAGCTGCTCCGCGCGGTTGCAACCACGTAGGTTTCGATATGTTTCATTTATATGATCAGTTTCTAATGGTCGCAGCGTGATGTTATATAGCCTAATGCCTTCCAGGATTAATGGGCTATCTAATGCAAAAAATAATTTTTCAAATCCGACCAGTAGTTCCAGAGATTATCGCGTTCAAACAAATAAACAAACAAACTCTTCAGCTTTTATATTAGTTTATATATAGATTTACAGTCTCATTCCAAGTCATTCGAATGGCGACATAGCATTCATAACAAATCTTTGAAAAAATTCTGCTTCCTTGAGCGGCCTTTCTAAGCCCTATTCTTCGTACATTTTTCTAAAGCTCAATACAGCGATCGATCTTCCTCCATGTATGCAAAAATCTTCAAAAGAGTGTTGCCTAATATATCATGTGGACAAGTGACAAGGAACGCATAATTGAGCTGGATGCATTGAAGCGAGTTCCACCGCTATCTACTACATACAGCAGTTTTAGCTGACCTCGCGTCGTATAGGATTTTCGTACAACCAGAAGTCAGCTTCTACTGGTTACTATAGCTTGATGTGTAACCCGTGCATACAATAATGTGATTCTGTAACTAACTCACCGAGAAAAGTTAGGCGGAGTGAGTTGTCATTATAACTAATATTGATAATATTGATAGCTCATTCTTCCAACTTACGGAACGACCCGGGACCCGGGGTCGGGGAGAACGGGTCTGAGCAGTTGTGTTGCGATGTGTGCCGGGTACGATGTGCCTAATGTTGTTGTGTCGGGAGTTTGGTCGTGAAGGCTCTCCAGATCATCCTCTGGCGCAGCATCGTTGGTCGTGTTGTTGGGTTAAACATTGCATCACCTCGCTCAACTGCCGTCTTCCTTCCTATTCACTCAGTTTTTTTGAGTGAATAGGCTTAATAAGCTAGTGTGCTTTACCCTCAACGATTGCATCACTGCTTACCATCAGGCGGGATTGCAGTCAAGCACTAGTTTATAACTATTAAAAAAAAAAAAAAAAAACTTCATTTTACCTAACCTTTGACTGTGAGTTTACTGAATTCATCGGCTGACACCTTCCACAGGGCATCTCGATCGGGATGACAGCATAAAACACTATTAAGTTTGGACTATTCTAGAGCGATTTTCTTCTTCTCAGCTTATAATAGAGGTCCACGGCTGAACAAAGGACTCCCCCAAGGCATTCATTCCATTGAGGGGCATTGCCATAATCCCCATGCTTTGCAGGCGGGTTAGGGATCGCAGTAATTTGTTAATCCACAGGAGAAGCGAAAAACCAATTTTTTTGCCATGTAAAAATCAATTTCTAGTGGTCTCCGTACACCACGATAAGCGAATGTGAGGCTTTAACAAGTATAGGAGGATGGCCCTTAGTAAATGTTTCTGCAATTACGGCATTCAATCGGCGAAATGATATTAATTTATTTTCGTTTCTTCAAAAAAAAAAAAACATATCAACGCATCAAAATTTAAGTAAGTATGTGTAACAGCTTGCGTTATTTTCGACACACTAGAGAAATGTCTTGAAAAAAATGCAAAGAATATTGTTGAACAGACAAAATTGTAGCGGTGCCTACAACGCAACATGCGAACAACGCGACAAACTGACGTCACACGAATTCTACATCTCGCAATCAGAGTTTACCGTGCAACTAGCATATATACAAGCTCGCGACATCAACCGGCGGGCAAGTGGCCCGCCAGACAACTAGTCTGGTCGGAGGATCCTCCCTTTTCTATGGAGGATGAGTGAGCTTTACACGCTGCTCCTCATACCTCCACAAAATGAAACCCATTGCTACTATTAGTGTGTTACACAATTACCCCGCTGGACTTTCTATCGGTAGACTAGAGAAATAAGGCTATAAAAACTACTTTTTAGAAAGTAGTTATTATACTATTCGTAGAAGCCACATCTTCTCTTCCCTTCCACAGGAAACGCACCGGTCGCCCGATGAGGGTGCCAAAAGATCCGCAACCTCCATGAGAGGTGGCCTGCTGTGAGCACTAGGGGCGTCGGCCACCCGAACAGATAGGCCCGAGTTGAAGCCGTATGGTTTCACGCGCGCCACTCGATAGTGGGTAGACCCCCTCAGGAACAGCGGGTCATGTCTTTTCGAACTATATGAAGTCCAAGAGGATTTCCACCGCGAAGCCAAATAAAAAAGGTTCTTTAGGCTCCCAAATTTCCGCTCCGTAGTATCCATACTTCCATACTAATCCATACTAATATTATAAATGCGAAAGTAACTCTGTCTGTCTGTCTGTCTGTCTGTCTGTCTGTCTGTCTGTTACGCTTTCCCGCTTAAACCTCTCAACCGATTTTGTTGAAATTTGGCACAGACAATCTTTAGACCCTGAAAAAGAACATAGGCTACCTTTTATCCCGGAAAAAAATTGATGTTCCTGAGGGAAATCTAAAAAGCGCGATATAACCGAATTCCACGCGGGCGAAGCCGCGGGCAGAAAGCTAGTATTATAAATGCGAAAGTAACTCTGTCTGTCTGTCTGTCTGTCTGTTACGCTTTCCTGCTTAAACCTCTCAACCGATTTTGATGAAATTTGGCACAGACAATCTTTAGACCCTGAGAAAAAACATAGGCTACTTTTTATCCCGGAAAAATTTGATGTTCCCGAGGGAAATCTAAAAAGCGCGATATAACCGAACTCCACGCGGGCGAAGCCGCGGGCGGAAAGCTAGTATATTAATATATAATAATCCGTAGTATATATAAAAGTATCCATTACCATTACGTTTGACGAATAGTTTGGTAATTGCAATAATTTGTAGTTATTAGCAATCTGGAAGATCTTGCTCCTTCTTACATGTTTTATTACAGGGAAATAAAGAGTAAAAGACGTAATAAGTACGATAATGAAATTGATTTCAATTTTCAAACTCATTATTCAATGTGAAGACAGCAATACTACCAAGAAAACATTGGCATTAAGAATGTATAAGAGGATTTTGAAATCTTATGATACATTTTTGCACTTATAGACACAGAGATTGTTTTTTGAACGCGTTAATCTCTGAAACTAACAGACAGATTTCAAAAATATTTTTGAATTTAGTAGCTCATATCTTGAGGCAGGCTATTTAATATCACGCTTGGACCCTTAGGATTCGAGAGAAAAGAAAAAGAAAACAGAAATAACGCTAAGCATAAACGAAGTGAAAACGCGGACATAGGTACGACGCGACGGAATATATGTAGTACACACAAGACCAAGAATATATATCGGTTGAAGATGGCACTTTCTAAAAATAATATAAACAGCTCCATCATTGTCATGATAAACGAAAGCTGAATGGCGATTTTCCAACAAAGAAGTAAGGTCAGCATGGACCATTCTGTAACCTCCTTCGATCCTCCAACATCACTCAGAAATGTCAATACACCGTCAAAAGAACAAACTTCCTAAAAGCTTTCCATTTTTGTGTGAAGTGCTGACCAATCGGGCAAAAGTAACCGCTTCACATTAAATTTAAGAAAGGTACGAAGTTAGCGTTTTCCATACTCGTAAAAAGTTACGCTGCGTGATCGAATATAATAAATAAAAAATATGCGACAATCTTGACGAGGGTGCTTCATTGGAGCTTATAAATAAAGATGGCAGCCAATTTTGTGTTTTTGAATTTGTCCCAGCGGTTTTTCTCTTGGAGTTGGAATAATGAATTTGAACCAGAGTAATATAATTGGCTTGAAAGTGCTTTTGTGTTTACAATTAGGAACTTAAGAATTATTTAAGTAAAAATTACGTGGATTACAAAATAGGTCTGTTGTCTTTTAGTCAAATTTTCTTTTGATCGTTTTCTTCTGTTATCAACTTCGCTAGGACTTCTTTGTCACTTTTTCGTACCAGTTTATTTTCAGTTTTATTTTATAGAAGAACATTACGAAGTTCCTCCTTCTCAACAAACTTTAATACCGAACAGTCTCGTTATTTGCCAATAACGGAGCGTCGTCTTCATTAATGCTACTCTGTCAAGAAAGTACCGGGAAAAGAAAGTATACAAAATGTGTACTTATTTATACAAAATGTTCCTGCCATCAAAGTATGCTACTTCAGAAATGATTCGTTTACACCAACGAATAGTCTAATCGTCAATAAATAAACGAGTTTAATTCTCTCTTTATGTTTTCTATCGGACAAAAACGTATACTGCGAGACTGGGTCTATATTTAAGGAGTAAGGTGGTTGCTAGGTGTCATTTATTGCGTTTTTGGTCAAAAATTCGTACACAAAGATGACCATGTGCGAAGGCGCATTATCTTCACCAAAATATCAAGAATTAGTTTTACGCAATTCTGGCTATTTTCGTCGGGTTTGCTCTCTCAGACGCCGCATAACGCTAAAATAATATTTTGTATTTATTTACCGTTTGATCTTCCAGCAAGAATTTCGAGTGCACAAAACCGCGATAGTCAAAGAAAACAGTCAATATGCCTTTAACTTTTCATCTTATTTGCCGTGTTTTTTCTTCAGTTTAGTTCAGTTGGAAGACGCCACTCTGAAGCTTGTTGTGTAAACTCAAGTCTCATCACCAGTAACTACTTACTTTTTTATGTCGATTTTGATGAGTGTTGGACCGGAATTGACTCATTCTATCATGTCCTCTTAAGCAATTGAGATTTTGGGAAATTTCAGGTCTTTTGAGACTAGCCGAGAGGCTATATTTTTCATATCGCAGTTATTATTTGAAACGGTACAGATAGACTCATGAAACACAGAAAGTTCAGCGGCTATCTCTCTCAAACTCTAATAAGAATTTTTATTCACATTTCCTTCGCTTTTGCGATGTTAATTCAGTTGAAGACGTTGAGGGCAAAAACTTCACTTCTCGACCGCTTTTGCGCGCTTTGTAAGTACCTACCACTCACAAACATGTTTTTGGAAAAGTCGATTCACCATACCTAAGCCTTCTGTAACATTTTTAGAGATTATCAAAATTCCAGTGGCGATAAAAAAACCAATACACACTCTTTGTTCGATGTTTTTATCTATTATGCAATTCGCAAAACACACTTACTTAGATTATGATCTGCACCTTAATTGCGTAACACACATTACTATCAGTTGAAATCATTTCCAAGCATGTTGCTAGCCCATTGGTCCATATGTTCAAAAAATGGCTCTACTCACTGTCTATCCGAATATGTAAATAACGCAATGAATGTTGTTGAACTGTTAAAATCAAACCCATTGCTACTGATAATGTGTTCTTACTTAATTACCCTACTGATTAAAAACAGATCAAGAGAAGAAGGTTACATACAGTAATTTAATCTTCTTCTCTTGATCAATTGCCCCTGAGGAAGAAACACCACAATTTTGCCAATAAGTAATACGTGTAAAAAATTATAGAAAATTTTAATTCACAATAATGGCGGATATCGCCAATGACAGTCGGACTAAAACGTATTGATTACTTGCTCTGTGGTCGAACACGAAGCCCCTGTATTTAATCTAAACAGATACAATTCAAACTCCGCGCCAAAATGGAATACAGTTGTGCCAATCTAACAATATTGAATTTAGATTAGACTGAATTTATAGCAGAAATGAGGAGATCCGCAGAAGAACCAAAGTCACCGACATAGCTCTTCGAGTCGCTAAACTTAAGTGGCAGTGGAAAGGGCACATTGGCCGTAGCGACGGCCGATGGGGCAGTAAGGTTCTGGAGTGGCGGCCACGTACCGGAAGACGCAGCGTAGGGAGGCCCCCAACAAGGTGGACCGATGACCTGGTGAAGGTCACGGGAAGCCGATGGATGCGAGCAGCACCAGACCAGTCATTGTGGAAAGCCTTGGGGAAGCCTTTGTCCAGGAGTGGACCTCTATAGGCTGAAGAAGAAGAATGTATAGCATAAGACTTATGTTACACTTTCATAGTTAGAGCCAAAAGTATAAACACACGGATAATTCTAGTAATTTTAAAAGAGTCCACAGAAGGAAAATATTAAATGTTCTATAATATTAAATATTAAAGTATTTTTAACTGATTGAGACTGTGTTCAAGACTCAATTTGTATTAAAAAAAACTTCTATTATCCCTACATTTTTGACAAGATTAGAAATTGCTGGCCTTCATATGTACTTTCAGTACGAATCTTTTTAAAGAACCAATTTAAATTTTGTACGATCAAAGGTCAAAAGAAACGTTCCGTTTTTACCAATCATCAAAAACACTGCTTTTGCATGCTAATTAGTTGCCTAATTAATTCTTTCAAGGAACTGCAAGCTATTTAGATATTTTTTTTTTCTTTTTTAAAAGTTACGATGATTAGCGATTCAACAGCCAAACAATTTTAAAGTTTAAAATGTCTCATAACTTTTAGCAACGTGAAACGGACTAGGGTCTAAATGACGATTAAACTTCATCCTTCTTATCTCCAACACGTACAGACGACAGCACATCATGCTACTACAATCTGTCAGATTTCCTCATTAGATTTTCTACTTTAAATCTAAAGCATTAATGCTCAAGGTTGATTGTGAATATCTAACAGTTAGGTGTAGCTTTACCTGCTGTAGTCCGTACGATGCGCAAATAATGTTGTTGTGTCGGAACTTTGGTCGTAGAGGGTCTCCAGATCAATCTCCCTCTGGCACAGCATCGTTGGTCGTGTTGTTGGGTATAGCATTGCATCACCTCGCTCAACTACCGTCTTCCTTCCTATTCAATAAGTTTTTTTTAAATGAATAGGCTTAATAAACTAGCGCGTTACCATCATCGATTGCATCACTGCTTACCATCAGGCAGGATTGCAGTCAAGGACTAGTTTTTATAAATATAAAAAAAAAGAAAAACGCTTTCCCAGGAAATGAAACAGGTGAAGGAAATAAGTCCTAGTTAATCATAAAACAAACTGCGGACAGTTAACTGAATATAAACATTTAATTCCTACTTATTTACTCACATTATTAATTCCCGCTACAACGCTTTGAACTCGTAATTAAAACCGTTATGGCCGGAACCTTTTTATTGATTTCAGATAAGTTTTAGAAATAACTAGACACTGGCATTGTTTTCCTGGTTCAGGAACAAGGTTTAGGTTCAGTGCATGTTTTTATTTCTATTCCATTAAGAAAATTGCTTAATATATTATATAAGACTTGTCAAATTATTCCGCGCTTGACGTAAATCGACTAATTTTTAGTCGCATTTTTTTAATCGCGTCTAGACTCAGTTTAGACGCGATTAAAAACATGGCGGCTAAAAATATTACTATAACCTGCGCAGATAAAGAAAAGATCTGTAAATGGCGTCCGCTCGCATGCGTTCTCACTCACTTTCTATCGCTGTCTATACTCACACAGTGAAGCACACAGTAAGCGCTGCAAAAAAATATCATCCGTCAGGAATTCAGGATTCGCTTTCCAAGCTACTTTGACGGACTCCGAGTTATCGTTAATTTCATTCCGCTAAAGTCTATGTTTTTTTGTTGTTTTTGTTGATGTTGTTGTTTTTGTTGAGCTTGAACAATCAAACTCAACAAAAACAACAATAAAAACAAACACAACAACAAACAAGTAAAAGTAAACAAACAAGTAAACAAAAACAAACACAACAACAAACAAGTAAAATGTGAAATTTACGTTGTAAATATTGTTATTTACAACGTAAATTTGACATTTTACTTGTTTGTTGTTGTGTTTGTTTTTTTTACTATCTTAGCATTTGGTTTGTGGTTGAACAATGGCATGTTTTTTCAACCGTAAGGTCTGAAAATGGCGGCGGATACTTACGTATCCGCCGCCATTTTCAGACCTTTTCTTTATCTGCGCGGGTTATACTGAATATCTTAATTTGACAGAACTGATTAATATGTTATCTTCTATACATTTGTTAATGAAATAGAAAGATAAATATGCACTGATCTTAAAAAATGTAGTCAAGTAATATCGGAGTACCTATTGAATCTCAATTACACAGACACAGAAAAGCTACTGGAAGTATGTAATAGTGTGATAGTACCTAGATAGTTGCAGATAAAAGTTAGATAAGATATACAATTAAATAGTATAACATAAGATAGCATAAAAAATAACTAAAGCTTTTGTTTGTTGAATTCCTAGTCCATAACGTTGCATGATTAAACTTACGGACTTATTTGATATATTATATTGTGCTGTAAAGTGATCGCCCGAAACACAGATTTAATAAACCTAGCTCGGGCATGTCGCTAATTTTACATGATTTTCTGTATAAGACAATCAGACAATAAGATATGTACCTATGTATTTGTATAAGAATATTTTTGTAGCTTGTACAATGTTGTGTAAGTTTTTGAATAAAGATTATTATTATATTTAGCTTGGTTTAGTTTGTGAACAAGAGAATCGGCACCATTGTCGCTATATGAAAATGTTGAAAATAGAATGCTAAACGTTATTTAGAACTCGATTCGATTATCATCTAGGATACAATTGCCAGTTTTATGGGAAAGTACCAGAGTCATCCGCAGAATTCAAATTTTCTTACATTCTTTTGAAATTTACAAAAAACCGGCCAAGTGAGAATCGGGCTCTCACCATAAGGGTTCCATGCCATAACTTCTGAATTAATTAAATGATCTAAGCCGTTACAGTTTTCTTCAAAGTTCGTCACATGGACTGCGATCATCAATTTGTCAGATTTTTCGAGCCAGCTTTGAAAGGGGGGGAGAGCATTATCAATATTTTTACCGTCCCACTGCTGGTCACAGGTACAGAGAAGGATTTAGCGTAGGTAATCACCACGCTTGCTCAATGCGGATTTTCAGACTTAAAGTCCAGGTTTCCTTAAGATGTTATCCTTCACCCTGTAATCAGTCATTGGTGTCCAAGATATACTTAAAAAGTACATATAACTTGGAAAAGTTACATTGGTACTTGCCTGACCTGAAAACGAACCCGCACACTCATACTTGAGAGGCTGGTGTTTTAACCACTAGAGCATTTTAACAAAAAAATCGCTTTAACGTCGAATATCTCTCTCTATCTATAAATCAAAAAGTCGTTTCAGCAACCTCTAAGTGTTATTATTATCTATCAATTTTTTTCTCGCGACGAAGAAAAAACAAAACATTCCTACCCATTAATTTTATCACTTTTTCAGTGTGCAAATATCTATTCAAAGTTTTATCTTTCCAGCACTAACAGTTTGGAAGGTAACCCAAGGAGGGACGGATATAACGAGACGTGAACTACGGAACCCTAATAAACGTAAGAAAATTTGAATAAATTTGAATTTCGAACGCTGCGCCTTAAATAGACGTTCATGTTTAAACATAGTGCTATGATAGGTATAAGTGCAAATGGTTTTGAAATTCGATTTTATTTCATGAATGCTGAATGCTGTATTGTTTAATGCTGGCCACAAAACTGTTCTAATGAAAACTTTGCTCTATATTCAAATGAAATCCAATTTTAGTATTTTACTGTTGAAATGTTGCATAATTATTTATTCTAACTCGCTTTTGTTCGTGCTTTCGTCAGCTTTATTAATTCATTTTCGCTTAACATTATTTCTGACTTCTGTGCTTGGCTGCTAAGAGTCGCATTTCTATTGCTAAATAAATAATTTAGAGCCTTTTTTAGAAATTGGAACATCAAATGCATATAGATTTTTTTCCAAATCCTACTGGTAGTTTCATAGATAAGCACATTCAAACAAACAAATTCTTCGGTTTTATTATTTGTAGGTACAGCATCCTAATCCGTACCTAAACTATTACTATCATTATTGGAATCATTTTGAAGCATATTGCTTCATAAGTTGGCATAATTGCTTTGCTCAACAATGTAAACTACGCAATAAATTTTGTTGAATTGTCAAAATGAAACCTATTTCTACAGATAGTTTTTTACGCAATTACCCTGGTGATCGAAGAAAGAACAAAAATGTACCGACTGAAAAAATTAACCCAGGAACTTAACAAAATAAAAACCATTTTTAGAAAAACACTAAGTTTATTCTGAGAAAAAGTGTACTTAATTTATTTCTGCACTTTTTGTTTTACGAACCCTTCGTAAGAACAACACCACAAACATTTAACGGCAACAGAAAACGTTTTAGGAAATAAACACAAAGGTTTCCTTACCTATTTTGTTCCGTTTCCTTGGCAGCCAATAACCAACATTTCACGTGCCAATCCGGACTGAAACAAGCGTAGAATTTTGATTACCTATCAACGCCCATTCCCGCTAACTTTCGTTTACGGTTGAACAATTTTTCCATAGCAACATGGCGGAAATTTTTCACCGCACCTTCGAGTACGTGGGAACCTACCGACCGGTGTATAGACACATCAAGTTACTGCAATCTGTCTTTAATAGATTTTCAACGTTATCGCTAAAGGTTCAAGGTTGATAAGGAAAATTTTACAATTTTGGGTAGATTACTTTTTGGCGTCTGTACGTAATCTAAAAGGAACGTTTGTAAAGTTGTCAGCTTCAGTCTTTTTTCCGATTAGTAATCGTGTAGCTAAATTATAACAGCCGTATGGGCCGATCGGTCAGCAGGGTAAACGCGAACACATTATCTATTCTAATTTTCTGTATGGCAATGGTGTCGACAATTCTGCCAATCTGACATTAGCAGAATTGTGAGAACACATAAAAGACAAAAAAAGCCCGTCATTCATAAAAATTGCTTAAACTTAAATAGTGATTAGCGATTGTTCAACGATAAATTTTTGACGTTTATGAATAAACACAATAGTGTCTAAGTGGTTTATATTTTATAAATTATGATTAAAGTAGTGGCTTCAAAACGTCAAAAATGTATGGTTAAACAGTCGCTAATCATTAGTTAACTTTATGCAAATTTTACGACTATGGGGTTATGTTGTGTATGTCTTTCTCTGTATGAGAAGAGGCTTGTGCCCAGCAGTGGGATGATAAAAAAGGTTGATGATGATGATGATGTAATTATTCACACATTAGATAGTGGTACTACCTAATGTGTATATATAATTATGAAAATCTATACTAATATATAAAGCTGAAGAGTTTGTTTGTATGTTTGTTTGTTTGTTTGTTTGTTTGTTTGTTCGCGCTAATCTCTGAAACTACGGGGCCGATTTGAAAAATTCTTTTTGCGTTGGATAGCCCATCAATCCAGGAAGGCTTTATGGTATATAACATCACGCTGCGACCAATAGGAGCGGAGCATAATTAATTCCACGCGAACGAAGTCGCTCCCGGCTCCTAGTAATATATTAATTATGAAAATAAATAACAGTTTTAAATCTTTAGTTAAATAAATGATTCATTGTAAAAATGTTTATTCATTAATAAAAGTTGTTAATTCATTAGTAAAAGTGTTTATTTAAGCCTACTTACATACAAAAGTAAATAGGCTTGTATAAACACTTTTACAAGTTGTTTTTCTTTTAAAAAAAAAGGAAGGGTAGTAGGATTTTCTCCTGTATCGTGGGTGTGTTTACAAACATATAAACTCACATACACAAACAGCGAGACCCGGAACAATTTCATGTAGACCATACAAATATTTGTTTAATGCGGGAATCGAACCCGCGACACGCAGCGCAGCAGTCAATGGCATAAACACTGCGCTAACCGTGCAGTCAATTTATTTTTCTTTTAACTAGATGAGTTCGGCGGTTAACTGTTTCGAACTTAAATATACAGTATTATAAAACAAATAAATGTTGTATTGTATACTCATTTTATGAAAACCTGTCGTTTTGACATTTCTTTTTTTTTTTTGGTTAAAAATTAATATCGCAATATGACAGAACAGTTAAAACTACATTGTTATCATCAATCTATGCTAATATATAAAGCTGAAGAGTTTGTTTGTTTGAACGCGCTAATCTCAGGAACTGCTGATCCGATTTGAAAAAATATTTTTGCGTTGGACAGCCCATTAATCCAGAAACGCTTTATTTAGGCTATATAACATCACGCTACGATCAATAGGAGCGGAGCATAACTAACTCCAAGCGAACGAAGTCGCTGGCGACCGCTAGTCACGTATAAAACATTATGTAGGTAGTTGCTTAGATAAAAATGTAGCCAAGCATATAAACAAAATAAACTGTAAGAAATATCTACTGTAAGAAATACAATATATTTCTGCATCGTTCTCACACGGTTGATTTCAACATGAATGATGTAATCAAATATTTGTAACAATAGCTTGAAAATTTAAATGAGTGTCCATGGAGTTTCTTGCCCGTTCTTCTCCATAGGTACCTACCTACTCTTTGGAATGGGCGACTAGCCTGTGTGTGTAAAAGTGCCTGTAACTGGTTTATTTGAAATAAATGATTTGATTCGATTTGTAGACTCAATTTTTGTATTTAGCTCCGTTGCTAACAGAAATAAGACAGCCGCGAGGTCAATGTGAAGTTGAAATAATAAAATGTTTAATGTTTGTCGCTGGTGCGTTCGCCTCGACACGCGTTGCTGCGCACCGTGGGACCGACGACGCTGCCTGGTTGCCAACCAAACTAACAATAGAAATTACTTCAAACAATTCTACTAACTAAAGCTTAGAAAATATGCATTCCTGGTACCTTTATTGGAAGTTTTCCATATTGCTATAGTACATATTTACTTTAAAAGTGGTATTGAACGGGAGGCGAAATTGGTACGTGACATATACAGCTGGACCGATGATTGAGACATGAGAAACGAAACCAGCTGGTCTGCTATTTTTATAAATTAGTCATTCCAACACGATTCCATTGTCGTTGTGCTTAAAAGTTCGTAATCTGCTTGATCCTTACTAATACCTATTATAAATCGGAAAGTGAGGTTGTTTGTTTGTTTGTTCCGCTTTCACGCCGTAACTACTGAACCGATTGCTTTGAAAATTTTCAAACGTAAAGTTAAAAGCCCGGATTAAATAATGGGGTACTTTTCATCCCGAAAAAAATAGATATTCCCGAAGGAAATCTAAAAAGCGCGAAACCGATCTCCAAGCGAGCGAAGCCGCGGGCGGAAAGCTAGTTCATAATAATCGATCAATCTTCTCAGTCGTCTCGTGGTCAGTGATTAACCACTGGAGAGTCATAATGAAGCCATATTGTCAGTAGATTACGAAACATATCAAAATCGATAATTATGAGATCACCTACTGCACTATTCTGACACTATGGTATCTAATAGCAAACTAGGGCCTTTTTTGTTTTTGATAGGAAATCATCAAATGACCTCTCCCATTCTGGGCGGAGCGGAAGGGCGTGTCAGACTTTTACTGACTAAAACCCACCCGTGTTTCTTCACTTACCTATGCGCCAGGGCCACGGTTTCTTTTTTAACCACCCCGCAACCCTGACTCAGGAGACATCGGTCTTCGTGGACTCCGTCACGATGTGCTGACTATGGCCTGTGCCCTGTAGTAAGGTAAGTAAGTAAGTTAGTATCTGTCATAATTATCTCCATGAAATATGGCACTGTATAGAGCTCCTCGAGCAATTTTACTCAAAAAAGTCACGAAAAAAGGTGGTCTCTCGGTACGCAGTCCATTCATCCTGATTCTGAATGGTTTATGTAATGATGTTTAACGTTCCAACACGGGCGGTTTTCATAAAAAAAGACATATTTATTTTATAAAATGTAGCTTCACAGCTGAAACATGCTTGAACTGTTCGTGGCTAAATTAATAACAGCCATACAGGGTACACTGCTATTACAATAGTGTCAGAATGGTGGATCAATGATCTCATAATGATTGATTATGATAAGTTTCGTAGTCTACTAAGACAATGGCGTCATTGTGAATTTCCAGTGGTCAATCACTGACATTTCACTCCATATTAATTAATGTTCAAATTGAGTAGTAGTTTTCAGAAAATCATTTCTACTAATGGGTTTTATAATATTGGCAATACGGCAATGTCATTCTATCACCATTTCGTAACGAAAATAATTTCTACTAATGGGTTTTATAATATTGGCAATACGGCAATGTCATTCTATCACCATTTCGTAACGAAAATCATTTCTACTAATGGGTTTTATAATATTGGCAATACGGCAATGTCATTCTATCACCATTTCGTAACGAAACGGCTAACTGATTTTTTCGATCATTATGAATTTACCAGATTACGAACTTTTAAGCACAATGAGATGGATGGATGCGGGCAGCACAAGACCGGTGGAAAAAGTCTGTTTTTTTATTTCCACAAAGCCTTGTAGAAAGCCTTTGTCCAGCAGTAGACCTCTATAGGCTGAAGAAGAAGAAAAAGAAGCGCAATGACAATGGAATCGTGTTGGTATGACAAATATACAACATGAAACAAAAAGGTTATATACACACCAAGGGCATGGCATCTTTAGATGATATCGAACGATATCGAAAGGGTTTCAACTGAAAATAAAATACTCAAAAAATTGGTACCAAATTTCCGGTTTCGTGTGTTTCTTAAAATCAAATCATAACAAACGTGGCAGCACACTAGATACGTTAATAACTACTCGTTACCCGTCACATTACTTGCCAAAATCCGATAAATGTCTTCAATATCTCTGTGCGACTAGTATGATAGTAGCCTATCACAGGCGGTGTTTTTCCTCATAACTTCCTAACATAAAGAGATAGAATTAAAAAACCCTTCCAATATCGTTTGATATCATGTAAAGATGC
Organism: Sesamia nonagrioides; assembly: GCA_017933935.1. Taxonomy (NCBI): domain Eukaryota; kingdom Metazoa; phylum Arthropoda; class Insecta; order Lepidoptera; family Noctuidae; genus Sesamia; species Sesamia nonagrioides. Next base: position 186,957 of record JADWQK010001871.1, on the reverse strand, counting down.
CATGCCTTTGTTATGTATATACCCTTTATGTTACACCTTGTATAGATATAAAAATAGCAGACTCTGTTACCAGGTCGATTGATCAGGTTAAGTTATGCTTGCCGGGGTTAGTCTGTGGATATGTGAGCATCTTTATCAAGACCCAATGTAATGAAAGCTTTGGGGTAGGCCTTTGGCCAGCAGTGGACCTCTATAGGCTGAAAAAGAAGAAGAAGACAATCGTTACGGGTCGTTAGAAGTCCGATAGTCTGACCATCAGTCATACGAAGTGGTAGGTATCGTATTATCCAGTAACTGGGTTGTGGAGGTCAGATAAGCAATCGCTCTATGTAAAATACTTATTTGGATAAAAATTCATAAACGGTATGGATAACACGGTATGATTTTGATCGGCATTTCTATCAATTTGTTCAGTGTAAAAAAGTAGTTATAGTGACGTAACTACAATAGTTAGACATATACTCTTCGCAGCGTATCCGATGAAACACATTTTATAGCTAATTTTTTTACACCTTCGGTTAGTTTTAATAAGAATTTCTAAAGATTTATATAGTAATCTAGTACTAAGTATAGCCTATATTACTCAGTGAAAATGTGGCTTTCTAATGAAAAAAGAATTATTAAAATCGGTCCCGTATTTTTTGAGTTTATTCGTTACATACAAAAATACAAATCTTTTCTCTTTATAATATTAGTGTAGATGTAGATATCTCAAGGGTTTTTTTGTCGGTACGTCATAATCATAACTTCCTTCATAATTTATCAATATACATTAATGAGGCATCATTTTAAAGCTTTTCTGGACCGCTACACCGGAAAAATATACAAATTATTCACGTTTAAGTACGACTTTGGAAAATTTACGATTGAAAATACCTAGACTAAAAGTTTTAGCGTCTGTGTGATTATAATTAACACTGCTGTCGTAACTAATTATTAAAAATAGAAAAAATATTGAAATTAACTGATAATCAGCATGGCCATACAACGTTGCAATGCTGCCAGCCTTTTGGGCACGTTTCCTATCGACAAATACCTGGATACGGACGAATTTTTGATGACCTTTGATTATATTCCCTTCCTTTTTATATACTTGTAAATATTATATCATTTATCTATTAAGTTCATTTAATAACAAGGTACAAGCGGGGTAGACCAATGAAGTGCTAGCTTGACGTTGTAAGAGATGACATGCATGCCAACAATCACACACCACGGTGCTAAAGATATGGTGCTAAAGGTATGCGCGAAATGGAGGAGAATGAGTAAGAAAGCAGACCACGGGTTCCAACTCGAAAGCCGCGTATGCAACCGGGACTAAACGCGGAGATAATGATGATGATGATCATTTAGTAACATGTATATATATTCAAAAATAAAAAAAAAATAAGAAATAGTAAGCCCGGTACGTACCTACCTATGTGCATTACGTTTAGTCGGTTAATAGTTAAAGAGGGTAGGTGTTTTTGTTTACCTTTATTTATAAACCACCCTGCCTGCGACGTGGAGGCCCCGGGTTCGATCCCCGGCCAGGTCATGATAGAAAACGATCTTTAGAACGGCCTTTTTGGCGCAGCCGGGAGGCACACATAAGGCTCGGTTTTATCAAAATTTACTTTATTTTATTATTACTGTTTTTTTATTTTATTATTACTGTTTTACTATCTGATGTATTGTGTGTCTTTTAGTTTGTGCTAAATAAATGTATTTTATTTCTTTCTTTCTTTTCCTGATTGGCCTGGGTCTTGGATGTTTATCTATATATGTATCTATTATAAATATAGTATCGTTGAGTTAGTATCCCATAACACAAATCTCGAACTTACTTTGGGGCTAGCTCAATCTCAGAAATCAGAAATATTTTATTTGTCTTAAATTTTTTTGAAAATTTAATCTGTGTGATTTGTCCATATATATTATTGTTACGAATGGACCTTATGTCGATGGCATAAGGTTCAATATCGCGTGATATGCAGTGTGTCACTTTTAAGTCCTATTCCTCCAGATCTAGACATTTTCTAGGTACAATAATAAAACGCATTACTAGACTTAGGACGGCCTATCGAATGGTACAGGTCTCAACAGTTTTGTCAACAAAGTGTCGACATCGAAATTTCTAGAAACCCGTTTCCGGGAATTACCGTAGGTACTTCCGAGTGACCTCGAAGTTATGTGCTATTATTATTACGCCTAGAGGATTCTGGAATGTTCGATCAGCTGGCCTATATAAGCGCCGCGACGCCGACGCAGAGTCAGTCTACACTCGACTAGCGATACGAAAACAGCGACAGTTAAGAAGCGATCTTTGAGAATACCTACTGCGACAACTGTAACGAGAACTGTGAGTACTACGTGGAGTAACATCTGTACTGTTATTGTGTGTTTACAACACGGACTTCGTGGACATAAGGAAAGACTTCGGTGCAACGTCAGCGACATTCTACTTGTCATTGCCTACAATCGACTGTACCTTCGTTGCCAATAAACTTCGTAACCCTTAACCGGCGTTTAAGTACCCCTAGCCCGTAACAATTGGTGTCAGAAGCGGCATGCCGGTCACGCCAAGGGAAGACGAAAGGGTTCGCACGCGACGACAAGCAGCGATGGATTTGGCGCGTCAAGAGGAAGAATTGCTTAGTGTCCCTGCACCCGAAACAGAAGCGGCCGTCGCAACACCTATAAGTGCGCCTACTACCACCACTATTCCCGGAAGCAGTGGATGCGATTTATCGGCGTTGCTGGCTCAATTAACGATGCAAATAAAAGGTATGGCAGAATCCCAGGCAAAATCCCAGGCAGAAATCCAGGCAAAAATAGATAGATCCCAGGCAGAAACCCAGGCACATATAGAAAAAACCCAGGCTCAAATAAAACAATCCCAGGTGGAAACCCAAGCAAAAATAGATGAATCCCAGGCAAAATCCCAGCAACTAGTATTAGAACTAAATAAACAGTGGAAAGAAACCAAAGAAGAGGTTAATGAGCTTAAAATAAAAACAGCACAACAAGATGCCCGTATGGACCAGCAAGACATGCGTATAGACAAACAAGATGCGCGTATGGAGAAACTAGACAATACCATCATGGAGTGTGAGAAAGAAATACAGTTTCTCCATAAAACGGTGCAGAAAGGAGGCATTAAAGGTGTGGTACCTGTACCCAGTGCTTTGCCGACCTTCAAGGTACCTCATTTTGACGGAACAACATCATGGGTGGCCTTCCGTCTTCAATTTGAAAAGGTCGCAAAAGGCAACAATTGGGACGACGATCAAGCTGTAACCGCCCTTACGCTTGCTCTGCGTGGTGAGGCGGTACAAATCCTCGAAAATATTTCCGGCGACTGCAATACCCTAGCCTGTCTGTTAGAAGCGTTGGAGTCTAGATATGGAGAGAAACACCTGGAACATGTCTACAGGGCTCAACTCCGCGACCGCACACAGAAAAGCAGTGAGGGTTTGCAACAATGGGCATCGGAAATAGAACGTATTGTTCAGAGGGCGTATGCTTCAACGCCGGGAGTAATTGATGCTAGTACGGTGCAAGCTTTTACTGATGGAATTCGAGATGCGGAAGTCAGGGCTGCGGTTCGTCTGGGGCACCATCAGACTCTGAAGGCAGCCTTGACACACGCTCTGGAGGTGGAAGCAGTACGCCAAGACGGCCGACCACACCACCGTATTCGTGAGGTAACCGCACAAATGAAACCCCGACAAGGGCCAACATGCTATGAGTGCGGTGAAAAAGGGCATATTCGGATCAATTGTCCCAGGAAGGCTAAGGGAAGAAGCACTTCTGGGACACAGGTGGAAGCCGAGGATTTAAACTAGGAACAGCCAGGGCTATGGGGCGAGTACTGGCTGGTCGACATGTAGCCCCCATTATAACAGTATCACAAGTGGGTGACGGAAACAGTCTCATTATAGAAGGAGAACTGAATGGTAAATCCTGCAGTTTCACATTGGATACTGGTGCATCAAGAACCATTGCACGACCGGAGCTATTTCCTCGGACCATAGTATGGAAAAGAGGATCTTCACAATGCCGATTACAAACCGCCACTGGCCAACCAGTACTCGTCCTTGGTGAAACGAACGTGACTTTGAAAATGGGTGATAAGACATTCACGCACCCTGTTTTAGTAGCGAATATTACAGATGATTGCATAATAGGACTGGACTTTTTGAAGAAACAGCAGTGCGTCCTTAATGTAGCAAAAGGAGTATTGAGTTTTCCAGAACAAGAAGTATTTCTTCAAGGTGGAAAACAGGGGTCAGTGTACTGTGTAAGGAGAACGATATTACCACCAAGATCAGAAACCTTAGTAGATATTAGATTATCACCAATAGGATGCCGTAAACGTTGCATTTTAATAGAAGATTCTGGAGATCACCCAGACTGGATAACAGCAAGGACACTGATGATGATTTCCGATAAACCAAAAGTACGCATTATCAACGTTAGTAACAAGGAAATAATTCTTGAAAAGAATTGCATCGTGGGTGTGTGCGACCATGTAGCATCATTGCGAGGCGCACGAAAAGGAACGTGATAAGAAGTGGCAGGAACATGTATCGACACTACTCGAAAATTGTAAGGGCAATTTAAACAAGTTCGAAAGTCACAAAGTTAAGCAACTGTTGCATAACTTCCATGACATCTTCTCTAAGACCGACAGTGACGTGGGAAGGACCGGGCTCGTCAAACACCATATAGATACGGGCGATACACAGCCGATAAGACAGAGACCACGTCGTATCCCCTTTGCAAGAGAACAGGAAGTGTCGGAAATGTTAAGAAATATGGAGAAAAATCGGATTATCGAAGCGTCTACCAGCCCTTGGTCATCTCCAGTTGTCCTAGTCAAGAAAAAGGATGGCAGTACAAGGTTTTGCGTTGACTACAGGATGTTGAATGATGCCACGAAAAAGGACAGTTATCCCCTGCCACGTATAGATGACACTTTGGACTTGCTAAGTGGCATGAAATGGTTCTCCACAGTTGACCTCAAAAGTGGATACTGGCAGGTGGAAATCTGTCAGCAGGATAAAGAAAAGACCGCCTTCTCCACTGGTCCTGGGAACGGTCTCTGGCAATTCAATGTCATGCCTTTTGGACTGTGCAATGCTCCAGCTACATTTGAGCGCCTAATGGAGCGCATCTTGGTGGGGTTGCTTGGTGATGCATGCCTGGTCTATTTGGATGACATCATCATTATGGGACGAAACTTCGCAGAACACCTACGCAATTTGGAGAAAGTGTTCCAGAAACTGCGTGAAGCGAATTTAAAACTCAGTCCTAGTAAGTGTACACTATTCCAGAAAGAAGTTGGATACTTGGGACACATTATTTCGGCGCAAGGAATTCGAACAGACCCTGAAAAAATAAAAGCCGTGTCGAAGTGGCCTACCCCTCGTAATAAAACTGAGGTACGCTCTTTCTTGGGTCTGTGTGCATATTACCGTCGGTTTGTGAAGAACTTCTCCGAGTTAGCGAAACCGTTGCATCGTTTAACAGAGGAAATGTGTCTATTTGAATGGAACTCTGACTGCGAACAGGCATTTGCTCTACTGAAAACTCACTTGTGTGAGGCTCCTGTACTAGGTTACCCTAGTAGGGAAGGCCGATTTTTGGTAGACACAGATGCCAGCAATGTGGGTATTGGAGGAGTTCTCTCTCAAACACAAGGAGATAGGCAGGTCGTTATCGCGTATTTCAGCAAATGCCTTTCCAAGCCAGAAAGAAATTATTGTGTTACCCGCCGAGAACTTCTAGCCGTTGTTAAGACCTTACAACACTTCAAGAAATATTTGATTGGGAGGCAGTTTACACTTCGTACCGATCACGCTGCCTTACAGTGGCTCCTCCAGTTCAAAGACCCAGAAGGACAAGTAGCAAGGTGGATAGAGCAGCTGCAAGAATTTGACTTTGTCACTGAACATCGGAAAGGCAAGTCACACAATAACGCTGATGCTTTGTCTAGACGACCTTGCGAAGAGTCTTGCCGACATTGTGCCAAACAGGAAAAGAAAGAGAACGTAAGGATTATCCAGGTGAACGCTTTGGACGAAGACTGGGATAATCAATCATTGGAAGACGCACAAAGGGAAGATAGTGACTTGAAGACAGTAATCGAATGGAAACAACGTGGCCAGAGGCCCGCTTGGAGTGAAATATCAGCGCTTAGCCCAACAGTAAAAAGTTACTGGGCTCAGTGGGACAGCCTGATAATTGATAATGGAGTTCTCAAGAGGAAATGGGAATCACCCAGTGGACAGGAGGTCACCTTACAGATAGTTGTCCCCTGCGATAAAGTCGCGTCAGTGCTAAGACAGGTGCACGACGGAGTATCCGGAGGACATCTAGGAGTAAAGAAAACCCTGGAGAAGGTGAGGAAAAGATTCTACTGGGTGCATTGCCGCGAAGACGTAGAGGACTGGTGTAGAAAATGCGTAGCTTGCTCCTCAGTAAAGGGACCGCAAACGAGAGCCAGAGGTCGGCTGAAAGTGTACAATGTTGGTGCACCATGGGAAAGAGTTGCTGTCGATATAGCTGGGCCATTCCCTGTTACTGAAGAAGGGAATAGGTATATCATCGTCATGCAAGACTATTTCAGCAAATGGCCAGAAGCTTTTGCAGTACCTAACCAGGAAGCTCATACAGTCGCCAAAAAGCTAGTCCACGAGGTGTTCTGTCGATTTGGCGTTCCCTTGGAGTTACACTCTGACCAGGGTAGAAACTTCGAGTCTTCACTATTTCAAGAGATTTGCCAACTACTCGGGATACATAAGACTCGTACAACACCGTATCACCCACAGTCAGATGGAATGGTCGAAAGATTCAATCAGACGTTGGAGAATCATTTGGCCAAAGTAGTGGAAGAACACCAGAGGGATTGGGACCAATACATTCCACTCTTCTTAATGTCATACCGCTCTGCAACACATGATAGCACAAATTGCACACCGGCGAAAGTCAACTTCGGCCGAGAAATTAGACTACCCATAGATGCACTAACCGGAACACCTCCCGATACTCCTAACCTAGCCGTCGACTATGTGGCCGACCTACGGCGTAAATTAGATGGAATACATGAGCTAGTGAGAAAGAATGGTCTGAAAACCAGTGAGAAAATGAAAATCCGATACGACCGCAAAGCTAACGTGCCCGGATTTGAAGAGGGAACTTTGGTATGGTTACATAATCCCATAAGGAGAAAAGGAAAGAGTCCGAAATTTCAAGCCAAATGGGAAGGTCCGTACACGATAGTAACCAGAATAAACGATGTCACCTACAGGATTAAGAAAGGGCCTAGAGGGAAGCTGAAGATCGTACACGTAGACCGCCTAGCTCGCTATTATGGATCAAATCATGCTCGGGACGAGCATGACTAAGAAGGGGGCAATGTTACGAATGGACCTTATGTCGATGGCATAAGGTTCAATATCGCGTGACATGCAGTGTGTCACTTTTAAGTCCTATTCCTCCAGATCTAGACATTTTCTAGGTACAATAATAAAACGCATTACTAGACTTAGGACGGCCTATCGAATGGTACAGGTCTCAACAGTTTTGTCAACAAAGTGTCGACATCGAAATTTCTAGAAACCCGTTTCCGGGAATTACCGTAGGTACTTCCGAGTGACCTCGAAGTTATGTGCTATTATTATTACGCCTAGAGGATTCTGGAATGTTCGATCAGCTGGCCTATATAAGCGCCGCGACGCCGACGCAGAGTCAGTCTACACTCGACTAGCGATACGAAAACAGCGACAGTTAAGAAGCGATCTTAAAGAAGACCTACTGCGACAACTGTAACGAGAACTGTGAGTACTACGTGGAGTAACATCTGTACTGTTATTGTGTGTTTACAACACGGACTTCGCGGACATAAGGAAAGACTTCGGTGCAACGTCAGCGACATTCTACTTGTCATTGCCTACAATCGACTGTACCTTCGTTGCCAATAAACTTCGTAACCCTTAACCGGCATTTAAGTACCCCTAGCCCGTAACATTATAATATATAAACATTTAAAAAAAATGAAGAAATAGTAAGCGTTACGTTACGTTTAGTCGGTTAGAAGTTACGTGGTTTCTATGTTTACCTTTAGTTATATAGCTAAACCGAAGGCCGATGGTCTCTCGAGCCGGCTTTAGCTCCGGTGTCACAATGTCATTAGGACTCTCAAGCTGCAACCTACTTAGTAACTTGTCCGTTGATGTGCAGCTTGGCAAGACTTAGTCATAAGTAGTTATAAAGCGCTTTTTAATATCGATCGTACATTAGCCACCACCATGCTGGCCTAGTGGTTAAGACACCAGCCTCTCAAGTATGAGTGTGCGGGTTCGATTCCAGGTCAGGCAAGTACCAATGTAACTTTTCTAAGTTATAAGTGCTTTCTAAAATATATCTTGGACACCAATGACTGATTACAAGGTGAAGGAAAACATCTTGAGGAAACCTGGACTCGCCAACCCGCATTGTGCAAGCGTGGTGATTACGCTCAATCCTTCTCTATATGAGAGGAGACCTGTGCACAGCAGGGGGACAAAAAAAAGAAGGGTGATGATGATGCTTAATCCGAATGATACAATAACTATCAGACCATATGTATTGTTTTATTATTTATGTACAGACAATAAAATATAAAAACATATGACAAAATTAACATCTGAGTACAAAGGTGCAACTTACTTCTTAAGAAATTTCTTTCAGCAGATCTGCGAAAGGAGAATTAAAACAGAAATGTAGACAATAGTGTGTCATATGTTATTCAAATTAGGTTGAGAATCAGCACTTTTTGAACGTCAATATTACATAAGACAGTCCCCCAAAATGCCCGCCCTTCGCCACTACCTAGTGCTTTCACTGGGAAGAAGAAGTGGTGGAACAAACTCCTCAGCGCTGTGCTGCTGAGGAGTTGTTGGAGTCGTTATTTTAAAAGACACATGACCTTATACAAGTCCATGCATGTAAAGTAACTAACATAATAAAACAGAGAACATTAAATTAAATTATTTACCACATGCCAGCTAGCCACGCCACCAACAAAGCAATAAAAAAAATGGAAATACAAGTAAAAACTTATTACCTACTTACATAAAAACCTTCAGGCATAATTAGTCTGACAGCGCACATATTTATGCATTAATAATGCATCGAAAATATACAATTATATTAACTCGTATAAACTTGTCAGTACTAATTCTGGAGAAAGAACACAAACATTCATCATCATCATCCCAGCGTTAATCCCAGTCGCTTCCGCAGCCTTTTCGGCTTTGGAGTCTGGGGTCCGCTTTACCAGTCCAACTGCTGATATGGTTAAACTTCGACATTTTCCGTGAAGCGACTGCCGTCTGACCTCCACAACCCGAAGGCGATATCGAAGCATTGCAGTTAGACTAATTGTTGGATTTTTGAGGGCTCCAACAACCCGTAACGACTGCCACTAGATGTTCGTATGGCAACCGGGACCAACGGCTTAACGTGCTTTCCGAGGCACGACCAGACCAGTGCAAATATTCATAGTCATGCATACAAATACTTGCACTGTGCGGGGATCGAACCCGCGCCACCTTGCGCAGCGGCCGCGTCCGCTACCGCTACGCCACGGAGGCTGTCAAAGAACACAAACTTTATCTTAAGGCGGCTCCAGAGGGAAAACACACCGCAGGCCGTTTTTATGTAGTTTTTCGGAGCTATCTACTCTTTATCGAAAAGAAATATCAACTTATTAAAAATACATGAATTTTCTCCATAATCTTGGCTCCAAAATTGTAGATTTTTTTTTTTTTTTTTTTTTTTACTAAGCATAATGTTTAAATAATTCCTTCACAACAAAACATCTGAGAAGAGAAATAATTATCAAAAACGTGCATCTCCTCGAAAAGTAAGCATTATTTAGATTGCTTACACTAATGGATAGGCAATTTCATGACGAACATTATTGTAGAAATATTTTTTTAAAACGACCAAAACAAAAATTTTATTCAACAATCTGAGCGTATTCCTCATCATTTCTCTTGCCCGAGCTATTGAGATTCAGTATGCCACAAGCTCTCGAAGGGGGAACCCGTGTCGTTCGTCATCGCGCGGTCCGCTAGCATAGCGGTCGGCGCGTGAGCGAGAAAGCATCTGCTTGCTCGCTCACGCACCGCATGTCGCATAGAGTATAATACCATCATAAAGTGTCTCTGTTATTGATGTTCATTTTGGTGTTCGTTTTTTTAACCAATTTCAAAAGGGAGGAGGTTATATGTTTTTTTTATGTTTGTTTGCGGATAACTTTACTATAATATAAATAATAGGGTATTTGACTAAAAAAAACTAATTAGTCCGTCATTCAGATTATAGAAAAATATTGGATAGGTTTATTATATACGTTTTACATTTCGTATATTTTGTTTTATCAAATCAATAAAAATTGACACATATAATAGGCAGCAAAGATCAGGAGTGATGGCTGGTGACGTCACTGGCCGCTAAAAAGTGTAGCGTGCAGTGACGTCACACGAGTTTTCAAAGCACTGTGTCGTATATATTTTTTGTTTATATGAAAAAAGAAAAAAATATGTGTCTAGTATTTTTTGGGTAGGCCCCCGACAAGGTGGACCGACGATCTGGTGAAGGTCGCGGGAAACCGCTGGATACGGGAAGCGCAGGACCGGTCGTCGTGGAGAACCTTGGGGGAGGCCTATATCCAGCAGTGGACGTCTTTCGGCTGAAATGTTGATGATGAGTATTTTTTGGAAATCTGACTGACGGCCTAATTAGGTTTTTTTAGTCAAATACCCTATTGCATAAGTTGATAAAAAATGCTATGCAATAGCTTTACCGCGGCAGTTCCCGAGTGCCACATATTTTTTTTTTAATTAGAAAGATTATATCTTCAAGGTAGTCTCATGTTAAGGAAATTAGGGTCTGATGATGCAAGACTAAGGGAACCTAGGAGAAATTTAAAAAATCATAGGGGCGCCTAGAGCATTTCTATGTTTTTTCATTAAGTGTTTTAACGCATTACAATTTAGTAAAGTTCGGACTTGATGATGGAGCCGGGAGGCAGCCGAGGGATCTCCTTAACGATTCACATCAGCTGCCTCGTGTTTGTGCTTAATAAATTTATATTGATAAGAACTTTACACCTAAATGAGTTGTGACTGTCATTAAAGCTCTGATGATGAAGACAAAGGCCAGTTAAGGGAACTCCTCAAAAGTTTACAATAGTTACCTTGTGTTTGGACTTAATTCATTTATATTGATTAAAACTTTACACACATATAGGTTTAAATGAAGGTCTGCAATAGATCTGATGATGAAGCCCATAGATGAGAGCCGATGTGGATTCCCTTGATGCTCTGTTATCTCCATCTTCAGGTCAGGCCCAAATCTTCACGGTTTTATAGTATCATCCGATATAAATACGAGTATCAAGTTTTCACCCGAAGCATGCCTACAATTTTCGATGATTGGCCTAAATTTCTTAGAATTTCCATTATCGACACTGACGTGGTAACAATGAGCCACTTTGGATTCAATGGAGAGACGTGCAAAGAGGCTGATTGGTGACCCTGATCTAACTCGAGTTGGTCTCCAAAGCCTAGAGCACAGGCATGTTGTTGGTTGAGTAGCCAGCCTTTCGGTGTTCTATAGGATGCATTTCGGGGAGTATGCGATGGAATTGCATGATTTAATTCCCCCATCTCCGTTCCACCAGCGGACGACCCGTCGTACGGCTGGTTTCCACCTTTACGTTGTTAACACCACTACGATCCGGACGAAGCGTTTCGCCTCCTCCTTTATCCTCTCCTGGCACAAGTTTTTTCAAACTTAAAAGGAGAGGTCAACCTCAATTTTGTTTGTACCAACTTAGTTTTTGAATAAATATTTTTCATTTTTTTTTCATTTCATTTATACCGCGTACATCGAGGGACTGGAATAATTTGCCAGCGGCGGTGTTTCCGTCGGACTACAATTTGAGTGTCTTCAAGGCTAGAGTGAATAGGCTCTTAATAAACTAGTGTGCTTTACCATCAACGATTGCGTCACTGCTTACCATCAGGCGGGATTGCGGTCAAGCGCTAGTTTATCCATACTAATATTATAAATGCGAAAGTAACTCTGTCTGTCTGTCTGTCTGTCTGTCTCGGTCTGTCTGTCTGTCTGTCTGTCTGTCTGTCTGTCTGTCTGTCTGTTACGCTTTCCCGCTTAAACCTCTCAACCGATTTTGATGAAATTTGGCACAGACAATCTTTGGACCCTGAGAAAGAACATAGACTACCTTTTATCCCGGAAAAATATGATGTTCCCGAGGGAAATCTAAGAAGCGCGATATAACCGAACTCCACGCGGGCGAAGCCGCGGGCGGAAAGCTAGTAATATATATAAAAAAAAAAACATAGGCAGCATACTCTTTCATATAAAAAAAGAATGGTCAAAATCGGTTCATTAACGATAAAGTTATCAGCGAGCACACATAAATCGAATTGAGAACCACACTTTTGGGAAGTCGGTTAAAAAATAAAATAGGTACGCAAAATTTTTATTATGAAGTATCGTCAACATTTGTTTCAGTCTATAATAACCAAAAGTATTTGGGCGCACCAATAAACAAAAATAAACTACTTCTGTGGTCTATGAATTTAACTTGTATTTGTAAGTACTTCGTCCGCCAGACGGCGCTAGTAATATTTTGCGAAGTATTGTAGAGGTGGGGCGCGGTGAAGAGGGAGCAAATGCTCGAGTCATTTGGTGAGGGTACGACCTTAAGTTAATCAGAGGAACTAGCTATTCATAGCATTTAAATAGTCGCTGACAGAATCTATATGACATAATAGTTTTCCTTTGAAGACAGCAGGGTAATTGCGTAACGCATTATCAGTAGCAATGGGTTTTATTTTGACAGTACAACAACAGTCATTGCGTTATTCACGTTGTTGAGCAGACAGGTTTTCGAACATATGGAAGCAATGGACTAGCAATATGCTCATTTTGAAGCATATTCCAATCGATAGTAATAGTATGTTACGCAATTAGGGTGCTGGTTGGATTTTAATTGTGCTTTAAACGTATTATAAGTCAATTCTAGCAAAGAAGGGGGCATCTTGTTGTAAAACAGTTATACCAAGCCCAACAAAAGAGTTATGAAGCTTTTGAAGGTAGTGAAAAGGGACTCGTAGTTTGTCCTTAGTTCAGCCTGAGAAGGTTTCGTTTGCTTAACCGGGCTTGCGAATGCCTCAATTAATTAAGGGAGCAAGGGCTAATAAATCATTTAAAAAAAAAGTGAATTTGCTAAGGGTACCCTCTGTGAGGTATGGACCTCGACATCTTTGGGCGAGGGTAGTAAGGCAGAGGTTAGATCAGAACTATAATGCACAATATCAACTGCTAAACACTATTTTTATCTGACGAAGCAACGCGTGCTTTACCTGTAGTTACCAAGTGCACTAACGCACTAGGATAAAAACAACAATATTTTACTAACGATCTCTTCGTGCCGCGTTGTCATCCGTGACGACGTGTTGTTTTGAGCGGACCAAATTTATGTTATATTTACAAGATGCACTGGCTGTTACAATAAATTAAGATAAAGGCTTTCTAGTATTGAAGCAGGGAAACTAGTAAAAAAAGTGCCTACTATCTGCAGACAATGTCAAAATCATTTATGTTTGCCATGTTTCAATGAAGAACACAAGTAGGTAATTATATAATTTATTTTTTGAATAATAAAAATTAACAAACAAGAATCAAGAGTTTTATTTGCATTAAACATTTTCACATAGGTATTCTACAAATGTATTCGGTATGTAAATAGAAAGTGATCAAGTTTATAAATTAAATATTATATTTACATTCTCAGTACGTAAAAATATATTATATAATAGAACAAATTTGTTTTTAATAATTTTCTCTATTATTCAAATTAAGGAATTTTTTACTGTTATCGTTAGATAACATTCTCAATAGTAATTAGGTGCCTCCCATCACTAGTTTTTTTGTTATATTTAGTGCGTTGTGTGGTCAAAATGAATTCATAAATTATTTCTCTTCTGTAGGACAGACGCAAAGAGCGAACTAAAAACGCAGCTAGTTATATATTGCTTATATATTGGTCTTTGCCCTGCATATAAAAAAAATATTAAAATAACTATATGAGGTACTGAATAAACCCATATCAAAACAGAAACGTTTGAGGTTAATTAGACCACACGACGCCCTGCAGGAAAGTCTTCTATGTGCCAAGATGACCTCTTGACGCACCAGCTGAAAGTACACTGAAAAATGTTACGCAGCGAACGTGTTAAAACAACAATATTTTACTACCGATCTCTTCATTGTTTACTTTTAAAGTAGGTTAAAACAACAATATTTTACTAACACAATTGAACACAGCGTTCAAAGTACAAAAAAAGTGTATCCGAGCAATGAGTAGAGCAGAATACTTAGACCATTGCAGACCATTATTTAAAGAATTAAAACTTCTTCCACTCCCGTGTCTATACATTTTTGAGGTTTGTCTATTTGTGAAAAAATATCCTCATTTATACTCACTAAGTGAACAAGTATCGGAAAGATTGAAAAAAAAAATTCCGGGAAACTGTTTTGAAACCATACTTTTTAAAATCAATAATAGTGACGGTAATAATGTATATGTTATTGAGTATTTGGGCAATATTAGTTTGTATAATTATGTTTTTCTTCATTTATTTCACTTTTTAATACATGTATAAATTTTAATCAATTTAATTTTACTGTTTGAAAATGTTTGTACGCTGAAAGACAGCAGAATATTTTGGACGTGAATTGTATATAGGTATTATAGGTACATATAACAACTTGTAACAACAATATTCTTACAAATAAATAAATTCTAATTCTAACGATCTCTTCATTGTTTACTGTTAAAGTAAGTTAAAACAACAATATTTTACTAACGATCTCTTCATTGCTTACTGTTGAAGTAAGTGAAAACAACAATATGTTAGTAACGATCTCTTCATTGTTTACTGTTAAAGTAAGTTAAAACAACAATATTTTACTAACGATCTCTTCATTGTTTACTGTTGAAGTAAGTGAAAACAACAATATTTTACTAACGATCTCTTTATTGTTTACTGTTAAAGTAAGTTAAAACAACAATATTTTAGTAACGATCTCTTCATTGTTTACTGTTAAAGCAGGTTAAAGCCCATTGACATTTACAACTTTACGACCCAACTACCTCTAATGCAGTCATCATCATCATCTCAGCGTTAATCCCAATCGCTTCCCAAGCTTTTTCAGCTTTGGGGTTTGGGGTGCGCTTTACCAGTCGTAACTGCTGATTTTGGCTAAATTTCGATATTTTTCGAGAAGCGACCGCCGTCTGACCTCCACAACCCGAAGGCGATATTGAAGCATTGCAGTTAGACCAATTATTGGACTTTGGAACTCTACTACAGTATAAGGGTAAAATAGAACTGGTAAATTTAATACAACAGTTTTGCAGGTATCTATACTTAGGTCTGTACATGCGTAATCAACCTAAAACGATCCTACTGTACTTATAGAAACCTCCTCTTAGGGAGTGGGCCGTTCCTAATCTACCACGTGGGCCCAATAATTTTGGTACTAGGATATTTGCCAGCGCCGGTGTTTCCGTCGGACTACAATTTAAGTGCTTTCAAGGCTAGAATGAATACGCTCTTAATAAACTAGCGCGCTTTACCATTAAGGAATGCATCACTGCTTACCATCAGGCGGGATTGCGCCCAAGCACTAGTTTATAATTTATATATAAAAAAATATATGAAAGATATATTAAATAATTAAAGAGATTTGACACCTTATATTAGCTAAATGTTCTGGCGTCTGTACCTTTAAGCAATAAAATAAATTGGATTGGGAGTTGCTAGATAAAGTAAACACACAGAAAAAGTCTTCATTCACAGAATGCAATAAACTGTCTAAATCAATAATTGGGCGCTCATCTGATCGTGATTAGCTATGCGCGACACGTAATCAATTTCCTCCTCTTTTCTCGATCCATTTACCACAAAGTAAATGATAGAACACACTTAGGGACGTTTAGTGAGGCTGACGATGAACCGGCTAAACACATTATCCTCTTTCTCTTTGCCATCCTAGTCGATTACTTCTGTCGCAGTTGTCGAACCAATTTGTGATAGTCTACAACAGCGTTACGTACAAACGAATACTTGCGTGTTTTGAGAATATTATCATCAACCTTTTATCGCCCCACTGCTGGGCACAGGTCTCCTCTCATACAAAGAATGATGCAGCGTAATCACCACGCTTGCTGAATGCGGGTTGGCGATTGGTTTACTCAAGATGTTTTCCTTCACCTTTTCGTCTTTATTAATTATTTGCTAGAGTTTTCTCAATGACAGGTGTGAAGAAGGCATTCTCTTGAGAGAATGCCTTAGATTTTAAACTCTTTGCCTACTACGCCATGCCATCTTAACGCCTCATTACCGTCTTCATCATTTCAGCCGACAAACATCCATTCCTAGACACCTATGCCTTACACAAAAGCTGCCATTTCAACCTGTTCTGTGCTTCCCGCATCCAGTGAAATCCTTCGGCCGTCACCAGCAGGGTAATAACGGATTTCATTGTGACATTTCAACAACATTCATTGCATGCAACGTCAACAACATGCATTTACTTTGTTGAGCAGACACATTTATCCAACTTAAGGAACAATGGATTAGTTTACTTCAAAATTTGTTTTGAGTGCGCAGGTTCGATTCCAGGTCAGGCAAGTACCAATGTAACTTTTCTAAACTTATACCTATGTACTTTCTAATATATCTTGGACACCAATGGCTGAAGGTGAAGGAAAACATCTTGAGGAAACCTGGACTTTAAGTCTGAAATGGCCAACCCGCATTGAGCAAGCGTGCTGATTACGCTCAACCCTTCTCTGTATGAGAGGAGACCTGTGCCCAGCAGTGGGATGATAAAAAGGTTGATGATGATGATGACTTCAAAATTATTCTAATTGATAGTAATTGTGTGTTACGAAATTATGATAGGCCATCGTTCTGTTATAAACCGGACTAGGACACTCTTTTTAAAAAAACAAACACTTTCACCTAAAAATAATTATAACACTTTATTTAATTTAAACAATTACTTTTACAATTACCACGAGTGCAGTACATAAGTGCACGGGATGAAGGATGGAAGACGACTGACTATGAGTGTGGGATGGATGTATGAGGTGATGAGGAATGGTGTGTCAGCACTCTGACGGGAATGCAGCATAAGCTACCAGGTAAGCCAGAAAGAGTGCATTGGGTATGTATAACAGTTCCCACGTTCCCACCACCACATCAGTTTGACAATTCTTCGGACTACATCAGTTATCTTGGTCTGTCTGCGAACCTCTTCAACGTATTATTACCATGTTCTATGGTCTAGAGTCAGCAGTGTCTGGTCCTGATAAAAAGAACACTCTTTAAAGAATATTCTTGAAGAACACTGTAAAGTATAGGATTTTCCGTGGGAAATTCTCAGATAACTTTGAAACAGGAGTTTGAAATGATAGCATTGTAACGGTACTTACAAACGCCAAAAATAAACAATACGTCCGCGTCATACTAACGTAACGTCACCTGAATTCTACATCTCACAATCAGAGTTTACCGTGCAACTAGCATACATACAACTTGCCAATTTCAAGCATTGGGCAAGTGCCCGACAGATATAACACCTATCTGGTCGGAGGATACTCCCTTTTCTATGCAGGATGAGTGTACTTTACTCTCTGTTCCTCATGCCTCCACAGCATTAATAAAAGATTTAACTAAATGACAACTAATTAGTTAATTCATACCAATACTCGTACGAATGAGGATTTTGCACGAAGGAAAGAAATTATATGAAATATAATCTATATAGAGCAATTTAAATAGGAATAGACACTAACATAGGGGTAAGGAATATTGTTGCTAACACAACTGAGTCATGTCACTTGTAGAATAAAGATATTATTATTTCTTATAATCTTTTTCAGTTAGAGGTTTGGCGGAAAAGCTAAGATGAGTGTCACGCTCATTTTTCTTTGAACTTTTCAATTATTTAACTTTTAATTGATTAGAAAGCGCGTGATTTATGTAGTAAAAAGTGCATTAAGTAAATAATTCATAAAGAACATTACTTAAAGAACATAGTGGCTACATCATGACTTTTCTTCAAAACTCCCTCTTAGACGGTTCACGCAGCCGTCTTTTTCGATTGTCATTAGCGATATCCGCCATTATTGTGAAATAAAATTTAAAATAATTTCTATAGTTTGTTACACGTGTTATTGGCAAAATTGTGGTATCTATTCCACAGGATTGATCAAGAGCTGAAGTTTATCAGTTATTATTAGCTTATTATTTCAGCCGAAAACGAGAAACGAACCTGTAACCTGCAGTCTGTGGGTCAATTGTACTAAAAGATCGCTGGACGTCCTGCGTGTCCAATATAATAATGCTTTCAGGATGTTGTTAAGACTACCTCGTTACTGTAGTGCGTCGGAAATGTTTGCGCAAGCCCGTACCGACGGTTTTTATGCAATCATACGCAAAAGGACCGCGTCATTGCTGAGAAGAGTGAGAGACGGTCGGAACAGCATCCTGATAACTGTAGCTGAGACCTTCGGCTCTCCAATAATTCAAAAATTTGTGCACATTTTAATAATTACTAACAATAGGCAATAAGTTTTGTTTTTCTTTGTATGTTATTAACACTCTATGGATTTTTATGTCCGAAATATAAATGATTTATTTATTTATTATTTATTTATAACATCGTAACACACAACAAAATACTACACAGAAACTTCCTTAGCGTAACGTTCATTAATTCACCTACGTGCACTTCCAACACCTCATTTACTAGAAGTGTTTATTTTCTGTAAGAGAGCGTGCCACCCTGTTTGTCGTTTCAAATTAATTTTTCCCCACGTTAACTTGAACGAGCTCTCTCGATTAGCGTAATGAAATCGTACCTCCTTAGTGATGACAAATAATGACTTACCCGCGATATGATGAGCTACATTGAAGGTTCTTGGAGTGTTCTGTTACAATTTTATCTTTATAAGCGACTTTTCAGAGGGCACTTAGGGAGAGACTGAAAATTGCTTCTTTGTGATTGAACTTGAGGAGTGCCAAGACGCAAGTGAAATCATTGTGTTTCGAATTTTCTTTTAGAAAATTTCTAAAGTAAAATGGTGAAAAGAATATACTGAAGTCGGTACAGAGGAAAGCATATCAAGCTTCTACAATCGGTCAGATTTCTTTATAAGATTTTCAACTCTATTGCCGTAGTTATTAAGGTTTAAAGTTGATTAGGAATAGGTAGTTGACAGGTTCGGGTAGCTTGACCTGCTGTCGTCCGTACACTACGATACTTGCTACTAATACCTAAGAAAAATGAAGTGGAAAGCAGCTGTATGAGGATACTTGGGGGCTTAGCTGGATAATCTTCTAGACAGTTTTTTTTTAATTGTTTCCCAAAATATACTTCACGGACAACTGTGTCTGTGTTATGATCATCATTCGTGGGACTACTATTATATTTATAATTATGGCATGTGAAGCCGATGCCGAATATTCTGCCATTGTCAAAAGGGGATTGGAGAAGCAAGAGTGTACCTACATAAAAAAAAATAATAAAAACTATCTTAACTAAGTACAGACGACAGCACATCAAGTTGCTACATTCTGTAAAAATTTCTCTAATACATAGATTCAATAGATTGTCATCTTTACCAGTAATTAAGTACGGCGCCGAAAGTTTGGCTAAATACGCTTGCAGTGTATTTCAAGTATTCTATGACACATCAGCCGCAATTACGCCGCGTTGGGCGTAGGGCCTAATCTTCCTTCGGACGGTTTTTTCAGCTAAAACGCGTTACTACACTTATGCTGGGGATACATCTGTGGAACGTACGGTGCCGAAAGCTCAGCGGCTGAAGTGTCAGTCGCAATATTCAGTTGTTATGACAAACCAAACGGTCAAAACGAGGCATCTTGTTCAGCGCGTTACGCGACGGAAAGTTACTTGGCGTCATCGCCAGTCTGTCTGTGTCGACACTTTATGGTGTGCGATTTTTGTAACGTACCTGAATTGCTCAGAAAAATGGATTTAATTAGAATATTAGCTATTATAGAGGGCTTAGAAGACGTTGCCCGTCTTCGCTACCGTCACCCGCGCGATGCACAACACACGCCGAACGTACAGCTACGCCCGCCGAACTTTCGGTCACGCAACGCATTGCGTGATGTGTCGCTTGCTATGCAAAATAAAATACATTAAATGCGTTTTAGGTGAAAAAGCCGCTCGAAGGTAGGTTAGGCCCTACGCCGAACGCGGCGTAATTTCGGCTGATGTGTCATAGAGTACTTGAAATACACTGCGAGCGTATTTAGCCGAACTTTCGGCGCCGTACGTTCCGCAGATGTGTAGGCTCAATGTTGATTGGGAATATTTGACAATTTTGAGTTGCTGTCGTCTGTATTGGACCTTTTTATATCTTGTGAGTTTAGTAGAGGAATGAAATAAATATATTTATTGTTGTTTCGGATTTATTTTCCTTATGAACAGTCCCTAGTAAGTACTATGACATTTGACGGGTTCATAACCTGATCTTGATTCGAATGAAGAGGCCAAGAGGAAAATTTATTAAGTATACTTATCGCATCGCATCACTAGAGTTCCGCACCCTAATTATTATTACTATCGATTGGAATCATTTTGAAGCATATTGCTAATCCAATGCTGTTTATATTCGTTAAATGCCTCTGCTCAACAGCGTAAATGACGCAATGAATGTTGTTGCACTGTCGAAATGAAACCCATTGCTACGCAAATACCCTGCAGGTGTAGGATTCTGTGACAAACTCATGGTAAAAACTTGGGATAAGTGAGCGTGCTGAACTGCTGATAACAATACCTACATTATTAACCTAAAATATTTCCACTTCTGGGCCATAGGCCTTCTCTCGGTGAGAGGGAGTGGGCCGAATTCTACCACGCGGGTCCAGTGGGGGTTTGTAGATGTCACATGTCTTCGAAGTTTTGGCTCTAGGACATGCATGTTTCCTCACGACGTTTTCCTTCACCGTTTTGAGAGCAGTGGTGATGAAATAATTTATGCAAAGTAAAAACGCCAGATGTGGTTCGAACTTACGACGTCATCATCATCATCAACCTTTTTATCGTCCCATTGCTGGGCACAGGTCTCCTCTCATACAGAGAAGGATTGAGCGTAATCACCACGCTTGCTCAATGCGGGTTGGCGATTTCAGACTTAAAGTCCAGGTTTCCTCAAGATGTTTTCTTCACCTTCAGTCATTGGTGTCCAAGATACACTTAGAAAGTACATATAACTTTAGAAAAGTTACATTGGTACTTGCCTGACCTGGAATCGAACCCGCACACTCATACTTGAGAGGCTGGTGTTTTAACCACACTTACGACGTACAAATTGTCAAAAGTCGCAGCCGATACCACTAGGCCATCGCAGCTGATTGACATTATTGACAACTCTCTACACCTATACCACAGTGATAATTTTAAAGAATCTTCATCAGCCGACCACTGATGAAGATCATCATCATCTCAGCGTCAATCCCAGTCGCATCCGAAGCTTTTTCAGTTTTGGAGTCTGGGATCCGTTTTACCAGTCTAACTGCTGATTTTGGCTAAACTTCGGTATTTTCCGTGAAGGAACTGCTGTCTGACCTCCACAACCCGAAGGCTATATCGAAGCATTGCAGTTAGACCAATTGTTGGACTTTTGATGGCTCCAACAATCCGTAACGACTGCCATTAGATGTTCGTATGGCAACCGGGACCATTCCGAGGCACGACCAGACCAGTGAAAATATTCATATTCATGCATACAAATATTTGCACTGCGCGGGGATCACACACGCGCCTCCTTACACAGCGGCAGTGTTCGCTACCGCTACGCCACGGAGGCTGGCCGATCCCTGATGAAGATATCATATGTAAAACGTTGAACTTGCGAAAATTCCTTGGCCAGATGAACTGAATTCTGCAACTGATGTTACCGAAATGTTGCAGAAGTTCTACGACATTCTCATGCCAATTATAAGCCAGCATACTCCTATTACAAAACCATGAGATGAACGCTATCCTGTCTGGTATTCCCGAGCATTACTAAAAGTAATTAAGGAAAAGGCTAATAGAGTAAGATCCCAGAGCGATCAGACGTAACTTATTTTCACATGGATGAAACCTTAGGTTCGTAGTAGTGCCTCATGTACTTAGAATACCTGTGTGTTTGTGGAACTTGCCGAGTGACACCTGGGCAGGTACCAGGTGAGAAAGGTAACTAAAAATTAGAGTTATTTTACTTAAATTCTGATGGCTGATATTTATATATATTATGTAGAATATTATACTAAACTAGTATCATAAAGTGTCAGACACTTTTCATGGACCAAAACTTTTGTCAGACGCTTTAAAGCTCCATAAAAAATAAATGAACTTTACTTATTTTCACATGTCTGACTTTTACATATGTTATTGAGGTAACTACTACAAAGCTATATTTCATCAGTCAGACAAATTTGACTAACCAAACATCCCTTAAGACAAAAATTATTCGACTGGGAGTGCGAGCGCGTAAGCACTATGCATGCATTGAACAGCGAGTGAGATGTCCATAGCAACTCGGTTCCCCTTCTTAAACTTACCATCTGCTCCACTCTACTGCATGTGCCTAGTACGTGTCACGTAGTACGAGTTTAGATCCGTAAAGAGCACATGTTTTTTTTTTGTTTATGCCGTGTATTTTTTTACCAGGGTTCGAAGGATATATATCAATTGATATATATCGATATATATCAAACCATTTTTTGTGATATATATCAAAATTTATAGTATGTTGCATCTAAGGTCCGTATTACAGAACGTCACTCAAACTCAAGCTCTACTTAAGTCTCGTTTCAAGCCTTTTCATTGGTTGAAACTAGTTTTAAGTAATGCTTAAGCAGAGATCAATGCTTGAGTAACGTTCTGTAATACGGACCTAAGTGCTTTTACCGACGCGCTGCTGGCATATTCTATAGGGTTCTGCAATCAATAGTAATAGTGTAACGTAAAAGAGCCAAAATAATTTTCAATTCTATCATCTGCAAACATCCCTACTCCTTAAAAGTGAAGTGTAGTGTTTATCCTTTAGGAATGTCAACAGGCGATTTGACAGTTCTAGCTGACTAGAAAAAGACTATTTTGTTATTTGATTATAACCCTAGTCGAGTTATAATCAAATAACAAAATAGTCTTTTCTTTAGTACAAATATTAGGATTTTTAAGATATTTTAATTTTGTTTCCCTAATATTTATAGACTTTGTTTTCTCAGAAAAAGATAGTTATTTTTAGTTGATTTTTGTGAACTATAAGATTTTATGTGTATTTTGTTAAATAAAAACTAAAAATAAGTTGTTTTTATATTGTAATAAATTCATAATAATTAACTGTCATGTACATGTGGCAATCGTATAGGTAGTAATAAGATAATAAAATGGCAGTCTTAAGAAATGGATGTAAATATCGGATATATATCCGATTTTGGATATATATCGGATATATGTATATCATAAATATCCGATATTTTGATATTTATTATAAATATCGGATATTTTCGAACCCTGTTTTTTACTGATATTAAGTAATTTGTGATAGTGAAAAAACCATGGAAGACGGAAAATTGAAGTGTGTATGTGTACCTCAATAACACATGTAAAAGTCAGACATGTGAAAATAAGTAAAGTTCATTTATTTTTTATGGAGCTTTAAAGCGTCTGACAAAAGTTTTGGTCCATGAAAAGTGTCTGACACTTTATGATACTAGTTTAGTATAATATTATACATAATATATATAAATATCAGCCATCAGAATTTAAGTAAAATAACTCTAATTTTTAGTTACCTTTCTCACCTGGTACCTGCCCAGGTGTCACTCGGCAAGTTCCACAAACACACAGGTATTCTAAGTACATGAGGCACTACTACGAACCTAAGGTTTCATCCATGTGAAAATAAGTTACGTCTGATCGCTCTGGGATCTTGGACTATTAAAGATAATTCCAACCAGCCCACCTCCCGCCAGAAGCCTATTAAGTCTCCTGGCTTATTAAGTGCATCTGTGTAAGTCGTAAGATCTTGGTGCCCCGAGGGTACTTCTAATTTGGGTGACGGCTGTACACTCGAAGAGCTTATGCGCAACGGTCTTAGCCTCCATGCAACCTCTGCACAGAGGGCTGTCCATTATGTCTATTGTGTGGAAATGTTTATTTTGCAAGTAGTGACCCGTGATGGTCCTCGTCCTCAATGGCAGGCCTTTCCTGTT
Source organism: Sesamia nonagrioides (assembly GCA_017933935.1). Taxonomy (NCBI): domain Eukaryota; kingdom Metazoa; phylum Arthropoda; class Insecta; order Lepidoptera; family Noctuidae; genus Sesamia; species Sesamia nonagrioides. Next base: position 162,580 of record JADWQK010001871.1, on the reverse strand, counting down.
CAGGCGCAACAGTCGGTTGGTTAGCCTGTCCTCCAGGGATGGCATGGCTTCCTTGGATTGTCTGCAGCCCGCTGACGAAGGACACCAATTCTCCGCTTGTGTGTGAGTGCCCGTTCCGCTGACCTACGTGCTGGATGCCCATCTAATCTAGCCCCATTGCCCAGTAAGCCGCTGTGTCCCTTTATCCATTGTAGTGTCAGTGTTTCGGTCTAATACGGTTACCCGTAGGTACAGTCAGAAGCAAAAATATGTATACATTGCCAAGGCTCCAAAAATATGTAAACATCTTCGACTTTAAGACGAACTGCTCAACTGGAAGAGCATAAAATTGTAGCCACCGGTTCACATCATAAATATGTATACGCTCATTGCTTCATTAAATTATGAACCAACACGTGAATACATGCTATTGATGGAAGCGTGCATACATAGTATTGTTCCATTCGTGGTGGGTATAATTTAATGAAGCAATGAGCGTATACATATTTATGATGTGAACCGGTGGCTACAATTTTATGCTCTTCCAGTTGAGCAGTTCGTCTTAAAGTCGAAGATGTTTACATATTTTTGAAGCCTTGGCAATGTATACATATTTTTGCTTCTGACTGTACGAGAGCGTCGTCGCCGGTCGCATTCAAGTATTAAGCTTGCTTTGAATGATCACAGCAAGCTTAATACTTGTATCCCTAAAGCAGGGCTGAATCGCTGTCAGTGAGTATGCGAACTGAAGTGTCCACAACTCTCCTGGCTTCTATGACTTGAGCCGCTAGTGGTATGTCCACACACACCGCTTGGTAAACCGTATTGAGCATCCCTAGCGGTCTGAATATATAATTCCTATAATTTTATTCAGTTGAAACAAACAATGCATCGTGTGTATGAAAATACTGAAATACATTGTGTTTTGGTTACGGCAGATGCTGCTGGTTGTGATCCAGTTTTAACTTCTAATCAAATCAAAGCATTTACCTATTTCAATTAAACCAAATACAGGTATTTTGATTTGTCAGTCAGTTAGTAAGATGAAGCTAATCACCCATTACAAAGTCTAGGTCTCTCTGGAGAAGAACTGGCAAGAAACTCTACGGACAATCTTTTTAAATGATTAAATTGTTACAAATTATTTGATTACATCATTCATGTAGAATTTATTCATGTGAGAACAATGCAGAAAGACGTGCACGTTAAAAGTGTCCGTTACAGGAAACAAAGTGTAGGGCAACGTTTATTTAAAAACAAAGAAACGTTATTGAAGACGACCATGTCACGTTATACTGGGATCGTCTATCATTACTGACATGGCTATTGTTGCAAATGAGCCTGATATACACACATCAAAAGTGTCTAGGGATCAACATATATTTTTGCAATAACTTTTCTCCTGATTGATATTAATTAAAATTTTCTTTAAGGATTCATCAAATAAAGTGTTTTCGTTTGTCACAGTAACGATAAACCAAGTCACCTTTGCATTAATAAAGAAATTTGCCATTTTCCTAATAAAGGGATATTTGACATTTGAACCACTAACACAAAAGTTCGAAAAAAAGACTGAAATAACAGTTTTCTCTAAAATTTTATTGGGTAACTTAAACAATTAATAATCCGTGTTTCTACCGCGAACACTAACAACACAAGAACATCGGTTTGGCATACTCAAAATGAGTTCATCCAAATCACGCTGTGGAATGGCCGCCCATGTTCGTTGCAACAACAAAAAAAGGTCTTCTTGCGACTGGATACCCTCCATATTCGGCAGAGCTCTTCTCTGTAGCATATCCCATGCATGCTCAATCGGGTTCAAGTCTGGCGACTGAGCAGGCCAGGGCAGGACATTGATGTTAGCTGCGGCGAGAGTCTGTCTTACAACTCTTGCGGTGTGCGGTCGTGCATTATCATGCATTAACTGAAATAAGGGACCGATTTGCACTTGTAGAGGAACGATGACGTCTGATACAATCGTTTCAGCATAAATTTGAGCGTTGAGGTTGCCTCTGATCCAAATCAACTCAGTTCTTCCGCCGATCCAAATACCCGCCCATACCATGATGGTTCCACCACTATAAGGATGGACTTCCTGGCAGGATTTTAATCGCTGTTGGCGTCCAGGGGTTCTCAGTGTCGTATACGTCTTGTATCCGGTCTCATACCAAAACGAGACTCATCAGAAAAGCACACGAAACGCCATTGTTCTTCTGCCCAATTTCTGTGTTCAAGAGCCCATTGATATCGAATCCTACGATTGTGCATTGCTATAGGTGGTACCCGTAGCGGTCTTCGGGAATGAAGGTTCACTTCATGCAAGCGGTTTCTGACTGTTTGGTCGCTAATTAAGTTCCCTGAAGAGTGATGAAGCCTCACGGCTAACATCATGGCGGTTATTGTTGGAGCTCTTCGAGTTAAGATTTGAATGTATCGGTCTTGTCTCCGTGTGGTGCAGCGATACCGTCCTCCATGGCGCTCAGCCACGGTACCAGTGCTTCGGTAACGTGTCCAAAGTCGACTGATAACACTCTGACTTGTATTCAGAGCTAAAGCCACAGTACGTTGCCGGGAACCAGCTTCTATCATTCCCACGGCTCTGAGCATTTCTTCCCTGCTTAAATGACGTCGCCGCTCCATAATAACGTTGGTTTTAATCAGTAGTAGGGAAACAGTAGCACTAATAATGTCTTCAATGCGTTGTATGTTTTTATAGGGAAAATATTGACAGCTGATTTTCATCTTTTACTCGAATTTGATTCACAGTTCCTGATTCAAATTATGAAATGCACCAAAAGGATCCATATAAATTTATAAAATCATAAATTTATTACAAAGCCACATCTCAATCTCAAGAAATCCGCATAAAAATGCTTGATCCCTAGACACTTTTGATGTGTGTAGTAGTGATAGATCGATTCATCGGCAATCATCGCGCCTCGCAATGATTGTCGATGTTACCATTCCACATGACGGAAATCTCGTGAAAGCTGAGAAAGAGAAATAAATATCTCGACTTGGCACACGAGATTGTTGACATGTGGAATGTGAACTCGGCTATCTTTGCACAGATTGACGTATCGACCAATCTTCTGATGGCCAAGAGCCTCGACCAACATCTCTCGAGCCAGTCGGATCAAGGGCCTGTTTCAAAAGGCAGTAGGTATGCCTCGACACGGCTCGCATAGTGAGCAGGTGCCTGTTACTGGAGCCCAAACCACCGGTAGCTTGAACCATGCTCCCCACATCGGTGGATCACTATTTTATCTTGCCTCTAGCGCGGTCATTCCAAAATGAAAATATTTGAGAATACATTTAGTGGAAAAAATATAAATAAATTTGTGTGTGCAATTCGAGTACGCGCTGTTTCTTTTCTAATCTAGCGAGTTGGGTGTCTTGTTTGCAAGCATAGCTTGGCGTGTTAGTGTCTCCACGCCGGGCTTGCTGCTCTACCCTAACTAATAAAGTGGTCACATTCATATAAGTATGTGCTATCGCAGTGCGACGTCATAGCAACAGTCGGACATCTAATGGCAGTCGTCACGGGTTGTTGGAGCCATCAAAAGTCCAACAATTGGTCTAATTGCAATGCTTCGATATCGCCTTCGGGTTGTGGAGGTCAGACGGCAGTCGCTTCACGGAAAATATCGAAGTTAGGTTAGGTAGTTGTAAAGCGGACCGCAAACTCCAAAGCTGAAAAGCTTCGGATGCGACTGAGACGGCTGAGATGATGATGATGACTTTTGAATGCTCAAACATTACTCTTGCAATAAAGCTTCTTAGTTATTAACGGTTGTAATCTTAAATATTTTTTCGTTTGCCAGGAATAACAGAAATTACCAGGTCAAAAGTAAAAGAAAAGTCGTTTGATTAGTATTGTATAATTTTAATTATTAAAAAATTCAACCACATCGAAATAAAATTACAATAAAAATCATAAAACACCTAATATCATTATCTAAACAATACAAAACATTCTGATAAAAATTAATTGAGAACACAAATCATAATTTATTTAGAATACTTAATAATAATCTCATTATTTTTCTGACTCCCTGATCCAATAGTAACAAAAAAATATTATAAAAGATTTTAGTACAATGTCAATGAAAGTTGATTTTGTCAAGAGGAGATTACGAGGTGTTTGTAAACTGAATTTACACGATATTGCTGAATTTAAGCATAACACTATTAATTACAATGTGTGGAAGGCGATAATATCGGCTGCCGGCGGTGGTAACTTCTGCCGGCAGAAGTTACCACCCACCAGACAAAGTCTTGTTTCCGTCGTGTTCCGGCATGATGTCTGGTAAAGCCGTTGGAGGACGGGTTTGAGCAGTCGTGTTGCGATGTGTGCCGGGTACGATGCGCAAAATGTTGTGTCGGGAGTTTGATCGTGGAGATCCAGATCAATCTCCCTCTGGCGCAGCATCGTTGGTTGTGTTGTTGGGTTTAACATTGCATCACCTCGCTCAACTGCCTTCCTATTCACTAAGTTTTCTAAGTGAATAAGCTTAATAAACTAGCGCGCTTTACCATCAACGATTGCATCACTGCTTAGTATCAGGCGGGATTGCCATTCAAGCACTAGTTTATAATTCTTAAAAAAACCAATGAAATGAAATTAATTTAAAAGTTACCTTTTAGTGGTTCAATACGAATTATTTGCCAACATTTATAGTATTTTAATTTTATTTATATTTTATTCTTTTATGATTCCGTTTAAAAACACCTCATAGAAACTAATACTTTGACAATACACATAACGCGTACCCTATATGACTAGCTCGGCTCTGCTCGCACTCAAGCCACCAGAACACCGTACTAACGCAGACTTATCGACTTGGTAACTAAAACCATTTGTCATTTTCATAGTATTTCCACTTATAAATAATCTAAAAATGTTATAGGGTCGGAGCAGAAATGGGCTTAATTTAAAACCGTTAAAAATGAGTTTCAAAAATTACGTAACCCGACAGTTTTACTAACTAATCCGATCGTAAATTTTCCGACTCATTTTGAGCGACCTAAATTACAGATTATAATTTTTTGGCGCCCTGAAAAAGTTAACTTAAATGAGACAGTTGAAAAATGATTATGTCTGCTTGTACGTGTTCATATAACGCGGAATATTTAACTTCACAAGTAATTATTGCAAGGATTTTTATAAGGCATACATTATAATTATAATACAGATATAACATATCAATATATCTTTGTTTGTTAATAAAGCTCCTAGCATTACTGATAGCCTCGCAAGCATTCAACTGCATTCCAAACAAATTATATACTTACATATACACTTTGATTACTTAAATTAATACATTTGTGATTTTTATTTAATACTACTTAAAATAATTATGAAATTCATTCGACCTTCAAAAATATAATACTGAAAAACGCATTGAGGAGATAACACAAAATAAACCTTCAACTATGGTAAATAAAACAGACATTTGTTTGTAAATCATAGCCTAAATGTACGTAATATTAAGTTTATTATATTTGGACAGTATACAATGTTAAAAATTTTACTTCTACATAATTTGACGTCGACCTATTGGTCTAATACACGTGGATACATGGTTATGATTGCTATGTGTACCCGTAGCACAGGAATGTATAAAAATATAATTATAAGATTAATCACAGACTATCATAATTGATGTATCAGTTCTAGTTTGAGTGAGGAGACTAATCTCAGTTTATTTATTATCTCTAGAGATTTTAGTTTAAGACCGGCTCCCACAGGTTTTGATCTACTAACACTTATATAATGTGTGTGACTCTAATACTACTTCTAGGATGTGTTTTTGGACGTGTTAAGACATGTTAAGTTTTTAGTTAGATCATAACCTAATGGGAACTAGCTGTTAACATAGAGGCAAAAGTCTAATTCTGGGAGTATTTTTTAAATGCTTTATTCACTCATATGAGTGAGAGGAAATACTTTTTGCAAAAAGATTTGGTCCCCATTCTAAGAAAAAAAAAAAAAAGAATTGAAGGGCTAAATTAGTCATGTGAGAGAAAAGTCGAAATAGTTGAACATTATAAAGGCAAACAGAATTACACTTCTGCCAACAATGTTATCGTTATGTTGGCTAAAGTGGACTAATAAACGCTCGCTTCCATAAAAAAATGGCCCGGGATTGCGCGTACAATTTGGCATGCATTGGCTTCTAAATGACAATAGAATCATTTCTTTCATTTTTCGACCACCCGTCAATTTAACTTTTAGACAAGAAACGTGCAGTTTACATACAGTGTACACTTTTTATAGAACTGGAAAGAAAAAAAATTCATTTATTTAACACCCAGTTAAATTAAGCATATGATTTAATAATTTCATTTATGTAACACCCAGTTAAATTAAGCAAATGATTTAATTAATTTAACATCTGGTTAAATAAAGAAAATAATTCAATATATTTATCATCCAGTTAAATAAATGAAATAATATTCCTTCAAGTTCCATAAAAACTGTGTTATACGCTATCTAAAAGACCTATTAACGAGTAGTTCACATTCATTGGCTAATCGAGAGGATGGCACTACTTCTAACCCGAAACCTTGTTAAGATTTCTGCTAAATTTCAACACAATTAAATACATCAGAATTGAACAACGTGTCTCATCCCCTATTCGAATCCTTCCTACACGCGTGAATACACTAAATAGTACGCTTTTTAAATGTTTTATAAGAATTTAAGCTAAGCTAAGGTTTTTCCTAACAATTAGGGATAAATTCTCTAAGAGGAGCTGACGTGATGAAACGAGGATTTTAATAATAAATATCTGGGTATAACCTTATTACCCAGTAACTGGGTTGTCGAGGTCAGATAGGCTTGCCCGCTTGCTTGAAGCAAACCGGCTGACCCCGAACCGGAATTCGACCCCAATATTAGGCTGGGACAAGGCTAGACTGATGAAGCTATAAGATATTTTAGTTATGAAAGGTGGAGACAATATATTTCAAACGTATAAGAAAAAGTAAGAAATAATGTAGAATGACAATTTTAGTAATTGGAAATATAGTTCAAAGTTAAGTGTAGAAAATTACAGAACATTGATATTTTTCTATCGAATGCTTATGAGCAACATCCACAAACGTTTATATGTATAATTAAATCCTCGTGTCATCGCGTTAACATTGAAAAAAGTTCAGTTACACCAATAACAGTAATATTTTATTACATAAAGGCCATCTTCTAGCAGTATACTGACACTATCACACAACTCGTATTTGTTTTTTCGTCTACTGCGCTAGTGAGCCTAAAAAGAGCCATTTAATACTAATATTTTGCGACCGATCTTATAAAGGTGCGTTGGGGTAAGATCGGCCTTGGGGTAAGAACGTACAAATCAAATATCCCATTTATTTGGCTTTATTTTTTAATGCTAGCTAGCAATAAAAATAAAGCCATGCTAGCCAAATAGCTGCAATATTTGATTTGTACGTTCTTACCCCAAGGCCGATCTTACCCCAACGCAATGTAATGTCGCCAAGAACTTGACTTACTTTTGTCCACTTTAGGCTCACTAGCGCTAATTAAAACCTACCGACGATTTACCAAACTAAATTGCTTAGAAAACACGTTCCTCAAGCTACACTGGTACCGACTACCTTGTTCCTCAAACTAAACTAAATTTTTATTCAATACATCTATTTCTTTCTAAATTCATTAAGAAAAGGACAAAACATAAATATGTATATTCTAGTTTAGTTCTGTCAAATTAATCCGCTCCTGATCTAAATAGACACATTATTATTGCCAATTTTTAATCACATTTGAACTTTAAAGTGTCTATGGAGTTTCTTAAAGAAAAAATTAACTAGACTAAAATTTAGTTTAGTTGTGAACGAGATAGCCAGCGCCAATAAGTGCATTTTACGATAAAATGTACCTACATCTTCTTACTAATACTTTATAATCATTGCATAAGATGAGAGGTTTTTTCAGTATCTATAACTTATTTCCAACTACTTAAGTTACATTTATGTAGTTTACCTACATTTTGTTATTTTAGGCCTGTCTGTAGAAGTTCATTGAAATTGCTTATTGTTTATTAATGTCTTTTGAATTATTTGGAATGTCCATGATTTCAATTCCAGTCGATATTCTAAATTTCAAATAATCCAGGTACAATATTTAGGTCGTGATTTGAAATTCGAATATATTTAAAGTAACGCACTATGATATTCAAGACGTCTTTACAATAAACCAAGAAAATAAATTCGTGTTCGTGAATCGTTGTATTTTTCTATCAGCTAAAACTGTTAACCTCATTTAATTTGTTCATTTAAAATTATATACAATTTTAGAGATCAAACACGCTAACTACTACGATCGAGATAAAGTTGTCTTTAAAATGTATTTTCATATTATTTGCTCATTCCCACTGCGCTTGTGTAAGCCTTAAAAACTCCTACAAAATTCGACATATAATTCGCGCGAGTTAACTGTCCCTGCGCGGCGCCCCGCATTCGCCGTAAGCGCTTAGTAGCGATATCATCTTTGTTACAATTTCCTAAATACAGTTTAAATCCCCTGTTGTTATTATTGTTTCTGTGGAGTTTTACTCTGTTAAGTTTTTTATATTTAGTTTTTTTTTATATTTTCGATGCGTTAGTGAAACCTGTTGGTTGCATTAACATTATATTTCTGTCCATATGTATCAATTTAATTGCAGAACGTCATGAGTAAAATGATCTAGTATTATGACGATTTTCTAACCAAATTCTAATTTTTTACAAACGGTACCGTCCGAATGACGTCACAGAGTGAGGCGCACAGTTAACTCGCACGAATTATACAATTATCTATTCTACAGGACGACAAGCATAGATTCATGCCTCCTTTTTTCTACGGCTCTGCTTCTTACCTACGCTACAATTGAATAGGTTTTTCTACCACAACAATCAAGTTAACATCACAAGGTTGTATTATTTGACACGTGCTACGAAACACGGATATCTACATTATACTATACGCCAAATTTTTGGGGCAGTCGCGGTCATAAAGTATGAGCGAGACGGCATGAGAGGGTTCTCAGAAATCCCGTACAATAATTATTACCGTCTTGCTCGCATGTTTTAAGACCGCAGCCTCTCAGCTCTTTTCTTAATACAATATGTAAAGAAAACACTGTCCGACCGATAAGGATGATAAAGGTTAGGTAAACACATGACCAAATATGATATAAAATTTTACGTAATCATCATAGTAACAATACTAATGAATTTTATAATAATCTTTTTTTCCTGCGAATTAATTCGAACTTCTCCGAAATTTGGTAATTTTTAAAAAAGTGACAATTCCATTTTGACGGTACGCTTATGCGATTCGACCACGCGTCGCGTGCCCTGCCCCCCGCCGCCCGCGGAAGGGTGTCATACCGCACATGTATTAAGTTACCTCTTTTTGCAAAATAATATTTATTTTTTAGGGGGATTTTTTTTTAAACTTTAGTCCAGCTTTGTCGGCACTAGTAGAATCAGTTATCGATACCTAACAATACCTTCACGAATCGGACAGGGTTTTCTTTACATATTGTATATTAAGTGTTTAAGGGGATCCCATACAATACTTGTGTTTTTTAAATATACAACGTTATTTTTTCGTTATACGCGACCTGAATATAGTTTGTTCAGGATAAGCAACTGAATCGATTCCAATGGTTTTTAAACCATGTTATATTTTTCAAAATACATTTAGAAATTGTTGCGGTGTGGTTACCGAGCCCACAACTCAGCTGATGTTAGATCAAGCATGTAACAGCCATCAGTACCGCGGCCGCTGCAGGCGCGGGCGAGCGGTAAGTTGACCATATTTTTGTTGGGACAACAAGCTCATAATTTTGTGATTATTTATGACCGCCAGCGACTTCGTTTGCGTGGAATTAATTATGCTCCGCTCCTATTGCGCGCAGCGTGATGTTATATAGCCTAAAGCCTTCCTGGATTAATGGGCTATCCAACGCAAAAAGAATTTTTCAAATCGGACCAGTAGTTTCTGAGATTAGCGTGCACAAACAAACAAACAAACTCTTCAGCTTTATATATTTTAAGTATAGATATTTTTTGAAATTTTATACATAGATTCTTTACTTAAAAATACTGGACACGTGTTTCGGGTTTCGCTTACACAAAAAATAACGTTGTATATACTGCCGTAATTTCTTGAGAACTGCAAGTTAGTATACCATATCTGTGCCAGTTTAAATAGTACATTTGTGATACAATAAAGCACATTGTCACCTATAAGTATGGGTCCAACGGGTATGTGTATATGTGGCGCGGTCCCGCAGTCACCTCCAAGCCCGACGCTGTGGCCGCGCGGGGTGCACAGCATGCGAGTGTGAGGGCGGCGTGCTCGGCGCGGGGTGTCCGGCGGAGCACGCGGGTGATGGTCATCTAGTTTTGCGGATGACCCAGCACCGTATGCGTCCGTCACTGGGGAAGGATTGGGTGTTATAGGAGGTGCTTGTGATTAATTAGTTGTGTTGTTAGTTAATATAATAATGACCGTGGAAGCACAATATGAGATTAGTTGTTTCTTGTATTTGAATTAATTAAAAAATGTGATGAATCTTTTAAAAAATATTGGTTTGGTATTCAGCTTCATTCGGTTAGACTTAGAGCTGACCGACTGATTGTTGAAGTTTTTGTGTATGAGGCAAAAACAAACGAAAAAAAAAGACGGTGCATTTTTCAAACATTGTGCCCCCACCTTTTGCTTGTAGCATATTGAAAAGAGAAGAGTTAAAACAACATTAGTATTAATAATTAAATAATTTAAAAGATAATTTTAACCTTTTTTTTTTAAACTTGATAAGTCATAACATTACGATATAATGTTTTATATAAGATACTTTTTCAGTAAATAATTCAAATAAATAAAATGGTGTTAACTGATGACGAGAACAGCTAAGAACACTACACACAACAGTTAAAGCTTAGGTTAGTCAAATTATTGTACAATTAGGCTCATTTATTGTTAGGCAAATGGACACCCTACGTCGTTTCATACAAAAACCAAGTACCTAATGACAGCTGTGTATGTGAATACAATTTATGTTGATAGTCCATTTGCTTAGCAACAAAATTAAAGTTATTAACATATACATAGATTGGTTCAAAATAGTTAGTAGCTAAACGAAAGCTGTAGAACAATATTGAATAAGGTTAGAATAGGGATTCGCTAATAGGAAAAACATCGATTTACAATATGGATTATAATCATTAACCTATATGAATGATGATTATAAGCCATATTATAAATCATTATTATTATAAGTACCCTATAGGAATAATAATACCTATAAATGGTAGTCCATTAATAGGTTTTATTATTCCTATAGGTACTTGTAATAATAATGGTAAAGTTTACACCCACTCTCTCAGTTAGTTTTCGTTAAAACGGCTTTAATTACAATTAACGAAAGCTGAAAGTTTCACGGACTTGGTCTTAATTTGAGAGCTAGTGTAAAGTATACACAGCCAGCATATTCATAAATGTTCAAAATAATCAACAAATCATTTTATAAGTCAACATAAAAATTGTAGTTAGTGCCTTTATTCATATTTTTTATAACGTTCTAATCCAAAATCATAAAGACGATGTTACTGTTTAAAGCCGAAGAGTTAAAAATAATGATAGAGAAATGAAAGAACATTTATAAAGCCGAAAGAAGGTATGAGCGAAGCGCAGTTTTGCCGAGTGAGTGGGGGTGGAGCGGCGGCGCGTGCGCAAGCAGACCGACACTCACACCACGACAACACGCTGTGGGGAGTGCGGGTAGTGGGTACACCTCAACTAAAGTCAAGTCTGCATTCGGTCGACGACTGTGGGCTATCGTTCTAGCCTGTTACTCACACAGTTTGGGTAATGAAAACGATAGTAAAGCACAAGTCACACCGCCAAAGATTTGCGAAAAGCGAGAACTGACAACAAAAAAGGATTGGAAGGTAATGAGCATCACGTGCTCTGCTTCTGCCCTCTAAGCGAGGTTGTATTCTAATAGCTGCGCCCTTCACCGGCGTAAGTGTCTATCTCATGGGAAAATTATTCTGTGTTATTCCTGGTTTTTAAACCGTCTGTACCAAATAAAGAAATGAAATTTGGCACACAGATGCTTTATATTCAGGATGAACATATAGGATACTTTTTATTCTGATATTCTCCTACGAGATTGATACATATGCAGGTGAAACCGCAGGGCGCAGCTAGTATTACATAAAAAATAATTCATAATATTTTATGCTCTTTGATATGCTCTCAGTCATACTCTAGAGTTGTAGAATACAAAAAAAACTTGTATGCATAATTGCATATCTATGGCCTACTTATGGTTGACCTACTTATAGTCAACCATAAGTTATGTACTTTATGTTTTGAGAAAATAGTCAATACCTAGTCGCTTCCTCATTGGCGGTGAGACAGGTTCCTACAAATAATATCGAGGTGAACGCAGAACTATGCCGTCGTCTAAACTTTGATAAAGGTATTAATATAAGTACAACAAACCTATTTTATTAGTAAGCTTAAAATTTGTAACAATATGGCATATAGCTTCAAAAAAATTTATTATTTCTAAATAGAATTACAGTTTTAGCTAACTTTAGCACTGATGAATGAAAATCAAAACTACATGAGAAAGCTAAGTTTATTAGTTGGCGCTCTGTCCAGTAAATAATACAATAAATACAGATGAAATGATAATAAATTATTTCGTTACAATGTAGTTTCATAAATAAAATACGTAAATGTAACAAGTGTTTCATTCGGCTTTGGCTTTGGTTAGTGATCATTTAGCGACATCTAAAGCTATGGTACAAGTGGTTGTAGGTGTGTGGTGTGGATAGTGGTCAGAAGTCTAGCTGTAGATGTGGATTCTTTTTGCAGTCCTTTAATCATCGATCACTTATACACTAGATTCATAATCAGCGTAAAAAATGGTTGAACTGAACAAGCGCACAACACAGCACTTGGATGCTTCTTTCATTTAGTACTTCAATACATAGTATAAAACAAAGTCGCTTTCGCTGTATGTCCGTATGTATGCTTAGATCTTTAAAACTACGCAACGGATTTTGACGCGGTTTTTTTTAATAGATAGAGTGATTCTTAAGGAAGGTTTGTATGTATAATAAATGCATAATATAGTAGAGAAAAACTGACAAATCTAAAAAGCGCGATAAAACCGAACTCCACGCGGGCGAAGCCGCGGGCGGAAAGCTAGTACTTTATAATTCTGACTTTAATGCATGCGTGTAAGGTTGAATTTGGTTTGATGTCAGACTCGGTCGTAAAAAATAGGCTTTTTTCACTGCTTTGTGATAGAACTTTATGCACTGCACTTAAGGCTGATTTTAAATTAATGTATATTTATTATGACTACTTTACACTGCTTGTCGCCATTTTTGATAAGAGTTTTGTTCGAGACTGTGTATATAGTGTAAAAGTGATCGATGCCTTTAATGTATAAAAGTTAGACACAAATACACAATTTTCAAAAATGTGCAAGAAGCATTTTTGTAAGTGATTGTAAAATTTATTTCTTTATGGATAATGTAGATATTTGTTTGGTATTAAAAACTAGTCTTTTCGTGTAAGGTTCTGTTGTAAGGAGACATGTATTATTTATTGTCCTTAGATATTTCATGTATGTGTATATCTCTGTCTTATCTAATATTGACGTTCAAAAAGTGCTGATTCTCAGCCTAATTTAAATTAACGACTTTTGATGATTGATAGTTAACAAAAATGTATATTTGTATGTGTGTCTGTCTGTGTATGCACCTGTGGTCGTTCACTGCTCGACGGTGACCCGCCACGCGCGCACTTCGCCGCCGCTGCAACACACTCATAAGTTACTAACATACTAACTATTAAAGTTATGACGGTATTGTAAGTATTCCAATTACGATAGTTTCCTATTTACAAGAATGACCAGTTAGTACTCAACAGGAGTGTAATCTAAAATAGGTCGAAAACCAAAGTATTACAAAACAGTTAAAACTTATCAGTCATTTAATATTATAGGACACTCAGTGATAATAAACAAAATATGAACCATTAGTGATGTAATAACTACTTTAAACAGAAATATTAATCCTAGATAATATATACAGTATGTAAAGAAAACACCGTCCGACCAATAAGGATAATAAAGGTTAGGTAATCACATAACCAAATAAAATTTAAAACTTTATAATTATTATCATCATCCCCTTCTCTGTATGAGAGGAGACCTGTGCCCAGCAGTGGGATGATAAAAAGGTTGATGATAATGATGACAATAGTAACAATATTAATGAATTTTTAAATTATTATTTTTTCCGTGAATCAACTTCAACTTCTTCAAAATTTGGTAATTTTAAAAAAAGTGACAGCTCCATTTTCAACGGTATCATTGGTACCTTGTATGAATGATGTACAATATTGCCGGCACTTTGTTTGATGATGCCGTGTATTGCCATGTAAGTTACCTACTTTTGCGAAATAATATTTATTTTAGGGAGTATTTTTTTTAAGTTCACTTATCGATACCTAACAATACCTTCACGGAGCGGACAGGATTTTCTTCACATATTGTATATTATTGAATGCCCATTAAATTAAAGTATGAGATCAGTTGACGAAAACAAAGACTATATTAATTTAAGTAAGTTGTCACGCCCTAAGAGTAAATGTATGTGTGTGTACTGACTTGCTGGCGGTGTATATGGCCCGCGCGTGTGGCCCCGGGTGTGCCCGCAGATCGTGCGGCGCATCGGGCAGTTGTGTGCCGCGCGCCGCCCCACGTAGGGCCGCGCTCCATATCCGCAGGGTCCCGTCACGTCCGCAGCTTGCCACCAGCGACTCCGGACCCGACCCCACCACGCACACGCCCGTCACCCACCCCTTGTGCGCGTTCATCACGCCCTGGTACATACACAAAAACTCTAAATAAAACTCTGAAAACATTACACATGAAAGGACAACAGATACTACTGGCGCGATTAGTTGTGCACCTCGCTGGAATGCGACCCCACTGCCTCTTCTCCGGGCAATGCCCCACTGAGTAGTGATAGGATCTGTGTTACAACTATTTAAATACAGTTTAAATCACCTGTTGTTATTACTGTTTCTGTGCAGTATTTGCTTTGTTAAGTTTTTTTTTGGTTGGTGAAGCCTGTTGGTTATACCAACGTTATATTTTAGTCCATATGTATCAATTTAATTGCAAAACGTCATGAATAAAATGACCTAGTATTATGACGCTTTATCATCAAACTCTTCCTTACTTCTATTAACATTAAAAAATGTAATTTATATTTCTGTAACATAATTCTTATTTTTTGCAAACGGTACCGTCCGAATGACGTCACAGAGCGAGGTGCACAGTTAACTCGTGCGAGTTATACGTATATTTTATAACTTACATGAGTCAGGGTATGATCCGTAAGACTCCATCGCTTGAGACTAGTGTCTCGTGAAGCGCTGTACAGCACTTCATCGTCTTGACACAACGCTAGAGCTTGTACTCCGTCGTAGTGAGGTGGCTCTAGGAGCCAGCGATTACTGGCTTCCCAAGTACCTGTAAAAATTAAGACTTATATTAAAACCATGCTTAAAATTGACAAATATTGATATATATGGACGTATCATCAAAAATTAAGTTGAAGAACATTACACGGAATTCTATTGAGCTTAAATATAAAATTGCAATCGATAAAGTCTTAGATGACGGGACATGCCTAACTGTAAAAAACATTGTATTAAAAACAAAAATAAGTATGCGGAATAAAGAAGATGGTGATTTTGAACGATAGTCTAGAATCGCTCATAATGTTACTTATTTATATGTTTTTTTACGACCATTTGGTAATTTGCTTAATACATAACCATAAGTCATATCTCAATAGTACTCATTCTTGCCAAGTCGTGTTTCAATGATCATTTCCACATGGGTAAACCGTACTACAATGAAACTTTTTAATTTTTTTTTATTGCTATGGCATCAAAAGTCAATTTATGATTATGCCAAAAAGCGCGCGTTTTGCGTCACGACAAGAAAACATCGCATGTTATTAGGCCGTATGGATGAATTGCCTTTGCCTTTCATTTGTGGGATTATAACAACTAATCAACATTGCGCGCGCCGCGCTATTTTCGTGCCATTGTTCGGTTTTTTATATTTATTTGAAGATCGTAGGAAAAGTTTTGTATGCCACTGTCGCAAACAGCTATTGTAATACTCGTGCTGATCTATTGTGACAAACTATCACTCATATTACAATAGCTATCATTGCTTGACAGTGGCATAAATAACTATTGTCGATATCCACTTTAGTTTGGCCACATACCATTGTCCTGCGGCAGCATGTCGAGCGCGCGTACGTAGTGGTCCTTGGAGCCCGTGGCCACCAGGTCGCCGCCTGCCGCGCGCCCCACACACAGACACATGACGGCCGCCGCATGGCCCGTCCACAGTTTGCACACGCACTCCATCCTGACAGACACCAGCTATGTACTTCACACTGCGAATATGGCTTTAAGGGCACGTGCTTTCGGTAACGGGACAATGATAAAGTTGGAGGTGTGTGGTGATGTGCGGACCTTACTTTTACTTCTCTTCACGCACACATTCACATCATATTTGCACACTTATAGCAGTTACAATACACTATTTATATTTTACGAAGCATCACGCACTTTACTAGTGTTAAGAATAGGAATATTTTACTTTTATATTAATAAAATGGAATGTACAAGACCATCACTTACATTCTTAGATCCCAGAGTCTCAGCTTGTCTCCTGCAGCGGTGTACAGTCGATGGTTCTGTGTGAGCGCTAGGGCAGTAACCGCTACTTCACCACCCACGCCGCGGTTGGCGGGGCAAGGACCCGTCGCACCTGACGACCTAACCATGACAAATGGTATTTTTAGAAGGAATAATTAATATGGAAACCTAATTTGAATTGATATAAATCTAAGTACAAGTAATTCCACATATGTTATCTGTCGAGAAAATATGAAACAATGGCCCCGATTTCCTTGTTGACAAACTAAATTAAATTTAAGTTAAGTGCATCTTTTTTTTCTATTTAATTAAGAAAAGGACAGAAGATAAAATGTCAGTTTAGACCTGTCAAATTAGTGCGCCCCTGACGTAAACTGGCGTATTTATAATCGCGTCTAAACTGTCTATGGAGTTGTACGAGCCAATAATGGTCATACAGCAAAATGCAATGTAATTCAGTTGTAAATATACCTCCGTCACGCGGTCAGGTGTAAATAAAACAAGTGCGGCTCAATACTGGTGGTTTTATGTTACTCAATTATTGCCTACAACAACTCTGGGGTATCGTCAACGGCGAAAAACCCCAACGGGAGTATCTTAATTTGACAGGATTAAACTAGAATGTTATATTCTATCCTTTTCTTACCGAAATGGAAAGAAAAAGATGCAGTTAATATAAAATTAGTTTTTAAACAACAGAATCGGCGCCACTAACCCTCTTTAAAAAACAAGGAACAAAAAATTATATTATTATTATTAATATTTAGGAACGTGACATGGTTCAAAGGCCTGGAACCGCTTACCACAGCGTGGTGACCGGCGTCCTGGACCTGGTGTCGAACATCCTGACCGCCGCCCCTGCGGCCGCGAGCACGAGGCGCGAGCCGTGCCCGCTGGGCTCGCCGGCCGCCAGCGCGCCCACGCTGGCGCCGCACCAGCCGCGCCACGCCTCGGCACCCGCCGTGAAGTCCCAGCCGCGGACTGTGCGGTCTGATGGGTAGGGACAAGATAACAGTATGGACTTCGGGAATCATGGTCCAAAAGCATCATGCATAATCAGCCTATATCTTTCACCGTTGCGACAGAGACCTCTCAGTGAGAGAATCCATATCCAAGGCCGTAATCCACTTCGTGTTCCCAGTGTGTGTTGGTAGATGGGACTTGCTGCAAGGTAATTGCTTAACACAAAATCAAAAGTCATTTTGTCGAATTAATTCACACTACCAGTAGCAATGGGTTGGATTTTGACAGTTCAACAACATTCATTACGTCATTTACCTACATTGTTGAAAAGACACATTTTGACAGTTCAACAACATTCATTACGTCATTTATGTACATTGTTGAACAGACACATTTTGACAGTTCAACAACATTCATTACGTCAATTACATTGTTAAAGAGACACATTTTGACAGTTCAACAACATTCATTACGTCATTTACATTGTTAAACAGACACATTTTCAAACATATGGAGCAATAGATTAGCAATAAGCTTCCAAATTATTCCAACCGATAATAAAAGTATGTATGTTATGCAATTAGGGTGCTGGTTTCGTCACGATGTTTTCCTTCCCCGTCCTGAGAAAAATAATACACGTATGCAATGTCTATTACACGGTTAATAAATGTAAATTGACAATTTTTATCAACATTTAAGTTTCCTGAAGACACATTTCGGAGGAGTCTTTGTAGCGACGCTTAATCTCTCTTTCTCTTTCACAAGAAAGAGAAACATAGTACTTTCGCTCTTTATTTCGATTTTGTTTTAAGGATATTTGTTTTCGTTTTTTATTACAAACATTTTTCTTGTTCTCTACGAGTACACTCACCCACTCCGCCGCTGTACAGCATGTCCGTGGTGGCTGCGAGCGCGAGTGCCGCGCCCGCGTGTCCCTCCGCCACGTGTGTGCACTGCAGCCACGCGCCTGTACTGTTACCGCCACCGCCGCTAACCCGCTAAAACAACACAGACAACCATTTTACAAATTCTCGACATACACACCCAGCAGAAACGATTTACAGAAAGAAAAAAAAAAAAATACATTTATATATTTAGCACAGACTAAAAGACACACAATACATCAGACAAACACAACCATTACAAACGTAAAAAAAAAAATAGTAATAATAAAGTAAAACCTGAATAAACAAATGTAGAAGTGGCTGCAAGAGTGAATTGCTTGAGTTAGGTGTCTCTGATCACACAGCTCAAATCATGATGTTTCCAGTGCAACGGACATGCGTTTTAAAATACTATTTCGTAGCTAAGCGCGACTATAGTCAAGAAAACATTAAACTGTTTAGGAGGTGTATTGCTAGTCTTAGTTTCTCTGAGGTTTACGAAACGAATGATGCAAATGAAAGCTATAATATTTTTTTTGAACTTTTTAAATTATTTTACGATCTATGCTTTCCCATTATTAAACGTAAAATCTCTACAGTTATAAGACCAAAATGGATAACTCGGGGAATAAAGTGCTGTAGCAAAAAGAGACGACTGTTATTATGGCAATACAGAAGAAACCGAAATTGTGATACAAAAGCGGCTTTCAAATCATTTTCAAAAAGATATCAAAATGTTATCAAATTAACTCAAAAGGCACAGAACAGCTATTTTATAGGAACTAGCACCAACAAGTCTAAGGCAACTTGGCAGGTAATCAATTCTGTGAAATCCAACATACCTAAAATGACTATAAATGTAATTAACGCAAATGACAAACGCATAATAAATCCTAAAATGATAGCAAGACATTTCAATGATTATTTTATAGACTCAGTTCAAACGAATGCCGACAATCTGACAATAATTAATAATAATAAACGTGACACATCACTAGGATCATATAAATCTATTTTTATGCAACCAACCATACCAAACGATATAATTACAATAATAAACAATCTTAAAAATACCAATAGTACAGGATATGATGATATTGACACAAGGGTCGTTAAATCAACAGCACTTCTTATAGCGCCGATATTAAGTGACATTATAAATAAAATGATCCAAAATGGAGTTTTTCCACAAAAGTTAAAAGTTTCTATTATTAAACCAATACACAAAAAAGATGACATGACAAAAGTCAATAATTACAGGCCGGTGGCGTTGATACCTATATTCTCTAAAGTGTTTGAGAAGGTCATTTATAACAGTGTTTATAGCTTCCTTGAAAAAAGTAATGTATTTTGTGAAGAACAGATGGGATTTAGAAGAAATAAAACCATAAACATGGCCATGTATACTTTCCTTGAAAAAATACATTACAACATGGACAATAGAAAACCAGTCATGGCAATGTTCATGGACATGACCAGGGCGTTTGATTATGTTAACCATAGTGTGCTGCTAGCTAAGCTATATAGATTTGGTATCAGAGGTAACGTAGCCAATCTCATACAATCCTACTTGCAGGATAGGAAACAAATTACTCAGATTAGCCAAGTGAATATTAAGACAAAAAGTGAAGTAGTATATTCGTCTAATCCTAGATTTCTTCATTACGGTGTTCCGCAGGGTTCCATATTGGGACCTTTGTTGTTTATTTGTTATATAAATGACTTTCCCCAAGCAATTCCACACCAAATGTCTTTATTTGCGGACGACAGTACGGTTATCTATAATAGTGGTAGTGACAAAGAAATGGAGAATGACATTAACGCTAGTTTGGTTACGATTATTGACTGGCTAAATGCAAATAATCTTAAAATTAATCTAACAAAAACTAAAATTATGAGCTTCAAAATTAGACAAAAAGGACAATCACAAATTAAAATCATTTACAAAGGAGCTCCAATACTACAATCGAATGTAACAAAATTTCTTGGCCTATACATTGACAACGATATGTCTTGGAGGACGCAAATTGACAACGTGTGTGGGAAACTTGGCAAGTTCTCCTATGCTCTTCGGATGCTGGGTAAAGTGTCAAACATGACCGCACTCTTAGCAGCTTATCACGGTTACGTTGCCTCCACCCTGCGATATGGTTTGATATTTTGGGGCAATGGTACTAAAATTGAGCAAGTACTGATTGCACAAAAAAAAATGCATTCGAGCTATATGCAAAATAAAACGGACCGATTCATGCAAGCCACATTTTAAAAACTTAAAAATATTGACTGTACCTTCCCTCTACATCTATGAGGCCTGTATTTTTATTAAAAATAATAAGGATCTCTATAGACCTGTCGAAAGCCAACGTCGCTCGAATAAGTTACATTTGCTTTTCACAAATACAAAATTTCTACATAAAAGCATATATGCAATGGCTCCAAAGATATACAATAAATTACCAAATGAAATTGTATCAGCTAAAAATGTGAATATTGTTACGGGCTAGGGGTACTTAAACGCCGGTTAAGGGTTACGAAGTTTATTGGCAACGAAGGTACAGTCGATTGTAGGCAATGACAAGTAGAATGTAGCTGACGTCGCACCGAAGTCTTCACTTAAGTCCACGAAGTCCGTGTCGTAATCATACAATAACAGTACAGATGTTACTTCACGTAGTACTCACAGTTCTCTTTACAGTTGTCGCATTAGGTATTCTCAAAGATTGCTTCTTAACTGTCGCTGTTTTCGTATCGCTAGTCGAGTGTAGACTGACTCTGCGTCGGCGTCGCGGTGCTTTATATAGTCCAGCTGATCGAACATTCCAGAATCCTCTAGGCGTAATAATAATACTGCATAACTTCGAGGTCACCGGCCAAGTACCTACGATAATTCCCGGAAACGGGTTTCTAGAAATTTCGATGTCGACACTTTGTTGACAAAACTGTTGAGACCTGTACCATTCGATAGGCCGTCCTAAGTCTAGTAATGCGTTTTATTATTGTACCTAGAAAATGTCTAGATCTGGAGGAATAGGACTTAAAAGTGACACACTGCATGTCACGCGATATTGAACCTTATGCCATCGACATAAGGTCCATTCGTAACATTGCCCCCTTCTTAGTCATGCTCGTCCCGAGCATGATTTGATCCATAATAGCAAGCTAGGCGGTCAACGTGTACGACCTTCAGCTTCCCTCTAGGCCCTTTCTTACTCCTGTAGGTGACATCGTTTATTCTGGTTACTATCGTGTACGGACCCTCCCATTTGGCTTGGAACTTTGGACTCTTTCCTTTTCTCCTTATGGGATTGTGTAACCATACCAAAGTTCCTTCTTCAAATCCGGGCACGTGAGCTTTGCGGTCGTATCGGATCTTCATTTTCTCACTGGTTTTCAGACCATTCTCTCTCACTAGCTCATGTATTCCATCTAATTTACGCCGCAGGTCGGCCACATAGTCGACGGCTAGGGTAGGAGTATCGGGAGGTGTTCCAGTTAGTGCATCTATGGGTAGTCTAATTTCTCGGCCGAAGTTGACTTTCGCCGGTGTGCAATTTGTGCTATCATGTGTTGCAGAGCGGTATGACATTAAGAAGAGTGGAATGTATTGGTCCCAATCCCTTTGATGTTCTTCCACTGCTTTGGCCAAATGATTCTCCAACGTCTGATTGAATCTTTCGACCATTCCATCTGACTGTGGGTGGTACGGTGTTGTACGAGTCTTATGTATCCCGAGTAGTTGGCAAACCTCTTGAAATAGTGAAGACTCGAAGTTTCTACCCTGGTCAGAGTGTAACTCCAAGGGAACGCCAAATCGACAGAACACCTCGTGAACTAGCTTTTTGGCGACTGTGTGAGCTTCCTGGTTAGGTACTGCAAAAGCTTCTGGCCATTTGCTGAAATAGTCTTGCAGGACGATGATATACCTATTCCCTTCTTCAGTAACAGGGAATGGCCCAGCTATATCGACAGCAACTCTTTCCCATGGTGCACCAACATTGTACACTTTCAGCCGACCTCTGGCTCTCGTTTGCGGTCCCTTTACTGAGGAGCAGGCTGCACATTTTCTACACCAGTCCTCTACGTCTTCGCGGCAATGCACCCAATAGAATCTTTTTCTCACCTTCTCCAGGGTTTTCTTTACTCCTAGATGTCCTCCGGATACTCCGTCGTGCACCTGTCGTAGCACTGACGCGACTTTATCACCGGGAACAACTATCTGTAAGGTGACCTCCTGTCCACTGGGTGATTCCCATTTCCTTTTGAGAACTCCATTATCAATTATCAGGCTGTCCCATTGGGCCCAGTAACTTTTTGCTGTTGGGCTAAGCGCTGATATTTCACTCCAAGTGGGCCTTTGGCCACGTTTCTTCCATTCGATTACTATCTTCAAGTCACTATCTTCCTTTTGTGCGTCTTCCAATGATTGATTATCCCAGTCTTCGTCCAAAGCGTTCACCTGGATAATCCTTACGTTCTCTTTCTGTTTGTCACAATGTCGGCCCTTACTTCCTGAACTAACCTGGCGACGG
Source organism: Sesamia nonagrioides (assembly GCA_017933935.1). Taxonomy (NCBI): domain Eukaryota; kingdom Metazoa; phylum Arthropoda; class Insecta; order Lepidoptera; family Noctuidae; genus Sesamia; species Sesamia nonagrioides. The sequence goes on along the minus strand of JADWQK010001871.1, from coordinate 139,433 downwards.
CGGTCCTTTTGTCTTGCCTTTTTCTCGAGGCGCTTCTTCCTACGCGCCTCGTCCTCTGTTCTCGCTTGCCGGAACGTTCGCGTTCCTGGTCTCGGTCTCGCTCGCGGTCCTTGACGCGTTCCCGCTCTCGTTCAGCGGGTCGCTCGCGGTGCCCGCTCCGATCACTCCGCTCACGCCACTCGACTCGCTCGCACGGGCGCTCGGACTCGACCTTCGCATCGCGCTTGCGCCACGCCATCACCGCGGCCTCTTCACGTGACCAAGAAGTTCTTCTTCCCTTAGCCTTCCTGGGACAATCAATTCTAATGTGCCCCTTTTTACCACACTCATAGCAAGTTGGTCCTCGTCGGGCTTTTATTTGTTCGGTCACTTCTCGAATACGTTCGTGTTGTGGGCCATCTTGACGTACTGCTTCCACCTCCAGAGCATGCGTCAAAGCTGCCTTCAGGGTCTGATGGTGACCCAGACGTACAGCAGCCCTGACTTCTGCATCTCGAATCCCATCAGTAAAGAATCGTAGAGTAGTAGCGCCAATCAATCCCGGTGTTGAAGCATACGCCCTCCGAACAATACGTTCTATTTCCGATGCCCATTGTTGCAAACCCTCACTGCTTTTCTGTGTGCGGTCGCGGAGTTGAGCCCTGTAGACATGTTCCAGGTGTTTCTCTCCATATCTAGACTCCAACGCTTCTAACAGGCAGGCTAGGGTATTGCAATCGCCGGAAATATTTTCGAGGATTTGGACCGCCTCACCCCGCAGAGCAAGCGTAAGGGCGGTTACAGCTTGATCGTCGTCCCAATTGTTGCCTTTTGCGACTTTTTCAAACTGTAGACGGAAGGCCACCCATGACGTTGTTCCATCAAAATGAGGTACCTTGAAAGTCGGCAAAGCACTGGGTACCGGTACCACACCTTTAATAACGCCTTTCTGTACCTTCTCCTGCAAAAATTCTACTTCTTCCCAAACTCCATGATGGTACTGTTTAATTTCTCCATACGCGCATCTTGTTTGTCTATGCGCGTATCTTGCTGGTCCATACGCGCATCTTGTTTATCTATGCGCGTGTCTTGCTGGTCCAGACGGGCATCTTGTTGAGCTGCTTTTGTTCTAAGTTCATTGACCTCTTCTTTGGTCTTTTTCCACTTTTCATTTAATTGTAATATCAGTTGCTGGGATTCCTTTATTTGTGATTGGGTTGCTGCCTGGGATTGTTTTATTTGAGCCTGGGTTTCAGCCTGGATTTTTGCCTGGGATTCTGCTACACTTTTAATTTGTGCCTGGGATTCTGCTACACTTTTAATCTGTGCCTGGGTTGCTGCCTGGGATTCTGCCATACCTTTTATTTGCAGCGTCAAATGAGCCAGCAACGCCGATAAATCGCATCCACTGCTTCCGGGAATAGTGGTGGTAGTAGGCGCACTCACATTCGTCGGTGTTACGGCGGCCGCATCTACTCCGGGTGCAGGGACACCAACCGATTCTTCCTCTTGACGCGCCAAATCCATCGCTGCTTGTCGTCGCGTACGAACTCCTTCCTCTTCCCTTGGCGTGACCGGCATGCCGCTTCTGACACCAGTTGTTACGGGCTAGGGGTACTTAAACGCCGGTTAAGGGTTACGAAGTTTATTGGCAACGAAGGTACAGTCGATTGTAGGCAATGACAAGTAGAATGTAGCTGACGTCGCACCGAAGTCTTCACTTAAGTCCACGAAGTCCGTGTCGTAATCACACAATAACAGTACAGATGTTACTTCACGTAGTACTCACAGTTCTCTTTACAGTTGTCGCATTAGGTATTCTCAAAGATTGCTTCTTAACTGTCGCTGTTTTCGTATCGCTAGTCGAGTGTAGACTGACTCTGCGTCGGCGTCGCGGTGCTTTATATAGTCCAGCTGATCGAACATTCCAGAATCCTCTAGGCGTAATAATAATACTGCATAACTTCGAGGTCACCGGCCAAGTACCTACGATAATTCCCGGAAACGGGTTTCTAGAAATTTCGATGTCGACACTTTGTTGACAAAACTGTTGAGACCTGTACCATTCGATAGGCCGTCCTAAGTCTAGTAATGCGTTTTATTATTGTACCTAGAAAATGTCTAGATCTGGAGGAATAGGACTTAAAAGTGACACACTGCATGTCACGCGATATTGAACCTTATGCCATCGACATAAGGTCCATTCGTAACAATATTTTTAAGCGTCAGCTTTTTGAACTACTTATTGAGAAGACATATTACTCTGTCAATGAATATCTTAATGACAAACTTTGATAATTAACATAATTTGTATGATATTATTTAAATTTGACGACTCTTGACTCTGTAGACTATATTTTATTTTTTGTTTAATATTTAAAAAATTGTAATTTGCTGACATTTTATTTAATTGTTTCTGAGGCTATATCGTGTGATGCTGCCTATTGAGTTAATGTGCCCGCTTAATTTGTTGACATATTTATTTTGCATAAAACTGTGACATCTACATTCACTTTTTATGATATTTTGTATGCCTTTTGGCGGGACATAGCATGGACAAAAATTCTTTGTACATAACATCTGCATAACTGTACCCTGTGTTCACAAGATTAATAAATGAATTTGAATTTGAATTTAGAAAACTAGCAGGAATGTGTGCCTCCCGGCTGCGCCAAAAAGGCCTAGTTTATTAGTGCCTGACGCTGGTTTTCAACTGAACCTAGGGTTGCCATCTCTAAAATTTGGAAAACAGGACAAGACGCGTGAAAACCCCGGATTTTAGAGTCCGAAAGCCGGACATATCAACAAGATCTTTTAAACATATTCAAAGAACAAACGGCGGACCGTGGCAACCGTCACTTGAACGTGAACGTGAGGGGTGGGGGAGCGATGAATATGGTTCGACGGTTGATCGAGGGCTGCGAGCATAGTGCGTGTCTCGAGAGCGGCCCTAATTAGTTTATTTATTTATTTTGTAAAACTTGGTCTACAAATGAACCCTTCCCCGGACGCTCCCCGGATGCCCTCTAAACTAGGACAAATCCGGGGAAACCCGGACGGATGGCAACCCTAACTGAACCTGACGTGAGGTGATGGATGTAAAACAGTTTTATATAGCAACGAGACTTGTGTACGTAAAAAAATGTGTTATATAAAAACCATGACGTATGTAAGTATATGTATAAAAAAAAAATGATTCTGAGTAGTAGGGCAGAAACAAACCAATATTAGTAAATTTATAAAGTAAGTTAATGGCAGACATTCTTATGGAAGTAAAATAAAAAAAGAATAGAGGAAATAAAAGATAATGTTTTAAAAGGATTATGAACGAGGAATAAGTTTAAGATAGTGACTAAGTGAATATTTTTTATGCGAGCGAGAAAAGTGATGATTATATGTCATGACCCACCTTTTGAGCAATTTCCTTGACGACTCCTTGCGGTGTATTATCATGACCCGCGCCCGTGAGTCGTAGAAACACGTCGTCATCTCTAGCACGTCGAGAAGCGCCCGGCGACGCGGGCGGCGTGCCCACTGTCGCGCTCGCCTCTCTGCGTTAGTGAGCGCGTTAGCAAGCCGGAACACGGGATATAAGGAAGGCAAATGAAGAAGCCGTAGCCGGAAACTGAACGAAACTTAAGTCTCCTTACAGTGTACAGACGACAGCACATAAAGCTACTACAATCTGTCAGATTTCCTTATTAGATTTTCAGCTTTATCTCTATAGCATTAAGGCTCAAGTTTGATTGGGAATATCTGACAGTTTGGGGTAGATTGACCTGCTGTCGTCGGTACATAACACATGTGCACCTGCGGAATTAAAAAAAAATCTTTTCCGAACTCCAACGACACTTGAAAACATGTCAATCTACTGAAAAGAAACCCTTTTCATTCCGCAAATAAACAAGCATCTAAGAGACAGAAATAATTGGAATCCACATAAATGTGACTTGCAGTAATCACACTTAGGACCGTATTACAGTACCTTATTCAAGATTTAATAATAATAATAATATTATTATAATATTAATAATAATTTCAGCCAATCAAATAGCTTCAAACGAGATTTAATAACGAGGTCTGTAATAAGGACCTTGGTCCTGCCAGTGGACCTTGCCGACTTGCAGTAATATTTAGATTCCAGTTACATTTGAATCAACCCGTATACAGCCCGTTACAGTTGCATGAATAAAGGGTGATAAAAATTGTTTTTTAAACATCACCTTGTCTTGAATATTCCAGGCTACGGCTTAGTGTGAACATTGTAAAGTAGTTAGTACAGTACTGTGATACGTGCTTATGTCCAGTCGGTAATTACGTAACACACTATCAGAAGCAATGGGTTTAATTTTGACAGTTCAACAGCATCCATTGCGTTATTTGCGCTGTTGATCAGACATGTTTTCAAACACATGGAGTAATGTATTATCAATATGCTTCGAAATGATCCCAACTGATAGTAATACTGTGTTATGTAATTAGGGTACAGATTATGTAATTACCACGATATGCTCAAGTTCACTGAAATAAAAGCCAGTGTGGCTACCATGAGTTTTCATTACGACACTCGATCATACGCATCGACCACGTTTGGCGCTTTCATTGGTTGAGAGTTCTTACAAAGCGTTCTAAGAGTTCTTGAAGCGGGCCAATCAATGAGTCAAACGCGCTCGATATCGATGAGCGAGTCTTGTAATGAAAACTAATGGTAACCACAATGGTCAAGTTGGTTATTCGTTTGGCATTATTGAGTTCATGATTTATTATTATTATATTAATCAAGATGACGATGACACTTTAGTTTTTCGGATAAGTTAAATGATTCACTGGATTTAATAATTAGATGGCTGGATATTATGACGTAACTTAGGAACTTTTTGCACAGCGGTGGCCTTGATAGCCTGAGCATATTTATTTATTTATTATGATTTCATATTTAATGGATGTTTCGTTAAGGAATCTCATAAGCTGGGAATTGTAAACTATTAATAGGACTTCACAACATTAAATGTAGCAACGAAACGAATGGTTCAATGGGGCATAATGGACACAAAATAAGCCATTAGCCATGCCATGGAGATGATTTGAAATGATAACATGAACCACAAAACAGAACAAAAAATACTTACAATGTTTTTGGGTCGAAGCGAAAACTATTCTTGCCATACATTTTCGGCTATGTGCTTTTTTAAACATCGACGGTCATGTGTTTTTCTACGGTTGTTCTTAGATTATACCGATATCTTAAATACAAGTCCAGTGCTTGTTTATTGTGTGTAACTAAAATTCTCGCATGGGGAATTAAGGGATGATTTCACAAAAGTCAGAAAGCTAATTCCAGTAATTAAAAGCATTCAAAATCTAGTCGCAAATCACAGTCACAATCCATGTAAAAAAAATTTAAAATTGTAGAAAAATTAGAGGTTTTTTTTATTCAAACTAAACATTATTTAAATTACAAGTATTAGATATAATTTAAGTCGTGGTGGCCCAGTGGTTAAAACACCAGCCTCTCAAGTATGGACACACCCATACTTGAGAGGGTTCGATTTCAGGTCAGGCTAGTACCTACCAATGTAACTTTTCAAGTTATACGTACTTATGTCTTGGGCACCAATGAATATAAGGTGAAGATAAACATCTTGAGGAAACCTGGACTTTAAGTCTGAAATGGCCAACCCGCATTGAGCAAACGTGCTGATTCCGCGCAATCCTTCTCTGTATTAGGGGAGACCTGTGCCCAGCAGTGGGACGATAAAAAGGTAGATGAAGATATATAATAGTCAATAGTTGTATTGTTGGTACCGTACAAAATCACTTTGAAGAAGTTGGTTAAGGTTTGAAGTAGGTACACAGAATGAACCACAAGTTGACATTCAAAAGTTATATTTAATGTAGAAGGTTCACACGTTAAAGTGGTAACGATTCTTTGTCTTAACAAGTGGTTCCACAGTTTTTGTCTGACTCGATCTAACTTGCGTGAAGAGAAATAATTATAGCAGAATCTTTATAACATGTAAGTAGGTGATCTCAAAGTAAATGTACGGTAGATGAAATCGTACATCTAGTATGGAAAATCAGTCAAAAATCCAATATTTATTCTCCGGATAAGAGTGTTTCTCCGATTCTCTTGTTCACAAACTAAACTAAATTTAGTTCAATTAGTATAGTTCTGTCAAAACTGTCAATAATGGAACAAATAATTATTAGACGCGATTAAAAACATGGCGACTAAAATATGTCAATTTACGTCAGGCGCGGACTAATTTGACCGGACTAATACAAATCTTCTTTCGAATTATTAATGAAATAGAAGAAAACAGATGCATAGGACTTAATTTTAGTTTTAGTTTGTGAACAGGAGAATTGGGGGTTATTGTGGGTGTCAAATTTGGTGGCATTCGAACTCTGGTGCAGAAGTCTAGGTGTATCTAAAATCTACACAATAATTGAATAGTAATTGTCTAAAGAAAAGTTAGTTAGCAATATGTAAAACTATATTCATGCTGTTTTTAGCACAATACATTTTTGGGAGAATTCATAATCAACTGAAGAAAATACATGCACATAGAGAAATTTCAGGCTTCATTGTATAATCGTGCATTTGCAAAATATATTTAAATTTAGAAATGCATTGAATAGCTATATTTTTGTAGTAAAGATTGCTCATTTAGTGACACGGACATCCACGTGCAAACAGTAACTATGAATTTAGCACATTTCTAAATACTAGGGGAGGGAGAGGGGATACTAGAAGTGGGATGGGTCCAGAATCATATTCTGAATCCATGGTAACAAATTGCATGTCGATATCACTGCCATCTCCTTTAATAATCTTGAGCCCTTGTATACTTTGATATCAATAATATATTGAATGCATCCGACGGTATATAGCGGGGGTGCGTCATGCTGGTAGCAAACAAAACACAAGCTGTATTGCATCTATTTATTGTGCCTACATAATATACATATTTTGAACGTACATTGTACTCACAGATTACAAACTATACAAACAATTGGCTTGATATCTGTTGTTGGCACTTTGCTACGAAATTTTTTTGCATATGTATACAGTCGCAGAATAAAAATGTTTACCTCTCTATGGTTTTATGTATTTGTACCTTATTTTCATAAGGATGGTTTATAAAAAATAGGCGCATATAATTCTGATTAGTTGAAGTGAAAAGTTTCACTGAATGATACCAAAAATGATCACTAACAAAGAAGAAACGTCAATAAAAAAAAGTAGAAAGGAAAGGAAAGGAGTTTATACAATCAAAAAGTATTTTTAGTAGAAAAAAAAAAACACTTCAAAATAGTAATAAAAGTAGGTACTTTAGTTGATATTATCCTGTAAAGGGGGTGAATTTGAAATGTGAAAAATATTTTTAGTTCGCGACCGTATATTATGCGTGTACTTTGTAATTACACTTTTGTATAGTCTGTAATAATGTGTTGTAATATCCAACTACCAAGTTAAAGCTTACGTTACACTTGTGACGATATACTTAAACACTACTTCGATATATTACAGTAAAATGCATGAAGCTAAACAATTCCTTTGGATTAGTATTATTAATTAACATTTTATGCACTTTTTAAATGCAAAAGTTCCCTTAAAACTATACCTACTGAAGCTTGAAAGATATTTTAGTTATACAAAATTAGATCATATGATCATCACAGTAAAGTTCAAATTGCAGCTGCTTTGATAGAAAATTCTAAGCGGTATCAAGCGTCTTTAGACTTTGGTTCGATACCCGTATGGTTAGTGCCTAAAATATGCTACTTTTGATTTACATTACAAAGTTTCAAGTCTGTTAATAGTTTAGCTTAATCCTAACGTTTATATACATAGTTATATTCTTTCAGAGTACATATGTACACACACGTATGTATAATACGTGCGCGCCCGTAAAAAAATGTACACACACGTATGTATAATACGTGCGCGCCCGTAAAAAATGCGTACTTTTTAACCCTACCACGCCTTTTTAAAGAATAAACACAACCAAATATTTGTATGGTTTTAGTAATTATACGTGCTTTATTTGCAAGTACTATTATGAAACTTGTTGTTAATAGAACTATTGACAATATTTTTTTTGTAAAACATCAATATATATTACTGCAATTAGTATCTCACTGTACAAGTTTCATGATATGATATTTGAAAATGCAACATAACATTTCTAAAATCATCAAAAATAGCGCTTATAAAAAGTTATTAAAACGTAGAAGAAGCAATAAATAACGAGAAAGCATGCAGAGCGTCTGATGACGTGTGAGAGGGGCGGGGCCTGCGGCGCGGCGGGGGCGGGTCAGTCCTCCACGATGGACAGCTCGGTCAGCAGGCTGCAAGCGAACCGAGCGTCAGCGGGACGACCCACCCTCCGAGCGCCATCACCGTTTAACCAGACAGTTATATGTGCAAAATACTCTTGAAAATCTCTCCGAAAGCGTTAAAAAGATTTATTAAAATTTCTTTTACGCGCATTCAGGGGATTATTGCTGATTTCAAGACGAGGTAACATGGTCCGTTTGGACCATAGACATACTTCTAATGGACATGCCGTACGCGTATAATCTGCAGTGCTTTTTTGGTTTGAAAAGAGTGAGAGAGATGGCCAATGCTTTCGGACTAGCACTATCTCTTTCCTCATAGATGATTGATGATTTTGAGAGAGATAAAGATCGACGAAACTTCGTTTTTCATGTCCATTAGTATAAGTCGTTAGTTTGGACCATCAACCACTAAATACTATTAGCGCTAATCCTGCTTAAGGACCAACTATCCTGTTATCTTTTAATATTTGACTGAAACACAGCAATGTTCGTCTAGCGTTAATGTTTGTTTAGCGATTGGTGGTACAATTGTGACCTAAAGTGACTTTAGATTAATAATATCGATTGTGATTATATGCAAGGTGATCTAAATGGTACAAATGTGTACAAAAGGTAGCTTAGAGGTGACTTATGTTTGTAATTTGAACGCGATTTGATTGTTAATTATTTTGCACATATAACTAGAAAGTACAAAGTACTACAGGTTTTCTTAAAGCGGATTGTGAACTTAAGGTACAAACGCCATGTATGAAGCGTGGTCATATAACGTGGAAGCAAGACAACGCGAGTAATATTCGCAGTCTCACTTGCACGTTTTACGACCGCATATATACTCGTGGTGTTTACTTTAATATCTGCGTTTTACTCGAATAGAGTAAGTGCAAACGAGATGCAAATACTATTAAAGACTATATGATTACACCCTTTTTTAAGTAAACCTGTAGTCAATAAAATTATTTCTATACACATACATAAACACATGTCCCAGTTCTAAAACAACTAAAGAAATGTCTACCTCACACCAACTAGAGTGTAGCACATATACCCAAGCAGTGTACCATGCAAAAAGGGACGGCGATATCGCACAAATAATAGAGTGAAAGAGACAGATATATTTCTAACTACTCAAGCTTTCTTTTGATTTGTTAAAGAGTTACTTAAGGCTGATTTTTCGTCGTCAAATTTATTTTATACGGAGAAAAACTAACAATTTATAATAACAAAGTTAACAGATAGTCGAAAAAACAGCCATAAAAACATAAGGAGAAAACAATTACCAATTCCCAATCATAAAATAGTATTTATATAGTTTTCATAATAAACACAAAACATAGAATATTGACAACACAGTTAAAAAAATTTAAATTGGTCAAAATTTTAAATTTTTGTATTTTTTTTTAGTATGGTATATTGAGAAAATAATCAAAATATGAATATATCACATGTACAGTCGCAGAATGAAATGGTAAACTGCCGTAATTTTACTTGCAGATAATTTTTATTGCCAACATAACAAATAGCAGGAGACAAGATTGTTTTTTTTTTTTTTAATATAAGCCCTTTAGGGAGCTGAATTTTCTAAAAAAATAAATATAAAATACCTAATGTCATTATATAAAGAATTCTTGAACAAAACCTCAAGCTTTTAGACCTAAGACGAAAGGTTTAGGTTGTGTGTTGCCTGTCAGATTTTTTTTACTTTTTTATTAATAGTTTGACCTTTTCATTCAGCGAGTATACATGCTCATTATTACGATATCTATTTCTCGCTAAGGTATGTAGAGTGGCGTGGTGTATACGTACAAGGAGGCTGGCTTGCTCAGGTTGTGGTGTCTCCGCGGAGGGCGCGGCGAGTCAGGGGGCGCGGGGGGGCGGCGGGGAGGCGCCGCGGGGGCGATGCCCGGGCTGCTCAGGGGCTGCAGGCCTCTGGGGGACAGGGGGACGTGTCACTCACAGAGACGAGGCCCAAATGTCAAAATCATTCTCCTTTTCTGTCTTTCTTTTTATGGCTTCGCACGGTTTGTGCATTTAGCCAATGTCACGTAATGAATTATTCATGTCGAAAAAGACGGTCGCGTGTACCGCCTTACGAGGGAGGTTTGAGGCAAAGTCATGATTGTTGGAGATGTAAACTTCGCCAATATCAAACCAAAGAGGATTGTAATTAGATATTTTTATAATTCTCTATATTGTCTGTGTGTGTCACTTACTTCTGGTTGTCATGTGAACGATGGTGTCGTCTAATAAATAAATTCATTAAAACATCTCCTGGGTAATTACTTTTTTCCATCATAACCCAACAGGTTATGGGCCCAGAACGTTAGTCTCGCGTCGAAATTATTATTTTCGCGTGTTTTGGTGGAAATAAGTATTATTTCAAAATTTCACGTCAGTTACGTTTTTCAACAAAATGGCTTCAGGGGTTTCAGGATCTTCAGTGGGCATTCCAATAGACAAATTAAAAGGGATGGAGGATTATAATAATTGGAAATTTATTATGAAGATGATCCTAATACACGAAGACCTGTACGAAACCATTGAATCGGAAGATTGTAAAGATGAACGTAAGAAACAAAAGGCACTCGCGAAAATTTGTCTGTCTGTTGGACCGTCTGCTTTGCAGCATGTGCGCAACGCTAAAACTGCTTATGAAGCTTGGACATGTTTGCAAAAAGCTTATGAAGATAGGGGCCTATGCAGAAGACTAGGGTTGCTGAGATCGCTTTTTGGGGTGAAATTGAAGGAGATGGAAGGCATGCAGGCGTACATAACGAGAGTCACAGAGTTAGCACAACAATTGGCTGATATTGGTTCACCTTTAGATGATGAGTTTGTTGCTGTCATTTTATTAAGTGGGCTAACAAGCGATTTTGACCCACTAATAATGGCTCTAGAAAATTCTGACAGTAAGTTGACCAGTGAAGTCGTGAAGTCTAAACTGATGCTGGAACAGTTGCGTAGGGATGACAAAGAGGTACCAGATGTGAGCGCATTGGCTACAAAGAAAGTGTACAAGTGCTTCAGATGCAAGAAGGCGGGCCATATGAAAAAGGATTGTCCCATGAAGGGTTCATATTCTGTTGGAAAAGATAAGCCGAAGAAGGATAGCAGTACTCTTTTGACAGCATTGTCAGTGTATCCAAAACGTCAAATTTGGTATGTTGATTCCGGTTGTACAAACCATATGTGTAACAGCAAGGATCAGATGATGGACTTTGAGCGATCCAGGTCTACAGAGGTGAATGTGGCTAACGGAGAGAGCATATTTATGGAAGGAAAAGGCAGAGTTTGTGTAAATTTAAAGAAATTAGGTTACAAAACAATAAGTAATGTGTATTATGTTCCTGCATTATCTACCAATTTGCTATCTGTAAGTGAATTGTCTAGAAAGGGATATAGGGTAATATTTACTTCTACAGAATGTAGGATTTTTGATGGAGGTAGGGTTGTAGCTACTGCTACATGTAACAACGGCCTATACGAATTGGATTGTTACAAAGCAGGCAAGCGACAGTCAGAGAGGGCCATGACTTCTTTCTGTGTGGATGGGGAACCGGATGCTGGCTTACAAGGTGGTCTTGAGGCGGCATGGGGCATCGGACATAAAGTAAGTCAGGAGATTTGGCATCGGAGACTGGCACATCTCAACTCCAGAAGTATGAACCTAATGAAGAATGGATTAGTCACAGGTATGGATTATGATGTTTCTACTTTTAATCCTTGTGTTCCATGTATTGAGGGCAAACAACCTAAGCTGCCGTTCTCTAAGAAAAGTTATAGTAGGTCAAAGGAGCTATTAGGGCTTGTACATACGGATGTATGTGGACCTATGCAGGTACCATCGCTAGGTGGGATGCGTTATTTTGTAACTTTTATAGATGATTTTTCTAGAAAAACATTTATTTATTTTCTAAAAAGGAAAGTTCAGGTTTTTGAAAAATTTAAATTATTTAAGGCTTTAGCCGAGAATCAGACGGGAAAGAAACTAAAGGTCCTTAGGAGTGACAATGGGGGTGAATATGTCAATCATGTTTTTCAAGAGTATCTAGAAAACTGTGGGGTAAAACATGAAACTACAATACCCAAATGCAGTTCACAGAACGGAGTTGCTGAGCGAGGCCACAGATGTATCATGGATAAGGTTAGGTGCATGCTGCAGGACTCAGGGCTTGAAAAACATTTTTGGGCTGAGACGGCAAACACAGCCGTGTACCTCAAGAATCGCTCACCCACCAAAGCCGTCATGGGACTAACTCCAGAGGAAGCGTGGACTTCAAAGAAGACAAACGTAGCACACTTACGTGTCTTTGGTTGTCTGGCATACGCTGTGTCTGATAAGTGTAGGAAACTAGATCCGAGAAGTAAGAAGTATGTATTTGTAGGATACTGTGATACTAGTAAGGGCTACAGATTAGTAGATCCTTCTTGTCCTAAGACTTGCATAAAGGCTAGGCACGTCGTATTTCTCGAGAATAGTTTCATAAACAAAAATGTGTCAAATGGTGATAAAGTGGTATCTGACAGTATTGGTATAATACCAATGGACAAAACACATAGATATAAGACATCATTTTGTCAAAGATTTAATTAACTAAAATGTTGTAAGTGTTAGTTATGTAAGTACTGAAGAAATGGTGGCAGATGTACTAACGAAGTCGTTATGTAAAGATAAACATATGAAGTGTATATCCAAGATGCTAAACATAAGCTAGGATATAGGTTGCGCTTTGATTATGTGTACATAACAGTATAGGTTCTTTGTTACGTGTTTTATTTATCTGCTGTAAACTATTTTTATTGTACTGTTTATATAATATTTATGTCAGAGGCACTATGTATAACAGAGTTGTTTTAATTAGACTTGTGGAAGTGGAGCCTACATGTAACTTAGGTTTCATGATTGTTTAATTTTCAATATAGTGTGTTCTTTGGATTAAGGCCTAGAACTCAGAAGCTTAGGTAACTGATATTGTCTTAGTTTAAGGCCTAGTGTTGGAGATGTAAACTTCGCCAATATCAAACCAAAGAGGATTGTAATTAGATATTTTTATAATTCTCTATATTGTCTGTGTGTGTCACTTACTTCTGGTTGTCATGTGAACGATGGTGTCGTCTAATAAATAAATTCATTAAAACATCTCCTGGGTAATTACTTTTTTCCATCATAACCCAACAATGATGTGGCCACTATGCTGCGATATTTCACTATTCTTTATGAATTATTTGATATATACTGAATGCACTTTTTACTACATAAATCACGCACTTTTATTTAGTAAACAACACTATAAATAAATTTAAAAGTCCAATGAAAAATGAGCGTGACACTCAGCTTGACTTTCCCGCCAAAACTCTCAAAATCATTCTGCCTCTGTCATTTTCAAACGATTGACAGAAATAGATGGAGTTTTCTATTGTGTACATACCTCAGGCTGCCGGGCGCGCTGGGCACGCGGCTGAGCGGGATAGGTCGCGGTGACGTGGGCTCTACCATGGACTGTGTCATGGGGCCCTCTTCGCGACCGATGACGCCCAGGTCCCGCAGGCGCACCGAGCCACGACGAACACTGGGAAACGATACAAATAAAAATTAACCAAGCGTAATATAATAGTAGACAATAGGCTATTTGACAGATATATAATTTTTATCTTGAATTACTTGGTTGCGGTTAAGAAGTTCACCGAAAGTATTTTTTTAAATTGTAAATACGTAGTTTGTAAGAAATATGGAAATAAAAATTCAAAATTCAAATAACCCGCGAAAACGATTTATTCAGCAATATGGCCTCGCGTTTCGTAAGTGACGTCACAAGCGGTTTTCGGTTCTCAGTGGTGTTTGTTTTTATTTATAATTTGTTGTTGTTATCTAAAAAAATGGTTTACAAGTGGTGTGCTGTACCGGGTTGTACAAATAAATCGATAAAAATTTCCGAAAAACAGTTTATAAGTTTGCCGAAAACAAGCGTTGATGCGCTTATGACGTCATCGCGACATTAGCCAATCCGGATCGTTTCCCAATGTGTGGCGCGAGAAACAAAAAGCCAAATATATTTTTGTGTTTTGGATATATTAATTGTTATTATTTTTTATTAAAACTCATGTAAATGACATAAAGAACCCTAATTTTATGAAATTAAAGCAAAAAAATCACAAAAAATTAAATACTGTCAAATAGCCTATTCCGTCATCTGTGCGTATAATCTCGGTTGCATCCGGGGCTTTCGCGTTGTAGCCCGGGATCGGCTTTCCTACATAACCGCCTCCACTTGAAACGATCTCTGACATCCTGTGGTGAGACACAAGAGATGACATGCGTGCCAACAATCTCACAAGATTGTTGGCACGCATGTCATCTCTTACGACATCAAGCCAGCACTTCTTTGGTCTACCTCGCCTTTTACGGCCCGGCGGAGGACCCATGACAAGACATTTGTTATCCACGTAACATAGACAATTCTCTAAGGGGATAAAGCAATGTCTCATGTCACGGGCGCCATATTGAATTCTTCCGGGGTTTCTAATGTGTACGGCGGAGGAGTTAAGTCTTATGATCCTGGGAGCAGCAAAGGATACAAAGTCGCCCAAGATGAATACATCTTAATAATACTGATAATACTCTACTTTTCACACCTTCTGCGAGGTAATAATAAAACAGATATGTATATAGATGTATACTAACATGTTCCTCTGGAAAGGCGAGGGGGTGTTGTCGTCAGGCGGCGAGGTGGGCGCGGTGCTGGCCTCCCGCACTCCGTTCGGAGGTCGCGACTCAAGCTGAGCACTGTGCCAATAACTGATGGTGTCATTAGATTTGTATTATTTCTATATAATGAGGGTTACTTATTATTATTAGAGACAGACTACGAATGTAACATAGAATAAAGAGGGGAAGTAGGTTATCTCCGACCCAATCCGCGATTTAATTGCCTACTGTCTTAGGGTTGACGACTGTCCGCGCTTCGTCGGTTACGGTTGTCGCCCAAACCGCTAACAAATATTTATAGACTAAGAGCTTATGTTTAAATTATTTGCTTAGTATTTAGTTTACATATACTAGTCAGTTTTTTGTTTTTAGTAATTTTAAGTTTTGTACACATAAAGGACCATATTTATTTTTATTTTTAATTAATACAAATATAAATAATACAAACATAATATCTATTGAATCACACATTTAATACAAAATTAGAAATTAGCTTCAGAAAAATACTTTCTTCGGTTTCGACTATTACGTAACGCCTTGTTATTAAACTTTCCGTATCCTTGTAAATAACTTTTAGAAATATAATTTGAAAAATATAAATCTTTTATTTGTTCATAAATAGACATACCAACTTTGAAGTGTATGTGATCATTTTTAAATGCTTTTTGGAACATCTGCTCCATCCGCTTAATAATATTTTCTACAAAGTTGTCAGGTGGAACCACTAATAAAATTTGGTTTCTAGAATAATTTTTGTAGTGAAGATACCTAGATTTTGCACTTAAATTGCAAATTTGCTGATTAGCATTTAAATATGATTTAAATTGTTCGCAATCCTCGTGACGATCCATGAATTTTTTTAACAAGAACACGTGACGCGCGAGCCTCGTACAGTGCTAGTAGCGACTAGCGCACTGATAGCACTCTAATGTTGTGTTTAGGTGTGCGTGCGGCGACGCATAGATACTAAGGCGCACACTTACAAGCCGCGCGCGGTGCGTTTGTATGAAGATAACCTACTCTGTCCCTCTTTATTCTATGAATGTAATGTCTCTTGTTTATACATGAGATTTTTGTGTTATATCTATGTTAAATATTGTATTATACACAAAATTATATAATACGGTTGTATACAATATGTTAAGAAAACCTTGTCCGACCCGTAAGGATAGTAAAGGTTAGGTAAACACATGACCAAATAACATATGAAATTTTACATAATCATTATAGTAATAATACTAGTGAATTTTGAAATAACCATTTTTTCCGTGAATTAATTCCAACTTCCCCAAAATTTGGTAATTTTTAAAAAGTGACTACATTATTTTTGACGGTATAATTCTGAGCCAATAGCGATGCGACCGCGTGCCGCGTGCCCTGCCCCTCTTCGCCCGCGCCTGTATGGCCTACCGTACATGTTTTAAGTTACCTCTTTTTTGGGAAATAATATTTATTTTTTTAGGGGTTTTTTTTTTAAGTTTAGCCCGGCTTTGTAGGCATTCGTAGAATCAGTTATCGATACCTAACAATACCTTCACGGATCGGACAGGGTTTTCTTTACATATTGTATAGGTATAACGATTACATAAAAGCCTCGTAATGGAGGAGTCATTTGTAATCCTCATCAGTCTGATATATTTTTAGTCTGGGAAACTTCTGATTAAAAGGTAAGTTCCATTTTTTATTATTTCTTTTTTTAAATCTAGTTATACTACTCGCGCGAGTTAACTGTGCACCTCGTTGGAATGCGACCGCTCTCCCGCTTCCTCGCGCGGCGCCCCGCATGCGCCGTAAGCGCTGAGTAGCGATAGCATCTTTGTTACAATTGTCTAAATACATTTTAAATCACCTGTAGTTATTATAGTTTCTGTGGAGTTTTTGCTTTGTTAAGTTTTTTTTGTTATTAAGTTTTTGTTTTTTTTTTTTACATTTTCGACGTGTTAGTGAAGCCTGTTGGTTGCACCAAAATTATATTTCAGTCCATATGTATCAATTTATTTGCAAAACGTCATGAGTAAAATGATCTAGTATTATGAAGCTTTATAATTAAAACGACCTTCTATATAAAAAAAAAAACGTAATTCTCATTTTTTGCTAACGGACCGTCCAAATGACGTCACAAAGCGAGGTGCATAGTTAACTCGCGCCAGTAGTAACAGCCTATAACTCGTTGTACTCAAAAGTGTAATTAAAAAAGTTGTCTGTGTTTTCCTTGGTGCGCGTTGAACGGTTACGTGATATTGTTATGGTGTGTGTGTCTCCCTGCCCCGCACGTGTTACCTGTCGACGGGTGACACGGAGCGCGTGGAGGTGCCGGACGACACGTGCGCCAGTAGTGCGTGTAATGCGGCGGGAACGCCACCCCACGGGTTCAGGTTCTGGTCTTCTGTCTGGGCTATTCGTAGAGCGCTGGCTGTACGTTCTGAACTTTCTTCCAGCTGATGGTTAGAAAAAACAACACGTTTTTATTTAAATTGAAATGAATCTTGGATCAAAAATTTAAAAACAGTTCCTGGAAATAATATTTACCACGATTAAGACGTGTATTGATTGTAAAATAAATATGCGTGTTCTTTAGTAGATAGGGTTCAGTTTACTTTGTAAGGATGTGGAGTAACTTAAAAGAGGTGTTGCTTCTAACGAATTTATTTTGATACTACTTGGTTTATTGGTTACTTATAATGACACGGTTTAAAAGATAGATTTTTACACACACACATACACATAGGTACACACATGCATACAGCTAATTGTTATTGAAATGGTTCGAACAATACGTAACATTGCTTTCAGGACATTTTGTTGTGTCATTCGATCTCGATTGTTTCTAGTACTAGCTGCGCACATCGGTTTCACCCGCGTAAGTTTCGATTCCGTGGGAATATCGAAAACATAGCAAAGTAGCCAAGTTACTTCTTTTTTACACCAGCTACCTTCAATAGCAGGCGCGTGCGCTCCATATTGACATATAAGTACTGCAAACCCTAATAGTTTTCTAATTCTGAATACCCGAATCGTATTACATAATTTTTATACTACAGTAAAACTTCGTTAATCTTTGCTAATACTGCCATCTATTGGGGCTAGTGCGAACTACTATAACGCTGCTTCGCACACCGTTGTGGTCGTGTGTGTGAATAAAATTATTTGATTGTGTGCGTAAAATCTGCGTGTGTGGCCGCGCAATTACATTAAAATTTTAAGCAGAATAAGCAGTGCCTATATTATAAACCGTCCAATTTAAGAAGCTGTCAAAAATAGCATAAACATTGTTGTTCGTTAAAATACCTATTGCCTATGTTGATTGGTTTTAAGTGCAAGTGAATTGGATTAGTTAATTTACTTTAGATACACATTTCTTTCTAAAATATGGAAAATTATTCCTATGAGATCTGTTCTGGTAATGTATGTTTAGATAAATTTAAAACGGTGCCTTGTTTAACGTTAGCGTCAACAGAAGAGGGAAAATGTTCTAGTCGTTCTCTTATGTTTATGTAAAGTGTTACCTCTTTGAGTTGCGCGCGCGTGTCCTGTAACATTTTGAGGTTCCTGGCGGCGTCCTGTGCGTGTTGCAGCGTGAGCGCGGCCAGGCGCTCCAGGGAGTAGCGGCCCGCCTCCGCAGAGTCGATGTTGTCCAGCAGACGAGGGAGCATGTTCTCGTCGTTCTCTTCCTGTGAAATAAAATATATTTTTTAACCATTTAAAAATAAATTATGAGAATAACATTTATAAGAATTACTTAAGATTACTTGATATTTTTGTACGTTTATCGTCTTTCTTCTTTATGTTACCTCTATTTGCATGATCTGCGCCTGAGTGTCCGCGATGGCCTCCCTGAGGTATCGCAGTAGATGCTTGGCGTCGGGGTCCTGGTCAGTGTTCCGCGCCCGCTCACGTTGTTGCAGCAACCGTTCGAGTGCGGCCTCTAGTTCTCCGAGCGTGCAACGTGCTGCGCATGCGCGCGACACCCAACACTCGAGACGTGACCAACCCTCGCGGTATGATGTGCTCTTTCGGTTCCGTGTGCGATCTGCATTCAATTAATTATATATTATATTCACATTCATTAATGTACATTGCGTAGGTACAAACATTACTACTGGTACTCAGTTACATCTCATCTTACTTAAGATTGGAATCCCACCCCAACAAAGTTGAGCTTTTCCCAACTACATATGTTGAAGTCGTGTTTTCCGAGTTATTGTAATTTTTTTTATAACATGTTTTTCAAGCTGTTTTAGCGGCGTTGCATACTTTTTTTTGGAAAGGTTCAAAATTGTTAAACTCTCTTCAGGACACATGACCCTGATCAAAATTCGTAAAACAAAGGGACAGTAGATTGCCGGCGTGGCGTAAAAACCCGGCTCTCTTTCTACCGCGCGCCGAAAATGTCTGCTACCACAGACTAAACAAACAAAATAATAAAGAACTCGTGCAAAATTATTTCCTAACCATTCAAAAATGCACAACGTTAATGGTCATGTTTTCACTTCGGCACTCCCGGAGCGCAATATGTATGTTTTTTTTTTTCAAATATTTGATTGTGTTTAGTTTAGTTTTATGATCTTTCTGTACGAGTTACATTAATACTTTCGCTTTCTGTCTTTCTAATGGTTGAGATTCTACACCCGGCTCCAGAGAAATCTCACGAGAAATACGAAGATGTTACGTGCGCGCAATCTCGTGACATCAATGACTTTATTGATATATAATGAAGAAGATTGAGGGTAGGCTTTTAATTTTATTGAGTAAAACACGAAGTCGCTAAAAAGAAAGTGAAGGTTACCCACTCCGTTATTAGGGTACTTAGGTTTTTTTTATTAAATTTTAAAATTCTATTGTGAGTTTTTAGAAATTTCTAAAAATATATAACGTTTGTGGAACAAGTTTGGAAGTTTAAATATATCTATAGGTAGGATGCACGAAGTAAATACCAAGATGCGATGGTTATTAGTCTAGTGGTCGCTATTTTTGTTTATAGTTAGAATATCTTAGTAGTTTTGTTGATGTCTCAGAGATGGCGCGCACGTAAACATCGTAGGGAGGTGAGATTTCTCTGGAGCTGTATGTACTTACCATGGAGCCTGCCAGCCGCTCGACTGCTAAGCCTGTCGCGATGTCCTTTCCTTAGCAACGACACTTCCTCTTGTTTTCGCCGCAACACCTATACAGAAATACCATACATTATGACGGTTTGTGTTCAAATAGTTTATCAAACTAATATTTTTATAAACTTACCGCTTCTTTCATCTTGGTCTCAGCTTCCAATGATCTTATTAGGTTGGCATTCTTACGAGATTCCTTGCGCAGTTGTGCCACCTAAAAGTATGAAAAAAAAAAAAGACAAAAACTTGATTAGTAGGTACCCAAGCTAAGCTATTATCAAAGAATAAAAATCATACAGTAGGTCGACACCTTTGATCTCGTGTAAAATGCAGACATCGTCTAGACAGTTACGCATCGGCCAGGGTTGTCACAAATAAACAATATTTATGAAATTATTTATTTATTGTAGATCAACATCGATAGCTGTATTATATTTAATTAATTTGCTATTTTTGCTAAGGGAACAACTCGAGACAGATTTAAGTTATTTAGATGGCATTTTCGTAACGAGCACCCCAATCCACCTCGGAATTAACACCCATATCATTCATCATCATCATAATCAACCTTTTTATCGTCCCACTGCTGGGCACAGGTCTCCTCTCATACAGAGAAGCCATATCATATTAACATACATTTAAATTGGCGTCCGCCATCTTGGATTTCAAAAAGGGTGGCTTTTTTGTAACAAACACCCCAATTATACTCAAAATTGACACTCATATCAAATTATAAAAAAATGACGTCCGCCATTTTGGATGTCAAAAAGGATGGCTTTTCGTAACAAGCACCCCAATAGGCTACTTGACAGTATGAATATTTTTGAGATTATTTGCTTTAAATGCATAAAATGAGGGTTCTTTATGTCATTTACACGAGTTTTAATGAAAATAATAACAATTAATATATCCAAAAACACAAAAATATGTTTGCCATTTTGTTTCTCGCGCCAAGTATTGTAAAACGATCCAGATTGGCTAATTTCACGATGACGTCATTCTCCCATAAACACTTGTTATAGTTCTATGTATTCTCATGTGTTTTAGCGTTTTTAGAAGATTTTTAACGATATTTGAAGCGATTTGTGGTATTTTTTGTTTTCTGACTGACAAATAACAGATAAACACGAACACCACTGCGGAACCGAAAATCTTTGTAAGTTTGTGACGTCACTTACAAAGCGCAACGCCATATTGCTGAATAAAGCGTTTCGGCGGCTTATTTGAATTTTGAATTTTTATTTGCATGTTTCTTACGAAATACGTATTTAAAATAAAAAAAGAAACTTTTGGTGAACTTCTTAACCGCAACCAAGTAATTCAAGATAGAAATTATAAATCTGTTAAATAGCCTATTATACCCAAAATTGACACTCATATCAAATTATAAAACAAACAAATAAAAAACACGCGTTAGCCCTTAATGATAGATACCGAGCTACGAACATCGTTTTGTTCGCAGCTCGGGTGCCGCTTACCCGCGTCTCGTCCCTCACACCCCGCACGATTTCTCTGTCTAGACATCTTCGTTGGACGACTGTATGATTTTTAGACTGTGCTATTGTCGATTTGCAAGTGCAGTAGGTATTGGACCAAAAGTAGGTACTTAAATTTCTTTTTTTTTTCAGGAAATTGTTGAATGGGGCTTTGACCTCGATTCCCTTGTTCACAAACTAAACTAAATTTAAGTTCACCGCATCTTTTTCTTTCAATTTCATTAAGAAAAGGACAGAACATAATACAGTTTAGACCTGTCAAATTAGTCCACACCTGACGTAAATTGATGTATTTTTGGTCGCCATGTTTAAAATCGCGTCTAAACTGTCGATAGAATATTTTAATTTGACAAGGTTAAACTAAAATGTTATCTTTATTGGTTTCTTAATGAAATATAAAGTGAATGAAATACAAGTGAATCGGTGCCATTATCGATCAATTTGTGAAAAATATTAAGTCATGTTAAGTCAATATTAAGTCTACACGCTCCGTCTTGCCTGCGCAGTCCGGGCCTGTGCAGTCATGACTGTAAAAAATACGGAACATTTGGGACTGCGCGCGCTACCGTCCAGCCGTCCAGATACACGCGCTTACCTGCACAAACTGTTTTGCACAGGCATGCTCGCAGGTAAGACGGAGCGTGTAGACGGGGCATTACGAACAGTTATTTTACAAACCTCTTTAGCTCTGGCCGCTTCAGCTTGTGCGTGACGTTTAGCTTCCTCGCGCATGCGTTGCACTAACTTGACCTGTAACGATTTTATTTATTGAAATATAAATATTTTTATTGGCACAAAACACATTACATTTTTAAATTTTTGTGTACATTAATACTGCATTACAATAGGTAGGTACAATAGGTTTCTCCCTGTCCCTTAAACTAGGCTAGGCCTGTATCTTAGGGGGCAGTGCCCGGCTACAGGGTATACAAATACATAATGCAATTTTGGCAGATGCACCAGTGGACTAGCAAATTCTTGAATTTTGACCTTGTGACTTTAAAAGTATGAGAGAGAGACGGTGGAGAGTGAAATTGTATGGAGTGAGTGTTTGATGATTATGTTTGGGAAGTGTTTGTGGTGTAGTGAATGGGGGAGTGAATGTATGTTTGTATGTGTGAAAATATAATGCTCGCGCGATTTTATTTATGTATCTCCAATAACGTAATAACCAATATTGAGCGTCGAAAAATTCTACGAATATGACAAAAGTTAAACTCAGTGCGTTTTCTCCTTCATGCGTTTTGATACCATGGGAATATCGGAACAATTTTTTGTCTCTATTAACTGTAGTTATACATCACCTGTGTACCAAATTACATCTAAACGCATTCAGTATTTATGCGTGAAAGAATAATAGCCATCTATGCGTTTCATTCATGTTTATAATATTAGTAGGATTGTATGATAATACTTTTTTTTTAATAATTATAAACTAGTGCTTGACTGCAATCCCGCCTGATGGTAAGCAGTGATGCAATCGTTGATGGTAAAGCGCGCTAGTTTATTACGCCCATTCACTTAAAAAACCTTAGTGAATAGGAAGGAAGACGGCAGTTGAGCGAGGTAGTGCAATGTTAGAACGATGCTGCGCCACAGGGAGATTGATGTGGAGACCCTTCACGACCAAACTCCCGGCACAACAACATTTGACGCATCGTACCCGGCACACATCGGAATACAACGGCTCTGACCCGTCCTCGTTAATTAAACATCCTTCCTCGTTAAAGTTGTTAAAGTAATTTAATTAAATGATAGAATATCTTCACCTTTAGGGTGTTTTCTGTAGTCTGACAATAAAGATTACCTTGTCCCGCTTCATGTTCTGCAGCTCGGAGCGCAGCGTGTTGATCTGATGCGCTGTCTGCTGCTGCGAGCGCTGCAGCCGCGTATGTTCGCGCTGCGCCGCTTGAAGCCGCTTCAGTTCACGCGACATGCCCGCCACACGACGCTCGTACTCTTCCTTGACGCGCTTTAGTTTCTCGCTTGGAGGGGATGCTTGCGTTGCTGGAAGGTAAACAGAGGTAAGTTATAAATTACATATACAGACATTTTCATCACAGGCATTTTCTTCATTGTCATCGTCAGTTTCACGTGTCATTCGGTGACGCAGTTAGTACAAGTCCACGAAAGTTGAAATTAGATTCAGAAATTCGAATTGCTATTCTACCTTGTGTTTTAGAGAACCATCTCCACATTTTTGAGCAACAAAGTCAAATTCAAGTCGCAAACGCAATTCCAGCTCGGTGATAATCGATGAAAAAAACCGGCCAAGTGCGTGTCGGACACAGGCACAAAGGGTTCCGTGCCAATGATTTATGAAATTAAAGGATTTAAGTTATTTGTATGAAAGATTACGCGGTATTAACAACTTTTTTCCACTTTGGAAGCGTCTGTCACACAAACTATTCGGTTTAGAAAAAAACATATTTTAGAAACGTCGATATCTTCTTTGAAGACCCATCCATACCATAGATACCACACACGTATGTGTTTGATGAAAAAAAAAAAAAAATGAGTTTCAGTTGTAAGTATGGGGAGCCCCAAATATTTTTTTTATTATTTTTGGATCAAAATCTTAATGCGGTTCACATAATACATCTACCTACCAAGGTTCAACAGTATAGCTCTTCGGAAAAAAATGGCTGTGACATACGAACGGACAGACGGACAACGACATGACGAATCTATAAGGGTTCCGTTTTTTGCCTTTGGCTACGGAACCCTAAAAATTATGGTTAGCTGTTAGTATTT
The DNA here is from genome assembly GCA_017933935.1 of Sesamia nonagrioides. Taxonomy (NCBI): domain Eukaryota; kingdom Metazoa; phylum Arthropoda; class Insecta; order Lepidoptera; family Noctuidae; genus Sesamia; species Sesamia nonagrioides. The sequence continues at coordinate 115,050 of JADWQK010001871.1, read as the reverse complement.
TTGATGGATTGCCACTGGAATAGAAAACCAACGTTCTTAAAAATACTGGAATAACTCCTTGGAATTAATCAGTGCATTCTTAGATATTATTTTGTACAAATGCCAGCAAGTCAAATTATCCGAAACTGTAAAATTTTTCCAATCAACCTAGAACCTTAATATTTTAGTGATGGAGTTGAAAATCTATCACTGAAAATCTACTTATAACATTTTTTTACTTACCAAGTGAAGCCAGAACTTTATCTTTCTCATCATTGGTAGCTTTGATCTGGTGGTGCAGCGTATCGAGCCGCTGTTCGTAGTGCGTCTTCAAGGCGGCGAGGCGACGTTGCGACAGTTCTAGCTGTTCTATCAAACGCGCCTTGGTATCTATGTCTTCGCTTAAAGCTGCTAGTTGCGCTGAAAGGACGCGTTGACCTGGGAATTGGAAGGAAATTTAGGATAAATTAAATTTAATTCGTGTTATTTTAAGACGAACTTTAGCCCAAAGGTAATTGAGTAGATTTTTGTATGTCGAACTTTATTTCAATTAAATGAGGTATGAAAAGTTATTGGGACATACAACATTATTTTTTGTTTAAGTGAAACCCGAAACACGTGTCCAGTATTTTTACGTAAAGAATCTATGTACAAAATTTTAAAAAGTTATCATGAAAAATCACAAAGTTATGAGCTTGCTATTCTACTAGGTTGTTTCAACAAAAATATGGTCAAAGCTGGCACGGGCAGCCGAGCGCTGTGCATTGACCTCTGGGGTCAGTGGTGCGCGCGGCGTAAGTACTATGATCTATCGTAACCGCTCGATAACCACTCTGCAACAATTTCTAAATGTATTTGTGAAAAAATATAAAATGATGTAAAAATTATCGATTCAGTTGCTTATTCTGAGCAAACTGTATTCAGGTTTCGCATAAACAAAAATAAGTTGTATAGTATTAATTTAATATCAAAATTTTAATATTAATGTGCTTGTCGAGTATGATATGTTCTAACAAACTAACCAAAATAAATGTGCCGTTCGGAGCAACAGCACACACATGCAAATTTTTTATTCTGCGTACATTTCACACGTTGATAGAGTGTGAGTGAGATGGGGCGCAATCTAAAGCATAGAGAAGAAAAAGATGGCTAGTGTTTGTCAAATGACAAACACTAGCCATCTTTTTCTTCTCTATGCTTTAAAAATAAACGACAAACACTAACAGCGCAAATGCGCTGTTAGTGTTTGTCGTTTATTTTTACGAGTGTATCGAGAGTGACTAAAGCGAGATTCTGGACTTACCTTCTTTTGTACGCTTCATTTTCAGTGCGCTAGTGACATATCTACCTTAGTTTAATATTATATCAATGGTTGTATAGTATTAATTTAATATCAAAATTTTAATATCAATGCGCTTGTCGAGGTGTATTCTATGAAATAAGTTAGTAAAGTAAGAGGAAAGGTATTAAAGAGGACTAGTACCTACAGGAAGAACACACACTAAATAATGGTAATACATGCTTGCTTAATTTCGGGTCAATATAGAGCCTTTTGACATTAAACTGTTTATAACTAAAATAATACCTTTAGCCTCAGAATTCTCTTCATCCGAGTCACTAGGCTCCACCTCAGCATCTCCATCAGAGGGCTCGGAATCCTCCGCACTTTCTCCCTCCGCACGTTCCCTCTCCCCGATTTGAGTGTCATCTACTGCGCTTGTCATGCTTTCACTCATGTTAAGTTTGCGCTGGAATTCGAGTTCTCCCATACTGCGTGCGAGGAGCTCTTTTTCCTAAAGACAATTTAATTTTATTAAGTGACTAGTTGCGCCCCGCGGGTTCATCCGCATAAATTTCGATCCCGTAGAAATTTCGAGGTAAAAAAGAATTAATCCTCGTGATAAACCATATGAGTGTACCTGTGTGGCTACCATGAGTTTTCTTTACGAAGACTCGATCATTGATATCGAGCGCGTTTGACTCATCGATTGGCCCGCTTCAAGGTAGTAAGAACTCTCAACCAATGAGAGCACCAAACGCGGTCGGTGCTTATGATCGAGTCGCGTAATGAAAACTCTTGGTAGCCACACTGGTGACGCAGTCCTTATAAGAGCTTATAACGCTGTAGCGGTACCTACAACGCTACATGCGAACAACCCGTCGTACTGACGTCACACAAATCCTGCATCTCGCAAGCAGAATTTACTGCGCAACTAGCACGCATACAAATTCACGACATCAACCGGTGGGCAAATGCCCGCCAGACAATACCAGTCTGATTGGAGAACCCTTCTTTTTCTATGGAGGATGAGTGAACTTTCCACGTTGTTCCTCATACCTCCACAACGGGAACCTTTTTGGAACCGTTCCCGCTCGGCCTGAGGCCGAGTTGAAGCTTCTAGCAGCTTCCTTTTAAAATATAATATTTGACGCACCGTTTTGTTTTTGAGGAGTTGTTTGACGTTCCTCATCGGGGCTACGCACTAATAACGTGTATCATTTTGCGAATATTAAAAGATTTCTGACTGTAAAATCTATACTTAATAATATGAAACTGAAGAGTTTGTTTGTTTGTTTGAATTCGCTAATCTCAGGAACTACTACAGGTCCCATTTGAAAAATTCTTTTTGCGTTGGATAGCCCATTAGTCCAGGAAGGCTTTAGGCTATATAATATCACGCCGCGACCCATAGGAGAGGAGCATATCAAAAATGTAGGCTGTATATTATGATCTAGCTAGAATAATGTATCTATAGAAATCGACTCTTTTGGGGTTAAAATAAAATGTTCAAATAGTTAACGCGAACGAAGTCGCGTGCGGCCACTAGTGTTATAATAAACTCCATCTCAGAGTATAATCCCGGTTGCATACGCGGCTTTCGCGATGGAGCCCAGGGACCGCTTTCCTACACTTACTCCTCCAAAAATAATGAAAGTATTCGTAATTCTTTTATAGCTTACCTTGTAAAGCTCCCGTTTGGCGTCATCGATGATCAGTGAAGGATCTTGTACGGAGTCGTGTCGCGTCCTTGCGACTGTCGCCTCGCGCTTGCGGCTCGCTTCGTACATTGCGTTAGATTCTAGCAGTTGAGCTCTCAAGTCTTCTATCTCGCTCACGTAGCCCTGGGACGGAATACAGACTTAATTAGGTTTTAGTTTCACTTGATACCAAATTCATTTATTTTTGTTAATCTTTTTGCATAGGATTCTGTAAAATGTCCCATTGGGAGAGGGCACTGACTCTTGTAATACAGGTTTATTACCTAGCACATGAGTCAGGGACTTCACACTTTTTTGTTTAATAAAGATTATTATTATAATTTTAAAACAAGGTTGCCGTGTAAGGTTTTTTACTTAAAGCACATTCTTTTTCCGGGGCAAACCTCAAAAGCATCAGACCGGACCGACGGACGTGGTCGGGCAGTGTGGGATTGTGCCTCACTAAAACCAACCAGCATTAGCCCTAATAGGCGAACACATTTTTATCAAATGATTGCGACTAGTTGGGATCGTTTGGACCGAACGGACCAATGGGCAGTCCGAACGATCCTAACTGCTCCCAACTAGTCGCAATCATTTGACAAAATGTGTTCGCCGATTAGGGGGCAGGTGATCACCATCGGCACATAGTAGTGGTCCCAGTTCCTTTTAAAATATCAATTTCGGGACCCTTTCTGCGCAACGCCTGTAAGACATGTCTCTATGGCCACACCTACATTTGAAAATAGATATTCTGTGTTAGAAACATTATTTATTTTTTAGTCAAACATGATAGCAGCATTCGTGAATGGCATTTCGTTATTTTTTTTAAGAGTAGTAGTGTTTCTTTTAAAAACCAGTACTTAGCTACAAATACAAAATAAAACTATTAGTTTCTTCTTCTTATTCCAATTAGAATAAAAGAACTATCGAAATCAGTAAAGCCATTTAGGTGCTATGATGGCGTAAATAGACACACAGATACACACGTTAAACTTAACACCCCTCTTTGTTTTTTCGGGGATAAATGATTAGTATTCAAAAATTCAAATTCTCCGCAAAATTCGCGTTTTTTGGTTAGTTTAAGCACAATCTGTTACCAGTTCACTAACAACTTACAGCTTGATATGTCTGAAAAAAGATATTTATTTGAGTGATTTTTTTTTTATTTTATTTTGCGAGGCAAGAGTTATAAGAAGGACTTGGGGAAGGCCTTTGCTCAGCAGTAGAACAGTACCTATAGGCTAATAAAATACATTATTTTAATTATTGTCTTCAAGACATCAGTGAATCGTCAGATACTAACCTAATCTATAATCGTAACTAAGTTCGGGGAAAAATTACTTTAATCCTTACACAATAAAGTTCAGCTTAGACTACAACTTCAAATTTTTTAAGTACTTATTTAAGAGTCAGTCTAAAATCAACTTAATTACAATCAAAATATAGTTGATAATTGATTAATTTGAAATAAAATTAATTTTAAACGTTTGTTATAGAGTAGACTGTACCTTAAGAGCAAACATTAAATACTATACGATGAAAAATACTAGATTAAAATAAGGTACAAAATTATATGGCTTAAGTGACCGCAATTACATTCATGTTGATTATAAACCCATTCGAACATAAAGTTTAGTATCATTTGTAATAGATTTATATAAATAACATTAAAAATGATTGGTGGAAAATAATCCATAATTTCTAAGCAAAAAGGTTGAAATAACTTGGCCGTTTTGATATGCTCATTTTCATGATTTGAAATGAAAATTCAAATCAGGCTGAGAATCAGCACTTTTGGAATGTCAAATTTATAACGTCCCCCACCAGCACATTTCCACACTTTCGCTGTAAAGAAGCGTCTCCTCAGCAGTTCCTATAACTCCTTACCTGCACAAGTGAAGTAAGCGAACATTCATTGGCTTCAGGACTCCCATCCTTCGGTCCCCAGTTCCCTAACGCCTTCTCCGCAATAAGCTCACTGTTCCTCGCTGACAGCTGTTCTATAGTCCCCTGCATGGCCTTCACTCTTCGACGGAGGGATTCCGCCTCGCCTATTAAGATAGCATTCTCTTGGACAACGTCGCTCCAGCCCTCTTCGCCATTTTCTGCTATGACGCGTTTGCCCTGTAGGATATTAACATATCTATATTTAATATTGTCATGATGTAACTCTATAAACGTACAAAATACTTAGCAAGGTGATATTGTGGTATGGTACTAAACGATAAATGTAAAAAAGACAGCATTCTTCTTCTTTTTCAAGCTATTGAGGTCCACTATTGGAAAAAGGCACAAGTTACTTTTATCCCGATATTCCCACGGTCCCAAAACTTACGCGGAACAAACCGCGGGGCGCAGCTAGTGTGAAATAAAAATATTTTTCATATATGCTTAATTCATTAAGCCATCATAACTTTCCAGTTTCAGTGTATCTGTCAAAAATACGTCAAATTCGCTACATTTTCACAAATTTTTAACATTTGTTTGTAGCTGATATGAGACGCCGACTAGATTTTGAAAGCGTTAAACTACAAGTAATGACCTTCTGATTTCCTGCGCTGAGCTGTGTGGCATCAACAAGTTCGTACCTGTTTATACTCAGCAAGTTCCAGCTGCAACCTCGCCACCTCCTGCCTCAGCTGATGTATAGTCCTCGACGTCAGATCCTGGTTCACCACGCACCTATTCTTGATATTCCTCGCTCGGTTCGCATACTTCAGGGTATTCAGCGTCTCCATGAAGTCCCTGTCACTGGGAGACACGCAGGCTATCATGACAGTATTACTGTTCCCTCCTAGGGAGTCTTGGAGTAACCTGGTGAGCTTGGAGTCTCGGTATGGAACGTGTAATACTTTGCGTGATCGGTCTCCGAGAGCTGATATCACATTTCCTAAGGCTAAGAGGCCGCAGTTTATTGATATGCCTTCTTTTGCGCGTTCACCGGTTGCACCTGCAATGTACACAAAGACTATTATAGTGGCTAGGTCCCATCAAATCAAATATATTTACATCAAATAATATTACAGCATCCTAACTGCTTAAGACACTACTGCTGTCAATTTGAATCATTTTAAAGCATATTGCTATTCCATTACTCCATATGGTGGAAAAATATATCTGCTTAACAACGTAAATAACGCAATGAATATTGTTGAACTGCCAAAATTAAATCCATTGCTACTGATAGTGTTATCGTGCAGGGACTGAGGGGCCGTGTTACAGAACCACACTTAAAACTCAGGAATTCTATTCGTTTAAGCTCTTAATTCGTAGTAATACTTCGTCCCTTAGTGGCATACAAATAGTATTACACTACGTTTAATATGAGAAACGTTCAAAACTGTTAAAGCCCAGCATGCGGAATTATTGAAGACTTAGGTCCGTATTCCAGAAGGAAACTCAAGCATTGATCTCTGTTTAAGCATTACTTAAAACTAGTTTCAACCAGTCAAAAGGCTTCAAACAAGACTTAAATAAAGCTTGAGTTTTGAGTGACTTCCTGTAATACGGACCTTAGAATACTAGGAAGAATTCGGATAATACGGAACATGTATGTATGTAGATCTACGCCACACACAACGGATTTTTCTTATCGTGTCTATCTATGATTGCAGTCATTCGTAAGAGCATAGATTAATTTAATCCTTATCAGCATAGGACAAAAATAGTATAAACATTCCCACCTGTTCGTTTCAATCGCTCCGAGCCAGCGAGATCAACAAAATGGAACTTCGCAGTAAGAGTCTCATATTGTTCAGGTGCTTCTGTATCTGCGTCCTTTTCTATCGTAGTGTCTTGGTCTGGTGCTAGCCTTCTCTGTCGTAGTAATAAAGTGAATACTGCGTGTGACCGGGAGGATGATGAGTTCATGTTGGTTGCTGCTGTGGTTCTGGCTAAAGCACCTGCTCTGAGGGCGCTTAATGCTTCGCGGGCTCCTCTGACTGCTCGCATTGATGCTCCTACTATCCTAACGCCGCCGCAGCCATCTTCTGTTATCCTGAGGGCGCCCTGGAATAAGATACGGTGAGGTTGTACACATAGCCGTGGTAATTGAAGAAGGTTCCTATGCCAAAAGCTTTATTTATCCAGAGTACTACTGATATGTTTACAAAGATGGATATTTTTATAATTATAAACTAGGGCTTGACCGCAATCCTGCCTGATGGTAAGCAGTGATGCCAATCGTTGATGGTAAAGCGCGCCAGTTTATTTCTTAATAATCTAGCGCGCTTTACCATCAATGATTGCAACAAGAATGTAAGGTGAACCGATGACCTGGTGAAGGTCGCGGGAAGCCGATGGATGCGGGCAGCACAAGACCGATCAGCGTGGAAAGCCTTGGGGGAGGCCTTTGTCCAGCAGTGGATATCTATAGGCTGAAGAAGAAGAAGATTGCAACAACACGCTACGACGCACGAATAGGCTCTTGCCTATTCACTCAAAAGAACTCAGTGAATAGGAAGGAATACGGCAGTTGAGCGAGGTGATGCATTGTTAATCCCAAAACACGACCAACGATGCTACGCCAGAAGGATATTGATCTGGAGACAACACAACTGCTCAAACCCATCCTCCGTACGGCTTCACCAGACATCAAGCCGGAACACGACGAACCGCTTGGCGGCAAGACATTATCTGGTGGGTGGGAACTTTTGCCGGCAGCCGATGTTATGGCCTACCACCGACAAAACTCACCGCTAAACCACCGAGAAACAGTTTTAATCATCATTAATAGAAATGTCAGATTGAATCTGTTTTGTTTACTACTTATTTGTGCTGGTTAAACTTTCAAACCGATTTCGATGACAATAGATGTAAGGTGGATGAACTGGATGATCAAAAAATGTATCATCCCGGAAAATTAAAGAGTGGAGCAGAGGATAGTTATTTTTATATTCCCTTCTTCCAATTTCATTATAACATTTCCCGTACTTTCTATTTCCATAACTACGTAGGCGAGTGACTGTATGTGCCCGATAAATGAAAATGACACATGCGGGCGTGTAAAGATATCTTTAGCACACTTCAGGGAAACAATTAGATTACCGTTATTAGTTTTGCGCGGCACTGATTTGTCACACCATGTGTTTGGTTCAGTGGTTCGTGAGAGCCTTACAAGTTCACGATGTTATATCCTTTGAATGTATGAGAACGCCCATGAGTATACGAAACAGGACAGAACGTGGGTCTTCTAGTGAGAAACTACTAATAAAGAAGAAGTTATTTATCTCCGTCATAGTCAATGGAAAAACGCCACAGAAGTGTGGTGTATGTATTTTTTTTTCAAAAAAGGTGACCAGCCTCCCGAACATGCCGGTTTCCGAAAGGGGTTAAGCCCTGTTGACCAAATAAATACGCTACGGCAGGTTATACAGAAGACCGAGGAGCTGTCCCTTTGCTTGTTGTTTGTGGTCTACGAAAAAGCCTTTGATTCACTCGAGACCTGGGCTGTACTGCAGTTTCTCCAGCGGTGCCAAATAGACCATTGGTATATTGAAGCACTGAAGGGTTAGTATGAAAACGCCAATATGTCAGTCCGAATACAGGACCAGACCTCGAAATCAATACCTCTGCAGCGTGGTGTCAGACAGGGAAATGTTATCTCGCCGAAACTGTTCACCGCTGCATTGGAGGATATTTTCAAGGTTCTGGACTGGACTGGCTTGGGGTTTTCCTTCATGATCAAATCAGAAATGAGGAGGTTCGCAGAAGAACGAGAGTAACACTTAAGTGGCAGTGGGTCGGGCATATTGCCCGTAGGACCGATGCTCGATGAGGCCGACGGATTCTCGAGCGGCGACCACGCACCGGAAGATGCAGCGTGGGTAGGCCCGAACAAGGTGGGCCGACGACCTGGTGAAGGTCGCGGGAAACCACTGGATACGGGCGGCGCAGAACCGGTCGTCGTAGAAATCCTTGGGGGAGGCCTATGTCCAGCAATGGACGTCTTTCGGCTGAAATGAGGAATGACGATGGCGGTAGAAAGTTTTTTTATTGCGAGATATGAGACAAGGTCCTTGAACAGATAAACACCGTTAGTTCCACTCACCGGTGATATAACAGAGCAAACACAATAAAAGGTCATTATTATTAGCAATTGCAATCAGCAATTCATAAAATTTCATCAAAACAATGCAAATATTAATTTCGTAAACATATATTACCTTTCAAAACAGTTGTGGTAAAGAGCAAATATTTGACCAGCTCAATGTTATCGAATAGGTGCGAGTAATAGTGTGTTTTTATAATGTTTTGCACAATTGTTCAAATGCTTCCGTAATCGAGGTGACACAGCAAGTGTGAAGCCATCGGTTATCCTGACTTGCAACATTTGAGTAAGTATTTGTAATTCGTACTTCTTGGTAATAAATCAGAAACCGGTTTATTAAATAAATACTTAGTCGTTAATCTACCGTTCTTTTTTTAGATTTTAAGTATAGGTATGTTTGTTTAACTTTATGTATAAGTCTTTAGATGATAAATTACCTATTGCTTCACTTTTTGCTTAGCTTAGGTATATTGCTTAACAAAATGACAGAATCTGTCGTCATCAAACGAATGATTGTATATTTTTTCTCTTAAAAGTGATTTTGAAATCACAAATGTTTGATGAAGATACAATTTTCAACGTCTGACAGTCTGACTATTGCAAACCTAAAGACAAATGCATCACTGCTGTTTTCACGGTGTGAAATTCTTTTAAAAGAAATAACAACAACAAGAGCTTATTGACTGACGACGAGTTTCGTGACTGAACGCGTTTAATTGGACATCCTGAGTAGATATACATTTATAGTTAATGTTAGTTAGAAAGTTCCAACAATAGCCTTTGAAGCTATAGACAATGCAACCATTCTATTAAATATCAATAAACGTACTGTTTTGTGGTCTACTTGAGTCTAGTGAGTGAAGACAGGCATAATATGGATGTCTTTTTTATCATTATCAATTTACAGTACCAAGTTAGAGGAAGAAGAGACAGGTAGATTAATATGACCATGAAACAAACCTTAGCAAATGGATCTTTAGCAGGATCGAGCAGGTCAACAATATCCTCATTGTACAGCTCTATGAACTGCGCTTGCACAGAGAACTCGGGAGGCAGCTGGCCCTGTGCACGCGCCTCTTCCGCCCTCAACTCTGCGCCGGCAAACAGGTCACGAATGGCACGAGGGATGATGCCGCGGCGTTCCTCGTCACCATCCCCCTCACCCTCCCAACCGCTGCCCATTGTGTAGGTCTTGCCGGAGCCAGTCTGCAAAAAAAGAAAGAAGGAAATTGGTAAGTAAATTCATCTTCATATATCTTTTGATAAGGTAGAAACAAGTACTTCTTTTTTTTGTTTGGGATGGTACATCACCCGTGTTTCTTCACTTGCCTGTACGCCAGCGCCACGGTTTCTTTTTTAACCAACCCGCAACCCTGACCCAGGAGGCATCTGTCTTCGTGGACCCCGCCACGAGTGAAGTCAGTGAGTTTTCAACGCGAATGAATGACGTCGAAGTAAGTTTTTGGTTCCAGCCTGATCTGCTCTTGATTTCGATCCCTCTTCGAGTTGAAAGTGAGAGATGAGGGCCGCGATGGAAAGAGTGGGCCCAGAAGATAATGTTCACTCATGCTTTAAAGGCTGACAGGATTTACATTTGTTGACAGTGCCATTGAGATCTACAAATAGATCAGCAGGAAGTGAAGTTTTCCCGCTAAAATAATGAGACTTTCAGTTAAAACCAAAGGGAGGTAAGTAGGTAAAGAACGGGGGAGGACAATGGAAAAGTGCCGGATGCATGAATCTGCTTATGGGAGTAATAGTGGTAGTAATGTATGAAACTTGAGCGTTATCATCAAACATCAGATTTCGATGTGGCCGGAAACAACCTGACCTCGAACGCTAATAAATCTTTAATAGGCGTTAAAGGCCAATGAATGACACAGCTTAGAGATAATGAATTAATGATACAAATATCACAATTAATTGAAAAATACAAGACCATAAATTAGTTGGTGAAACGTCACAGGAATGGTGAATAATTTAATATACAAATTATTTTATTTAAGTATTATTTAGCTTTCGGCCCGCGGCTACGCCCGCGTGGAGTTCGGTTATGTCGCGCTTTTTAGATTTCCCTCGGGAATATAATTTTTGTCCGTGATAAAAAGTACCCTAATATTTAATCTGGACTTCTAACTCTACGTCTGCAAAATTTCAAAGCAATCGGTTCAGTAGTTACGGCGTGAAAGCGGAACAAACAAAGAAACTCACTTTCCTATTTATAATATTAGTAAGGATTTAGTATAGATAGGACATATTCGTGGATAAAATAATACAACCGTGCAGATCAATCGAAGGTTAAGCTACGCTTGCCGCGGTCAGTTATTGGACGGGTGACCATCCATTACATATCTCGACCCGTTAAGCTGTTGGTTCTAGCTGTTATTCGTAGATCTTTTAAAGTCGGTACAGGTATTCAATAGAGCAAAGCCTGACAACCAGTGTATCAGTCTTACCAAGAGGTAGTCGCTCTATGTAAAAAACTTATACATATTCAGCTGGATTCGGTTAGATAGGAAGCCAACTCAAAAATAGTTGCAAAAGGCTAGGTAGATTACCTAATACATAGGATCAATCAACTAACTCTAGTAAATTGTGTGCTCGAAAAAACTGCCACCAGATGCAACTGCAGCTGTCTGTTAAATAGAACCCCGGAAATGTTAACGTACGGAACCGCTGGGTTCATTAATCACTTCATAAACGGATGGGCGTGACTATATCAAGTTCCCACGGTCACGCTGTGCGACCACAACACTCACTTTCTAAACTCACGGTTTAGAAGCACTATTGCTAATCTTGTGTTTTTAGGGTTCCGTAGCCAAATGGCAAAAACGGAACCCTTATAGATTCGTCATGTCTGTCTGTCCGTCTGAATGTCACAGCCATTTTTTTCCGAAACTATAAGAGCTATACCGTGAAACTTGGTAGGTAGATGTATTCTGTGAACCGCATTAAGATTTTGATGTAAAAATAAATATATATACAGTATGTTAAATAACAGAGGGCGTTCCCTTAAACTCGTTAATATATATCATTAATAGATTAAAATAAAAATATCAGCACAGAAAAATAAGCATAAAAAAATTCTAATTGGAAATAAATTTGAAACCTCCTGTTTTAAATCAAAATAGTAGTCGTCATGTATAAATAAATTGCGACGTTGCCCTCTTTCATGTTCGCGTGTACAGTGTGTTTCTTTTACATGTCAATTTAAAATTTTTATTGAATATTTTCATATTGGAAAAATTTTTAAAACATTTTGTTTTCAAATGGAAATATCTTTTTTAGCATGTATGTATGCTATACTATTTCGGGTTAACGGGAACGCCCTCTGTTAGTTAACATACTGTATATATATATACATATACTTAGAACTGAAACTAATTTTTTTTTTTCATCAAACGCATACGTGTGCGGTATCTATGGATAGGTCTTCAAAAATGATATCGAGGTTTCTAAAATATCGTTTTTCTAAACCGAATAGTTTGCGTGACAGACGCTTCCAAAGTGGAAAAAAGTTGATGTTTTGAACGAGATCTAGTAAGTAGTTTTTTTTAATACCTCGTAAATCGTAAACCGCTTATTACCGCGTAATCTTTCATACAAATAACTTAATTTCTTTAATTACACAAATCAATGGTACGCAACCCTTTGTGCGTGAGTCCGACACGCACTTGTTTAAGATTAGGATAGCACCGTTTTTACTCCCAAATGATTAAATATGACTGCAAACTAATGGAAAACGCTGCAAACAAATGGCTCGTAAAAATGTGGTGCAACACGATTTTCAGGCATAAATCTGCAAGTTAGGACGTATTGGTCACACGAAGAAACAACGCAGTAAACTTCTACACACAGAACGAATTTCGCCTATGGCCGCGGGGATCTATCTATGCGGAGACTAGCCATAGGGACATATTACCGATTCCCTTGTTCGCAAACTGAACTAAAAAGTTCAGTGAATCTTTTAGTCTCTATTTCATTAAGAAAAGACAGAAAATTAATTTACATCTTCTTCATCTCAGCGTTAATCCAATTAAATTATTTGTTCTGGATAGGAAATCATCAAATGACTTCTCCCGCTCTGGGCGGAGCGGAAGGGCGTTTCAGACTTACTGACTAAAACCCACCCGTGTTTCTTCACTTGCCTGTACGCCAGGGACACGGTTTCTTTTTTAACCAACCCTCAACCCTGACTCAGGAGGCATCGGTCTTCGTGGACCCCGTCATGATGTGCTGACATCTCTTTGGGGCGCTCGTGAAGGACAAGGCAGGCAACCCTTGAGTACGGAACTCTCGCCTCGTGTATTCATCTTCATCTCAGCGTTAATCCCAATCGCATCCGTAGCTTTTTCAGCTTTGGAGTCTGGGGTCCGCTTCAGTCTAACTGCTGATTTTGGCTAAACTTCGATATTTTCCGTGAAGCGACTGCCGTCTGACCTCCACAACCCGAAGGCGATATCTAAGCATTGCAGTTAAACCAATTGTTAGACTTTTGAGGGCTCCAACAACTCGTAACGACTGCCACTAGATATTCGTATGGCAACCGGGACCAACGGCTTAACGTGCTATCCGAGGCACGACCAGACCAGTACAACTATTCATATTCATGCATACAAATGTTTGCACTGTGCGGGGATCGAAACCACGCCTTCTTGCGCAACGGCCGCGTTCGCTACCGCTACGCCACGGAGACTGTCAAAGAAAATCAATTTACATCAGCAGGGAAATTGCGCAACACATTATCAGTAGGAGTTTCATTTTGACAGTTCAACAACATTCAGTGCGTTATTTACGTTGTTGAGCTGACATATTTTCGAACATAGGGAGCAATGAAATAGCAATAAGCTTCAAAATAATTCCAACTGATAGTAATGGTTTGTTACGCAATTAGGGTGCAGGTGTTACTAATTTAATCCATAAAGTAATATTTAAGTTCAGTCCTCTTCTTAATGAAATAGAAATATATTTAGTTTTAGCCACTGAACTTAAATTTAGTTGAGCTTGTCAATAAGAGATTCGGCGCCATTATAGGGCATGCCTAAATGTGAGCGTGGATAGAGTTAGTTGCACAACAACAAACAGTATATCAAAGTGGGACAACGTAATCAAGCTGCGGTTAATTTAGACCTGCAGTCACGGTAAACATCATCATCATCATCTCAGCGTTAATCCCAGTCGCATCTGTAGCTATCAGCTTTTTTTTGGAGTCTAGGGTCCGCTTTACCAGTCTAATTGCTGATTTTGGCTAAACTTCGATATTTTCCGTGAAGCAACTGCCGTCTGACCTCAACCCGAAGGCGATATCTAAGCATTGCAGTTAGACCAATTGTTAGACTTTTGAGGGCTCCAACAACCCGTAACGACTGCCACTAGGTGTTCGTATGGCAACCGGGACCAACGGCTTAACGTGCTTTTCCGAGGCACGACCAGACCAGTGCAAATATTCATATTCATGCATACAAATATTTGCACTGTGCGGGGATCGAACCCGCGCCTCCTTGCGCAACGGGCGCGTTCGCTACCGCTACGCCACGGAGGAGTATTCTGTAATCTGTGGTTACGGTGGTTACGGTAACCATATCGAATGAATTTGTCGGTTGTCCTAATTGATCATCCAAATGCTTAAATTTTCAGGGTTTTTAAAAATTTTCAGTTCAGATTACAAAACGTAAGCGTAGGTGTTTGGAAAAAAACAACTATTGTGTCCCTGGCATACTAGCCTGAATTAATAAGTTATTCATTCCATGAACAACGCTGGCAACTGTATGAGTGTTTGTAAAACAGAAATCGAAAGTATGATTATCGAAGCTATTCGATTATTCATTCATGGAAAGTCCGATAAAGTAAGCTAAGTTTCCTTACAATAGACACGACAGTCTCGTTGTCATAGTAATTACCTATGTAGATTAAGGCGTTATTGAAACGTGCAATTGAACATTGCGTGGCGTAGCGGTAGCGGACGCGGCTGCTGCGCAGCGTGGCGCGGGTTCGATCCCCGCACAGTGCAAGTATTTGTATGCATGAATATGAATATTTGCACTGGTCTGGTCGTGCCTCGGAAAGCACGTTAAGCCGTTGGTCCCGGTTGCCATATGAACATCTAGTGGCAGTCGTTACGGGTTGTTGGAGCCCTCAAAAGTCCAACAATTGGTCTAACTGCAATGCTTCGATGTCACCTTCGGGTTGTGGAGGTCAGACGGCAGTCCCTTCACGGAAAATGTCGAAGTTTAGCCATATCAGCAGTTGGACTGGTAAAGCGGACCCCAGACTCCAAAGCTGACAAGGCTTCGGATGCGACTGGGATTAACGCTGGGACGATGATGATGATTAAGGCGTTATTGAAAATATTCTCCAAAACTAATCTGAAAAGAAAACTGATGACCTGGGTGTTAACTAAGGCGGATGTGCTGTTCAATTGAACAGAGATGCCTATCAAAACATTCAATTACATATAAGTAAGACATTAATAGCCATTGTTACGCATGTTTTGCACTTCGCACAGGCGACAACATGTCTACCGCGACGGACGCGTGACTGAAATACAAATCCGATGTCGTGAGACTTAACCGCCATTATAGTTTAGCAATTATATAATTTATCGAAAAAATCTCTTAACCTGATACAGAATAGTTAGCTCAATCAGATAAGTGGATAGGAGTTGTAACAAAGAGGGAAAGTACGCGGTGATGCGTCTCTAATCACATATATGCTGATAATTGTGAGATAAAGCGTGGTAAATGGACACCGCTTAATTAGAAGGTGGGACAATTACTTGGGAGGTATTCAGTAAGTGGAAGACAATGGACACGCTAATCCCAGGCGGGTTTAGAATTTCCTTCTCTATCACATTGTGTTTGCGATACCGGTTGCAAATTTCTTCCTTATCGTTGCCTTTATCGGAACTTATGAGAAAGAAAGCTTTCTTGACGAAATCTTCTTTTATTTCTTCTTTAAACTAACTTAGTCATAATCACGTAGACCTCTGGATTGCCCAAAACTGAAGGCACTCATTACACATTCCATTTCAAATGGCGAATGTGCTCTATCTAACGCTTGAATTTCAGATCCTTCAAAGAAGAGTCTTAGAACCTTAACAATGTAGGTATAGATAGGTATAAACATGGATGCAAACATTGGCTTGCAGTTAGTCCTATTGTTTCTTGACTTGGATAGAGGTTACTACTCAGTTGCGTCATAATGCCAGGTAAGGGTTGAGCATTGTCGAGGCACATTCCGAAATCGGAATTGTTCTCGAAAAGGTTGGATGAAAAAGCTTTTTCTGTTTAGTTCAGACAGCTTTTTTAGTATTGACTTTTTGGAGGAGTGACTTGGGTTGTATAAAGCAAAATATTGAGGTAATGACCCGAATACTAAACATCAATCAATGTCCAGTATGTGGTCTTTAAGTCGGAGGCATAAAGGTGACCTTTATTATATCTTTATTCAGAAGGATGGACATCCACTTGTGTAATTGGTATAAGCAACTATGTATTATATACGTATCTGCATTAGCAATCATTGAACTGCCAGCGAAATGAGCTAAAGCGAAATCTAGCCACCTTTCCCTTTCACCGGGTCTTTGTAACATCTGTAGGGAAACTCGATGGAAATAAAAATCTACCTACCTCACAGGTGAAAACTCAGACACCACAAAAACTAGGTCAGTCTGTAAAAAATCTAACGCCAGACGGGACCACCCCAAATTGACAAAATCGATGAAGCGTCAGGACTCCCTCTATATCATTTCGTAGGTCTCAAAATAAACAAAAATTATGATACAATGAAAATACCTAAAATTTCAATGGTAATAGAAAAGTTTTTGCCAATACTTCGCAGTAAAACTGTTCATAGCACAGTTAGGTAACTCCATTGTGTCGATTTCATGTCTTGAGCAAATGGATTCTGTAGATGTTTGCATAACAATTATCAAATGTATGTGAATAAACGTTAAACTAACATTTACGAGGTCGCACGTGAAATTGATAGGTACTGCTTAAAATCTATACAAAAGTTATTTGTAAGATTGTATTTAAGGGGTAATCTTTTTTTCTTTTTAGAGATTATCATACGATTTCATAAACCTTTTAACATATTTGATAGCTCAATTCTTGAGGAAACCTATACCTACATAGCATCATGCTAGGTTCCCAAGGAAATCCAGAAAATAAAAAAGGCATAAAGCTAAATGAAAATGAAGCGAGCAGGCGTTGCGTTGCGACGAAGTGAGTCGGAAAAAAAATTCACACAAACCAAATTGCGAGCAGAAGCTAGGACAAACATAGGTTATAGAGCCAGTGTTGTTTTGAAAACGAGGTGCGGTTCTGTAGGCGGGGGAACGTTAGCCATAAATATTCCTTGTAAGTCAAAAGACGTATTTAGCTTAAAACATTTTCATTCAGTTATATTTATGAAGCGCCTACATCCCGTTATAGGTCAAACAGTTTATGCATGTGACGTTTTTGGTATTACTTGAAAACGTTGTATAAGTAAATCGAATTGATGGCATGTATTAAACATCGCAATATCATATATCATACTCAACAACATTGTGGTTTTAACGAGATTGCCATGTCTAATATTAGTTAAGTCATAACTAATATTGCCCAATGGGTAAAGAGGCCAGCCTATATCTTTTATTTATTTATACTTTCGCACAAAGAAAATGTACAGAGGCGGACTTAATGCCTTAGGCATTCTCTACCAGTCAACCTCGGGTGGTGAAGAGACTAGATGGCAGGTGCTTTAGTTACAGAAACAATGAACAGGAAAAGAAAAACTCATAACACTATATAAACAAATACTTAAATAAGCTATATACATATACAAACTATTACTATATATATAACGTGTAACATAAAGGGTATATACACACATCAAAAGTGTCTAGGGATCAAGCATTTTTATGCGGATTTCTTGAGATTGAGATGTGGCTTTGTAATAAATTTATGATTTTATAAATTTATATGGATCCTTTTTGGTGCATTTCATAATTTGAATCAGGAACTGTGAATCAAATTCGAGTAAAAGATGAAAATCAGCTGTCAATATTTTCCCTATAAAAACATACAACGCATTGAAGACATTATTAGTGCTACTGTTTCCCTACTACTGATTAAAACCAACGTTATTATGGAGCGGCGACGTCATTTAAGCAGGGAAGAAATGCTCAGAGCCGTGGGAATGATAGAA
The DNA here is from genome assembly GCA_017933935.1 of Sesamia nonagrioides. NCBI lineage: Eukaryota > Metazoa > Arthropoda > Insecta > Lepidoptera > Noctuidae > Sesamia > Sesamia nonagrioides. The sequence continues at coordinate 96,848 of JADWQK010001871.1, read as the reverse complement.
GCTGGTTCCCGGCAACGTACTGTGGCTTTAGCTCTGAATACAAGTCAGAGTGTTATCAGTCGACTTTGGACACGTTACCGAAGCACTGGTACCGTGGCTGAGCGCCATGGAGGACGGTATCGCTGCACCACACGGAGACAAGACCGATACATTCAAATCTTAACTCGAAGAGCTCCAACAATAACCGCCATGATGTTAGCCGTGAGGCTTCATCACTCTTCAGGGAACTTAATTAGCGACCAAACAGTCAGAAACCGCTTGCATGAAGTGAACCTTCATTCCCGAAGACCGCTACGGGTACCACCTATAGCAATGCACAATCGTAGGATTCGATATCAATGGGCTCTTGAACACAGAAATTGGGCAGAAGAACAATGGCGTTTCGTGTGCTTTTCTGATGAGTCTCGTTTTGGTATGAGACCGGATACAAGACGTATACGACACTGGAGAACCCCTGGACGCCAACAGCGATTAAAATCCTGCCAGGAAGTCCATCCTTATAGTGGTGGAACCATCATGGTATGGGCGGGTATTTGGATCGGCGGAAGAACTGAGTTGATTTGGATCAGAGGCAACCTCAACGCTCAAATTTATGCTGAAACGATTGTATCAGACGTCATCGTTCCTCTACAAGTGCAAATCGGTCCCTTATTTCAGTTAATGCATGATAATGCACGACCGCACACCGCAAGAGTTGTAAGACAGACTCTCGCCGCAGCTAACATCAATGTCCTGCCCTGGCCTGCTCAGTCGCCAGACTTGAACCCGATTGAGCATGCATGGGATATGCTACAGAGAAGAGCTCTGCCGAATATGGAGGGTATCCAGTCGCAAGAAGACCTTTTTTTGTTGTTGCAACGAACATGGGCGGCCATTCCACAGCGTGATTTGGATGAACTCATTTTGAGTATGCCAAACCGATGTTCTTGTGTTGTTAGTGTTCGCGGTAGAAACACGGATTATTAATTGTTTAAGTTACCCAATAAAATTTTAGAGAAAACTGTTATTTCAGTCTTTTTTTCGAACTTTTGTGTTAGTGGTTCAAATGTCAAATATCCCTTTATTAGGAAAATGGCAAATTTCTTTATTAATGCAAAGGTGACTTGGTTTATCGTTACTGTGACAAACGAAAACACTTTATTTGATGAATCCTTAAAGAAAATTTTAATTAATATCAATCAGGAGAAAAGTTATTGCAAAAATATATGTTGATCCCTAGACACTTTTGATGTGTGTACATAAGAAAGGCATGGCATCTTTACATGATATCAAACGATATTTGAAGGGTTTTTTAATCCTATCTCTTTATGTTAGGAAGTTATGAGGAAAAACACCGCCTGAGATAGACTACTATCATACTAGTCGCACAGAGATATTGACGACATTTATCGGGTTTTGGCAAGTAACGTGACGGGTAACGAGTAGTTATTAACGTATGTAGTGTGCTGCCACGTTTGTTATGATTTTATTTTAAGAAACACTCGGAACCGAAAATTTGGTATCAATTTTTTGAGTATTTTATTTTGAGTTGAAACCCTTCCGATATCGTTTGATATCATCTAAAGATGCCATGCCCTTGGTATGTATATACCCTTTTTGTTACACGTTGTATATACTTATAATATATACAAAAATAAAACTTGTGAGAGAGGTGTTGAGATGACCCTACCCTAACTATTCGCAAAATAACTCAGCAATTTTTCTTTTCAATATTCAAAATTTATATATGTCTAATTTGTCACGCAACCACGTAAATCGTATGTGCGTATTTCATTGATTGGTTTATCACTTCAAGGTGTAAATCAACATTTTTAATAACCTGTTTCTAGCAGTTCCTTCTGAGGCGCTCCTATATAATATTGTCCATTATGTAAGTTGGAAGCTTACAGCGTATAGAGTTTTTCTGATTCTTGGTATCACTTTTTTATTCCAATAAATGGATATAAGTTTTGTTTTGACACGGACACGACTACGTAGAACAAGATTACATCGGCTGAGGCTTCAGAGTTTCCTTACCCATGGCGGACTCTTACCAAGTAAAACCGCGCTGATCCTTCAAGTACAGTGGTAGTAGGCCCGGAAGATATTTGTACATTCACCGCATCCCTGACTGGATCGAAATAATCGCATCTAAGGAAGCTGACACGTCTTGCAGGCATTACATTATTTATGTCGCGGGTAGTCTACCTACCTATTAGTCGGAGAAAACCAGATATCATCATTATGTCCGCGTTTAGTCCCTATTGCACCCGCTGCTTTCGCGTTGGAGCCCGGGGTCCGCTTTCTTGCTCAATGTCCTCCATTTCGCGCGATCTTTAGCATCCTGTGGTGTGAGGTTGTTGGCACGCATGTCATCTCTTACAATATCAAGCCTGCATTTCTTTGGCCTCGTCCGGCCCGGCGGAGGCGCCATGGTATGGCATTTGTTACCCACGTAACACGCCAGTACCAGCGTGGGCGACCCTCCTGTAGTGTCTCTGCTATGTCACGGTCACGAAGACTGCCACGGATGTGGGAGAAAACCAGAAATGCAGCAAGTAAAATGACCTCTGGACTGATGTAACTGGAACTTTTTGAATGCCCTTGTCGAGCATGGAATAGTGCAGGCTGACAGTAACCGGTAATGAGCGTAAAACTAAATCGCTATCGTTTATGTCTTATCACAAAGGCTTATAAGTTCTGCTCACGACCATTCTGTTTACTCTGATGTCACCTGCGCAAGATTGTACGGTACGGAAACGTGTGTTTATATTCCTATACTATACCTACTTGTAGTATGTTAATTATATGGAATAACGCGTCCTTTAAATATGCAATTATACATATTGACTGAGCACACGACTTGCTCCTTGCTTGCTCCTACTATATCGGACAATAGTATAGACAATGCTGATGTAGTCGGAGCAGTTTAATATGATAATTACATTTATGTATATATATTCTTCGTCTTTAGGTACTTAGGTTTATATCACATAAGTACATATAGATTGTTTATTTATCAGTTTACAACTGTCCTTACAGGTCTTACCCTAATGCGACAGTGCAGTTAGCCACTAATACTTTAATATACGTACACTAATTCTTAAATATAATTAACAATATTTAATAAAATTCTTGCGAGTTCACTCAAAGAACAGGAAAATATGTCCAGTCTATCATGGACTTCGTTCACCATACGGATTGCACGGGTGAGGGGTGCTTTCGCCAGGAGGTTGGTTCTGGCCACAGGCATGTTTAGCAGTTGCGGGCGTCACCGCCTCCATACGTACCGGTCCGGCACTTGAAGCTCTAGCTGACGTAGCACTCCTGGGTTATGTGCTACGCCACGCAATAACTAAACTACTTATGCAGCAAGACTTGAACTCTCGGCGAACCCTGAGCTCATTATATCCCACCATCCCAAGTACAAACAGTGTGGGGTACATCAATGGGTAGAACGGATACACTCCATATAGTTTAAAATACAAAAGCCTTGTAAACTTGTTCTGTACCCGTTCCAACATGACACTATATTTGATTTCACGTGGTGCCCAAATTACCGCACTATGCTCAAGATGGCTTCTAACTAGTGCCTGATACAGCACCTTGAACGTGGTAATGTTATGCCACGTATTGTGGTCACGGGTGATGCTTTAATAAATATATCTATCAGGAATTGAAACTACCGAAAAACATGCATGATAAAAAAAAAACAAATTTTCCTAATCTATTGCTTCATATGTTCGAAAAATGTGTCTACTCAACAAGGTAAATAACGCAATGAATGTTGTTGAACTGTCAAAATTAAACCTATTGCTATTATTATTGCACTAATAGTGTGTTACGCAATTGCCCCGCCGGAATAGATTTGTGAATCTAATAAAATACAGAAAAGATAACTGTTAGATAAAAGATTTGTCTATTACAAATCTTATAATGGAACATTGATCCCTTTTCTTGTTTGCGCAGCATTATGAGTCCTTTCCTATTTTATTGGGCCCACTCTGTAGTTTCTTGTACAAGTATGTTCCCTACTAAATTCAATATTATGACTGTCAAAACTAGTCAGAAGGCCTCTATAGTCCGCTTAGAAATAATTGAATTCAAGTGGTTCGAGTATGTGCTCAGAATATTTTGCAATCGCCGTATCTGAGTTTCTAAGATTGTATTGATAAGGTAAAGTAAGATGATAATCAATCAACTGTTGTTGAGATTATATTCAAATGATTTTCTCGAGTTAAATAACAAACTGCTTTGTAATGTATTGAACCTTGATAAGAATTTTATGTAGGAACTCTGTATATGCGATAAGAAAATGCTAATTTGTAAGCCCTTGATCAATTTTTTTTAAGTTCTGAGTACAATGCCAATCCTAAAAACCTGGAAAGGTTTCTTGCTAAAGGCCTCATTGAGTAACAAGCCGGAAACCTACAATCAAACGGTAACTTAAAACCCAAGATTCAGCAATGCAATATTTGCATTACAAAACTGCAAATATTTTTTTTAATTTAGGATGCAGTGTTGGGGTCCTCTGTTAATGCACCATACCTGGCAATGAAACATTGAAATTTGGACTTTATCACCTTGAAAGTTAAAGCTACAGCTGCTATGTTTATTTTGCTCTTATCTGGCAGGATTACAGGCTATGCTGACGAAAATTTGATGTTATCTATTTGGCGCCTCCAGTGAGTCATGTACTGTTATGATTATGATTGTGGACTGTCTGTTTGTGTTCGTTAATACTTATGCAAACTGTTATAATGTATAATGCTAAGCTATAAATAGACGACCTACTCTCTTGCTGGTGACGTAAGGAAGAGGATTTATTATATATGTCAGGCGGATGGGACGAACTACATAGAAGTCAGTTATCACATGGAACCTGATTTTCCGTTCTGGTTACGTTTAACAGAAGAGCTTATGTAGAGAGTTCAGAATAAATGTCATTATTTCAAATCAAATCAAATCAAATCGTTTATTGCAATCCATAATGTACAGTTACAGGTGGTAAATATAATAATATATATATATTTATTCCGTAATTACGCAATTTGATAATGACTAGATGAATGAATGATGACCGAATGTTTTTAATTACGAGAATTGATATTTAGGTGATCACATCACCTACGGCTATGTAGATTGATATCTGAAATAATATTTTGAGGGCCAGTGGAGGCAAGAAAGCGTTGCCCTGGCGCATAGGCAAGTGAAGAAACACGGGCGGGTTTTAATCAGTAAAAGTGTGACACGCCCTTCCGCTCCGCCCAGAACGGGAGAGGTCATTTGATGATTTCCCATCCCAAACAAAAAACAAAAAGGTCAGTGGAGGCATATTATGTCAATAATCCAGCAGTTCAATTAATTCACCAATTCGACAAACAATACCAAAGAAATGGCCATTTTTTTGCGATGCACAAACTTCCAGACCAACATGAAAAGTAATTTGGTATTAATTTTTGTGCCTCACTGATTATAAAATCAGTGACAGTCATAACTTTAATAATGCTTGGAATATATTGAATAATATTTGGCTGTAAGCATGTGCAACGCTAATATTTATCAGGGAAATATATTGGATACGGCCTTCTAAGTGTTTTATAACCGATAATATAGATTCAATCAATGACAAATTGGTAGGCACTATCTTTATGACACTTTAATAACGGGCGAATAGTAGCCATCGTTTACCGGTTAAGAACGTATATTATTGAAGATGGCGAAGCTTAGAAACTGAAGCGGTTATTAGCAAAGATGATGATAATCTTTGAACCGCAAATAGAAGACCGCTGCAAGACCGAACCGACGAAAATGGAAGTAATAATTTACTTTGTCTTGATTTATTTCCAGTTAACAGTGGAAAGTAGCCTCGAGCTGTCGTTTAATTTTCTCTAAAACGTATGCTTTCATAATAGATGGGCCGACTTGAATCGTGGTGCATCCTTTACGGAGGTAGTGAATGTCCAGTGTGATGAATGGCATTACCATTCGACGCCGTTTCGGAACATTCAAACGTATTTGATTTTATAGGTACCATAAACATTGTTGTGTCGCTTTTAAACGCAACTCAGATTGGCACCTACAGTTACAAGTATGATCTAATAAGGCATGGTAGGTACTGCATTTTTGAATTCTAATGCTCAACGTACGTGTATATCATTTGAATATGAATGTGTGATTTCGTCTCTAACATTTTTCTCGGTAGCGCCCACAATAAAAATCGCAAGACAATGCCACATTTCTAAGCAATAACAGCACACTTCAAGGTCAACTTCTCTTTAATCATATGTTACTCAATTTGTACTGATTACTGAATAAATTTAGCTATAAGTGACGTTAAGTAGCCCATTATACTAATGACTAGAGCATTTTTCTCCCTATTACGTGCAATACTGGACAAAGAGCACGATACTCTAAAAGGCATGAAATGGAACCACCGCGGCATTTACGTATTTAGAGAATGAATCAACATAAACAATAAAGTAGACCACACACGCATTAATGCCGTATATAAAGATATACATGAAGAATAAATTGTAATAAGTGGAATTTTGCTGCGAAATGTTCTATAAAACGTCAACAAGCCAAAATTGCCGGTGAGAAAGGCTGTCGTTTGGTTTCAGACGGAAGGAATCCACCTTATTGAAAATTTTACACATGCCGCTAATAATACAGACTTATTAAATGCCATCGTTTCTCTGTGTAGTGAATTAAGCTGGTTTAGCGAAAAGTAAATAACTTTTTGTGCACAAAAGCTACACATGCTAAGTAAAGGCAGAAGCATCTAGCAGCAAGTGTGTGGTCGTCCTAACGCATTATAATTATGTAGGAAACGGTGGCGTGGTATGCGCGGACGCACAGATATAGATCACAGGCGCGCGCCGCCCGCCCATTTACGGCACAGGCGCTAATGTCGTCACCCGCTGCCCTTAAACGTTTGATACCGTTTCCAATAGGCCGTGTTTCTAACAACACAAATGGACTATTTAGAATGGAAAGAACCTTCGTAAAAAGATTTTTCAAACGCAGATGGTGCAACAGATGTGAGATGATTCGCACAGCAGACCAATCAGTGAGGAATTTTCAGGGACAAAACTTTATCCTCGATTAAAATATGACAAAAAAAAAATACGTGTATTATTGTAGATTGGGAATTTATTAGCAATTAAACAAGTCGTAAAGATCGTAATATAAATTATGTAGCTTCATAATCAATCACTATACTTAATTAAATGAACCATAGGTTATTCTCATATATCAGACGCCTAGTGGCTTAATAAGTTGTTTGAACTGTTTCGTAACTTTTAATAAATCATGCTTTAGAACCGTTTAAAGACCGACTTTAAAGCATGAATCTTGTTAGAGTATAATTTATGAATTACATAAACATGCGGCAAACTAGCTCTTGGCTTCAAAATTTTTAAATCTAATCTGTTTTGCTTCTAGGTTATCTGGGTTTCCACACTTATGATTCATGACAACTGAATTCCAATTCATGTAATTAAAAAAGGTTCAAAATCGAGTCGCAGTCTCATCCCAGCATTAAACAAAAGCCAAAACTTGTCAAAATGTAGGGAAATTCCAGAATTTCTTGACAGACTGAGACGGAGAAAAATTTAAAATTACGAAAATTGCTCCTTGTAATCCACTTAGTTTATTAACTTTGGTGAGTGTTTGGAATATTATTCGAGCTATCTTGTTGAAATTGACAAATAAACTAAAACGCCATCTATAACATTCATCGTTATTCCCTGCCTGTATGCCATATGTTCATAGTTTCTTGTAATGGGACATTGATTGCAAAACACGCTAATCAGCCCAGAAATATTAGTCAAAGTCCTTTTATGCCTATGAATCAAATATAACCATTTTCCAAGTGTATTCATCAAGGATAATAAACAGCTTTGCGAAACGACGCCTAACACAAAAATATTCCCAATTCGGAAAGCAGTAGGCGAAAACCGCAAGCAGCAATCGCAAAACGGAAATTGTTTCATCAACACCTATCTTGGCTCCATTCATATTTCAAGTTACCAAATGGAGAACGGGTATATTACTCGGTCCATCGATTAGATAATGGCTTGAACTCTGAACTGGTTTGTAATATCTATGGCCGGTTGGAGGCCAGTATCATGTTCGACCTTCCTAGGCATATGGCTACAGGTCAATAGCACTACGCATTTTATAGTCCATTAGAAAAAAATGCGTGGTCGACGGTTAGTATTTTTGTAGCTATTTCAAATTTAGCGGTTATGCGCCGTTAAATTCGGGTTTTCCATATATTTTTATCACAAGTAGGATGTTATCGATATGATTCATATTTATTTAAGTAGCTGCCCTGAATGACATTCCGTTTTACTTAAGGTTATTGACAGCTAAATATTGGCTACTAATTAAGAAGTTTAACTCATTATTTTTCTAAACTTTTGGGAATTCTATCGGCTTGTCTTTAACCAATCATTGTTGTTGCCAGCTAAGCCCACATTTAACCGCTGTTATTAAATCAAGAACACAACCTACAGATAAGTATAATTTAAGCTTTGCGCCATCTTTCTGTCCTGGGTTTGTTTCATCAATATCCGTCCTGGATATTGGTATATTAGTCGCAGATAAAAGGTCATCCATCAAATCATCCATTTAATAAATATCCTAGCCTTTGGAAGTAGTGCTTGCTACGCTTCACTCTCAGCTAGCATGCGGTTGATTAGTTCTAACCTAACCTATTTGGTTGAGGTGCCATGGCTTAGTTACTAAGACAAATATTCAGCTCGCACATGATTGGTTACTGTTCTAATCTAAAGTAGTTGATTTTAAGGTATTTAGTTAAAAGGCTAGGTGGTTAATTAAACAGCTCATTACAGCAATTGGTTACGATATATCAATAACATTTTCTGATTCAACGCATACCTGGATAAGTAATAGTTTATTTGCGAGGTCGTTATTCAATTCTTCATTCATTCATTAAACGATACAATAAGTTTAACCAACTATTACTGTATCTATTCTTTCATCGAAAAACCATTCATCACTGCCACCAGCCCTTTCCTTCATAGATTATATATTTCATTCAATAGGTAATTTGTGGAAGTGTGTAGCCCTTTATCAGTACAAAAGAGCTCTGTCAAAGGCCCGGATATCCGCCGATAACAGCTAGACAAAGAAACCAAGGAACGAATGATCTATTTGAAGGAACATTTATCAAACATGCCAGTATAAACAATTACCATTAGCAATTTGTGTATGTTTTTGGGAAGGTGCTTTGGTATAATTGATGTTGTAATCCCGAGAATAATCACGATTTTTTGCTTCGATGATCTTGACCCAAGATTGTAGGTAGATTTTTATATGTTACGACTGCTGTTGGGTGTCAAGGAAAGATTTTTGATTTCTAAAATTACTGTCTTATTTTGATATTAATTTTGTACAAAATCATCATTCTACAACAATTTTGCTATCTTCTAACACCATTTCTTCAGTTAACGGTATTAAAACGACTCCTTCATCACTGCCAGTAAATTAAACCGTCAAGATAAGATAACCTAGTTGTTAGATCTCCATCCAAGTTCACGTACAAGGTCGACGCACTCATCTGCGAGGTAATGGTTAATCCGTTCAATTGAGGCTCAGGCCGCCTTCACTAGATGACACCTACATGCAAGGCTAAATAAAAGCGCGCTATTGGATTTTCAACGCTCAGCTCACTGCCGAAAGTTGGAAATCTAACAACGGACTTTCTTTAGATATAGCCTAGAGTCAATGAAAATGGGTACCAATCCGACTTTACAATGAGTAACAACCAAGTATCTACGGACTGGTCATGGATATTTCAGGTACAGCTGAGTGTAAATTGTTTCGGAAATGCACGCTTAAGAGTTCAAGTAGGTTAAGTGACAATTTACGGGAGGTGGAGCTGAAATTACTTTGTGAATTTTAAGGTTAATTCTGGAATAAATGAAATGAGTAACGAGCGACTCTTTAAAGTTTCCAGTTACCTTCGATTGATCTTCTTGGCTTGAAGCTTCTACAGACACGAACGGCATGAGCAGATTTATAATTAGACATGAAGCGATACTTATTAAATGTGAAAATGTACTATAAGTATATAGGTACATATAATAGATAGTTTATTCTTAGAAGTCTTAGTGGTACGACTACCTGATTTGTTGCCTTTTGAATCCTTTGATGTCTAAAACCATTAGGTAATACTGAAGTTTCGGATGGAATTATATCACAGTCATTAGTTATACTAGATAAGTTGCGGCGCGCGCTATTATTCCAATTTGATAGTACAATCAGTATAGGAACATGGTGGCAAAAAAAAAAAACATAACCCCGACGTCGAAATCAATCCAATCTCCAATTTTTATAACTCTCAGAAAACTTATCAGGTAAAGGTGTCAAATGACTGGTGTAAATATTTTTAGACGCAATAAATATTCAAAGAATGACAAATCAGGAAGTTTGTATCCTCTGGGTGGTACTAAACAGACAAAATCTGTTCTAAACTAGTATAAATATTTGTTCTATCGGACGATGAGCACCCTGGAACAAAAGGGGAAAGGGTTTGAACGACCAAATTGTTTAAACAAATCAATACTTTATGGGTTTAACGCACTTCAAAGAGAATGAAAGCATATTTCTCTAATTGTACTGCAGTAGCTTCAGGTAAATAAGTTTCCACGTGACGCAGTATAACTATTGCACACTGGATTTTCAACTTTCAGTGTTAAGCTGAGAGTTTAGATTCCAACAGAACGCATCCTACCACGTTAGAAAAAATGATGGATTTTAAACTCTCGACGCTAAAGCAGTGCGTTGACAATCCAATACGCGAAAAAATCACCGCGGGAAAACGCGCCCGTGTGCTCCTGGGCTAATGAAAGTTAAACAGTTAAAAGTTAAATCAGTAATTGACTCAGCCATTATACAGAGACAAATAACGTCCAATTAATTTTGAACAGAGTGAAAGATATAATCTGCACTGTAAATTGGACAATTATGAATTACCGTATTCAGACATTCTTTATCGGATAAGTGCTTAATATAAAGCAATCATGTTGTGCTCAGGCACATAATTAGCAGCGAGGTTCATGCCGCAAGGAGGTCGCCGTGGGCGGGCGCAAGCGGCAAGGACCGCCACGCCGCGTCGCCTGCGCAGCACGGCGTTCAACTTTTATTGTTAACACCGCATGCAAATCATAAATATGTTCTGTCATTGAGTTTTTGTAACGTAACCCAATTAGTGACGCGCGTGGGCTGTCTGCCGAGTTACTATAGGCCTTTATGGTGAGACCACTTTACGTGCTAGATAAAGAACACATTGAACGTAGATCTGTTTTGCTTAGTTGTTACGTCATTTGCAAGGAATCTTGATCTGATTGGTTTGCACAAGGCAGGTGGTTTGTTTTCGAGTAAGTGTTTTGGAAGTTCCATATCGCGACTTTCGGTTTGAGTTGACTGTTGGAAGTCGTCACATAGGTATGGGAAAAGCGTTATGAACCCCTTCCATGTGACTTTCCCTATCTCTTTCTATCACACCATTTGGGCCCTAACCACTAGACGATCGGGACCTAACTTTACTAAAACAATACATGCATAAGAGTCTATGTATGCGTGCAAGAATCAAAATCAAAAGTCATTTATTCAAATTAGGCTGAGAAACAGCATTTTATGAACGTCAATATTACATAAGACAGTCCCCCAAAACGCCCACCCATCTCCACTTCCTAGTGCTTTCGCTTAAGGAACTCCGTTCCTGTTTTGCTCTGCTGGTGAAAAAATGGTTATGTGGAGATTTCTATCAAATACTTGGTTCTATAGTCAAGGTTTTGTTAAGAACGCACAAACCTTATATGGGATATGCAGGGCCATAGTCACCATGACATTTGCTGCCATTTCGAAAGTGACAAATGTCAAATGGCCCATAATAGATAATTCCCAGACAACATTATCAACAACAATATTTCACAACAGGTTCTAAGCCCTTCCCCTCAGCACTTTTACGCAAACTTCCTGTCAATTTATTCCTCATGTTGGCGTTACATATATTGAAAGGGGCGAACGAAATTTATGTGATCCGAGTGTGGGTGTACAGAAGACTGCACATCAAGCTACTACAATTTGCCAGATTTCTTTATTGGATTTTCAACTTTATCTCTAAAGTATTAAGGCTCAAGGTTGATCGGGTATATTTGGCAGTTTCGGGTAGATTGACCTGCTGTCGTCCGTACAATCGAGCGATATTAGCTTATGTGCAGTTTTAACACCACTAGTGTTTGAACGAAATGGGTCGAAACGAGTACAAATTGACCATGAGCAGAGGCGATGGGCTGCAAACACTCAACTGTGTAATTCGAATAATCTAGATAATTTCATCCAAATCATCGACATCCAATGGTAAGTATAGATTCAAGATTCGCGAATATGATACTGATATGAATGGAGGCAGCATAAAATTTCTATCGAAATATATTTATTGTTTGTTTATACTCTTCGCACAGAAGTATGTAGGTACAGACGCGGACTTAATGACTTAGGCATTCTCTACCAGTGGTGAAGACATTAGATGGCAGGTGCTTTGGTGGAACAGAAAACACTAATAAAAAAGCTCTTAAATCTAGTTAATCAAATAACCCCTACCCGTTAAACTAACCGAAACTGTTAAATATTTCCAGTCAACCTTGAGCATTAAGGCTTTAGAAATACAGTCGAAAATCTAATAAAGAAATCTGACAGATTGTAATAGCTTGATATGCTGTCGTCTGCTACCTACACCTTCATTTGATACTCTTCGCATTCGTTATTAATTTGGTATATCATGACGGTTAAAAATAAATACGACCAGACAAAGGCAGCCAAACACGTACCTACTAATACCTAGCATGCACGTTAAAAAAAACGTAACAAAAACTGTTCTAAAAAAGTTAAACAAAGATTAAGTTTTTACGGTTCGACGACTCCTGAAATCTGTAGCTGATCAATAAATAGGCGGTATAGTATATAGCTTTAGGTATTGTTCGCTGGTGATCATCATCATCATCATCATCTCAGCGTTAATCCCAGTAGCATCCGCAGCTTTTTCAGCATTGGAGTCTGGGGTCCGCTTTACCAGTTTAACTGCTGATATGGCTAAACTTCGACATTTTCCGTGAAGCGACTGCCGTCTGACCTCCACAACCCGAAGGCGACATCGAAGCATTGCAGCCAGACTGTTGGACTTTTGAGGGCTCCAACAACCCGTAACGACTGCCATTAGATGTTCGTATGGCAACCGGGACCAACGGCTTAACGTGCTTTCCGAGGCACGACCAGACCAGTGCAAATATTTATATTCATGCATACAGATATTTGCACTGTGCGGGGATCGAACCCGCGCCTCCTTGCGCAGCGGCCACGTTCGCTACCGCTAGGCCACGGAGGCTGTCGATACGGTAGATATTGTTCGCTGGTGATATTGACGTAAACCTCTTTATCAATTTGAGTTTATCTCGAAAACCTGGCTTCGAATCACGGAACTCACTAGTTGCGATCGTTGATGACTTTTAAGTATCAATTTCACAGTTTTGTTGCAAACTTTTTGATCCTTGTCAATACGTAAATGATTCCGTAGATTACTGGCATATTGCATAAGTTTTAATGAGCAATTTGGCTACTGTAGCTTAGCTTAGCAAATTGCTTTTATGCACGCAATGTAAGATGGATTTTTTACGATCATACCCACACGGTTTTCAGTTCAAGTAAAAATATTCGAATCAGTTTGGGGTTCAATATCGGAACAATTATTTGCATGATTTACAAGTAGCTGTTCCAGGTCTGATGATTTGTGTATGTCAGTTTAAATGTTTAATACACACCCACGATAAAGGAGAAATTCCTAGTGTGGGGCAACGAATTTTAAAAGGTGAAAAAAGAAGGTAGAGTTTCTTTCCCATTCTTATCTCTCCAAATAAATGCTTTGACTATTATGGGTGAAACCGCGGGTGCAACTACTGAATAAATAAAACTATACTTTCCCAGACAGAGTACATGAAGTGAATAGGTAAGAGAAAATGCCTGTACATTTCAAAAACAATAGAGGAGTGACAGGTTGGCAGGCATTGTCTCCATTTGAAGGAAGAAACGTAATACATAGTCTGAATTTCATGAAGTATTGCGAAATAAGATATCTACTAAATGTAAAAGAAAATTCATTTCGAGTTCCTCGTATTCTTGAGACTTCATTATCATTATCATCATCTTCATGGCCACAGATGCATCCAGGAGGAAAATCTCGACTAAAAGTACTAAGGTAAATTAGGTCTAGAGCCCGAAATGCTTAGACAAAGTGACATCCTATAATAGATTATTTTGATGGAGAACTTAAAGCTATCGAAAAACCTATATCAATCTTGTTGAAGGTCGTGTCGAAATATTAGATTAATAAGCTGCGCCACAACAAATTTAGTCATGAAGTATTATGATACTAGCTATGCCCCGCAGTTTCACCCGCATAAGTTTCGATCCCGAATAAAAACTCGCGATTCGTAGTGTTCCGGCATGATGTCAGGTGAAGCCGTATGGAGGACGGGTCTGAGCAGTTGGGTTACGATGTGTGCGGATAGGATGCGCCAAATGTTGTTGTGCCGGGAGTTTGGTAGTGGAGGGTCTCCAGATCAATCTCCCTCTGGCGCAGCATCGTATATGTTAATCCTGGTTTTAAACCATCCGTGTGCCACATTTCATCTAATTGCGTCCAAGAGTTTTTGGGTGAAAGAGGAACACACATATGTTTATAAGTTATACCAGTAGGATAGGTTATTGTACACCCTAACGTCATCATCAACCGCAGCTCGACTTTACACATTGCTGCATAAGCCTCGCTTCTTTCTCCTGTGCTAGCCTCATCCAGATTTACCCCGTGATGGCAACGATGTCGCCTGTCCATCATGCCGCCGGACGAACGACATCTCATCTTGCAGACCTTACCACCTCATAACTAATGAATAATAACTCTCTCTCTCTCTACAATGTGTTACAGCCCACTCTGTCCAAAATTTCCAAGTCACCTTCCAGCAGGTGTGTACTTGACCTGATAATCTCTAATTATAATAGTGGTTACGTTATAACGTTAGCCCAAATTATGTCACCGTGCAATTATAGCCTTACTAGGTCAAATATTTGAATTATCGTAGGTCAGTAGGTTATAGAATGACCACAAGAATCATTAGCCTATAATGTTTTCACTGAGAGGGATACTGGCCTAATCTATAAGAGGGAATGGGCCACAATCTACTACGCGAGCTCAGTGCGGGTTGGTGGATGTCAAATGAGTTTTTGATTCTAGGATATATCGGTTTCGTCACGAAGTTTTCCTTCACCGTTTTGACAGCAGCTTTGGCCTTAGTGGTATTGGTCTGACTAGCGAATTCTAGGTAGTGAGTTACTTTATGTAATCCATTTCTTCAGCTCTGCTGTCAAATCGGTTAACACGCCCACAAATTAGAACATATAGTAAAAACTATCGGTCTGGTGATATGTGGGAAGCCCCGTGGTTATTTTTTATAATCTCAAAGTGCAATATGATATTGCACTTTTGACCGGGGTTTTCCTCAGTTACTTTACACTTCAGTTTTTATGTAAATAACAAAGGAAC
Source organism: Sesamia nonagrioides (assembly GCA_017933935.1). Classification (NCBI taxonomy): domain Eukaryota; kingdom Metazoa; phylum Arthropoda; class Insecta; order Lepidoptera; family Noctuidae; genus Sesamia; species Sesamia nonagrioides. The sequence continues at coordinate 81,238 of JADWQK010001871.1, read as the reverse complement.
TAAGTCCGACAGCTTACCATTCGACCGCTTCAAATCGGGTTGGGTCCGTTCGAATATGGCTTCTTTTCCTGGCTCATCATAAGCTCGAAGTGGTCATTAAAGCCAAGTCTATTAAAGTTTATTATCGCCATACAAGTAACTTCACAGATTCCTAGTTTGTTATGACGTTAAATTATAGGTTATAGTGTAGGTAGCGTTAAGTACTAGAGTGTGTTGTACTCAGTCTGTTTGACGTCTAAGTATAAATGGTCAAGGATAGCTACCCGCAAACTTCTTTAGACAAGAATGAGATATATGTAAGTATTTCTAATTCCTATTAGAAAAAGCATCAAGATCCCACTTCCAGAAAATTTCTGTAAACCTCTTAATAACCAGGCTTAATCCGACTTTTGTTTTCAAACTATACTCTGTTTTTTAATCTCGTAGACTAAACTGACATTACGAGTGTTGGCAATTTATTGCAATTCTTAAATAGTGCCGAAACTTAGCGTTCATAAAATCAAGTATCGTTTTTTTTACAATAAGTTATCCTGAAATAATGTGTAGGTACTTATTAAAAACGTATTAATACAAAATTAATAATGTAACTTTGACATTTGCATGTGTCAATTTAGTCTACGAGATTAAAAAACAGAGTATAGCTATAAACTTATTTTATCCCGAAATTCCTAAAATTAGACCGAGGCTATTGCATGGCATTTTTTTTTTCACCAATAAAACTGAAGGCAGTCTGGACTTATAAACGCGTTTAATAGAGAAGAGAGAAAATAATCGGTCAGTGTCAATTCTCCATAAATGATGAGAGCTTTGAACACCGTGGAAATTTACTTTTTGTATCACTTTTTTTCCAAAATCCAAATAGCAAAATCATAGGACTTTGAAAGTGTAAGTTACTATTAAGTGATAAGTTACAGTCATAGTGTTCTGTATTTGTGTCAGTAATTAATGTCAGGTGCTGCGGCCTTCACGGTGTTTTAATTGAATTGTGTTAGACTTGTGGTACATGGCCTGAGCGGTTTATTTATCTACTAAGACCCACGGAGCTGTAGGGATAAGTGACCACAAATGTACAACATCCGTTATTGATATTAATTACATTTTACAGCTACTATTGATGTTATAAACTTTCGTAAAATATTAATTCCAGCTTATTCATATCCCTCTATAGGCCAATAGGACAAAAACCTCTTCTCGTACATATAAAGAACTTGACTTCTGAACAAATCTTCCGATATTTTAAAACATCGAGCAATATTGGAATTACAAATATTGAAGACGGGTTTTACAAAGCAGAAGCGTCAATATTAAAACTGCAGTTACTCCATTGTAATTGATATTTATCAACCTCACTATCTACGCTTTCAAATATGCCAGAAAATGTATCTATTGTTTTCGGACACTCGAACACGTCCGGACCACCAGACCGTGCCCTTACTGGTACCTACACATTTTTCTACCAGCCTTCTGCTGTACAATGCGGTCAAGGAGCGTGACTGCGACTTCCTACGTTTTTCCAAGTACTGTTTCCATTTGGCGCAGTTGAAGTAACGTTGCAGTGAGCTTAAGATATGTGCTGGAGGTCCAATTAGACATAGGTACTCTAAATGTGGCCGTCGCAAACAGTGACATAGTTAATCCGTGGGTGCATTGGGAAACAATGAAATTTTTGTTTGAATATTGCTTGTTGGAGATCAAGGATGGTAATATTATACCACTAAGGGCAAGACTTTCATCTACTAATTAAACAATAACTCAATGTTGACAGATATCTAAATAAATCCTGTAGTAAGTTATAAGCTGTTTTGTTTTAGAAATTGGACATTGGATAGCTGTTGGCTAATTAAATTCTTCAAATATGTTCCCGCTAATTAATTGTATGTAATGTCAAATGCCTACAGTGCCAGAGACAATATTATTTAGAATCAATTTTAGTTGCGACGTGGTCGAGTCCTGTCAAGTTGCCAAGCCCACAGCCAAGTGATTCATGGGGTTAACCAGTAGTATTTTAAATTAGTAGAATTAATACTGGAATAGGCTGTGGTCATTTAAATGAGGTTTGGCATTTTTTTCATTAAAGTAATCTAGGAAGATTGGCAGTGTAGGTCTGATTAAAAGCTATTTTCGAGGAAGTTTCTTTCCGGGGACAGTACATCCTCACGATACTTCCAGTTTTAATGACATATTAAAGACTCTTCAGTAACCTTAACCTATCCTCTAGACAACACAATGCTCCGCGAGCGAAACGGAAACGGTGAGGCGTCACCATATTCTCGTGATACAACAATTGCACTACAGACTATAGTGTTCTTCGCCATATTTTTAGCTAAACTGGGTCAATAGCAGAACAGTTTGATGAAACAACGAGCTCACTGACTGAAAGTTTGCTTGATAGATTTCTGGATGGCACGAACAAATTATTTGCACGAAACGATAACTTTTTATTGCGGTAAGTTTTCAGGTTATCGCACTTTCGGAATTGGATTTTATTTCACGCGTGCGCATTTTATATCGAAAAAATACCAAATATGCATACTTATACTATTTTGGGTTTATAGAAGTCGACGGTTTATGCTGGCAATGATGTTCAAAGGGTATGCAGAGCAAATTGATTTCAGCAAAGATATTGTAAACTTTTATAAACTACATAATGGCGAGATGCCCTTTTCCCGAAAGGTTAATGGCTACCATTCGTCGAAGCTGAGACTTTCTCCAAGTAATATTCGGAATTTAATAGTATTTTACGTCATCATCTGAAAGGCAACAGAGAACTTCATAGCTGAAGCAATACACTAGCTGTCAGGCTTCTTAATAAATGCCACCTTCCAGAAGATTTAGATGAAGATACACTAACCTGTCCATATGCCAGTACAGTAGCATTATATCCATCCAGAGCTGCCTCCACCAGTTTCCTCACACAAGTGTCATAGACTATCTGCTGGCACGAAGACGGCTCGAAGGCATAGTCGAATGTGAAAGCGCGCTCCGATCCCAGGGCGACCCCGCCTTCGCCCGCGGCGCCACCAGCGCGTGCGCATATACCGCATCCTTCTACCACCTCTCCTGGTGTTTGTGGACGGATCCTGGAACAATGTGAAAATAGGTTAGAGGAGATAGGTAAACATTATACATAAAGATGGCATTTTAGTGGTGACCGATGGGGCTAAAGTAAAGAGGCTACAAAACTCCGCATTAATGAGAAAAAGGATGTAATTAATCAATGTCTTTTTTTCTTTCAAATTACGACAGCGTCTCACAAATATTTAATTCAGACACATACATATACCACTATCTCACAAATGTAAACGGAAAACAGAACCAACAAACAACAGTAATTACTGCAAAAATAAACTATTTTATATTATTTCTGTTGTATAGATACCATTTTCTTCCCTTATACGCAACCAAACTTGACAAACCAGGTATCAAAATGCACAGAATTTATCGGAGATTGATTCGCTAGTAGTTAACATCCATGAAAAATCAGTAATTTTCCTAAAAAAAAAAAAAAAATATATATAAAATCGGCCGCTTTGAGAGCGGGTCCACGCCGCTCGTTCGGATTCAGCTTAGAAAACAACTACACATCTTTGCGATCGCGTGAGAACCAAAGTAGCGCACTTGTTTGGGTATCGCAGTTGATACTCAAAACGTGATGTTTATTCTACCTACAGGTAACAAAAACTTCCTATCGTAGGCTGACATTTTAACAAAGGTGAATAAGATAACTTGGGTTTACCCAATATGTGAGACCTTCCGTAAAGATTTTTATACATATGCCCTAATCTATCATATGCAAACATGTAGGTATATCGTGTAGGCGAAATCTAAGGATCATGACAGAAATCATTAAATATTCAAGGATCTTAATTTCACTTAAGCATGTCATGGGGAAACGAAATAAAGAGAATACGGTAGAGCAATCGGCCGTAGATTTCGGCAGTAATTCGTTGATATATTTTCACTGTTGTTGCGGCAGTCAGTCGCCCGAATTTCGACTAAACGGAATTACCCAGGTTATTGTGTTGCAATCAGTGAGATTAACAGGGAAGAGTTAACGCTCAAGATTTTAAAGTCTTCATTAAAATTATTTATTGGCAAAAAGGACAGCTTACCCATCAAAACCACTTCAAAGGCATTGGACCTTTTGCAAAATCATAAAACTGATTGTGTTATGCCCATCAATTCTAAAACCGTCCTCGCATCTTAACATACCGGTCACGTACAGTTTATTGCTTTACATCGATATGTAAACGTGAACAAAGTTACAATCTTAGAATAAGAGTTACGTGTGTATCTAAGATTGACTTAATACTTAATACCGGACTTAAACTCGTATCCTCCATTTCCACGAATAAAATGTGACATCATGTATAATGATAGGCTAAGAAATGATGTGATAAGTACAAAATATGATGTAGTGACGAAAATTATAAGAGTATGCTTAGATGATTTAGTCATTTTATGAGGAAGAATAATTGGCGAGTAACAAATGGTAATTAAAATTTATATTCTTCAGAAAGGACAGGTGCATAGTACTTGCAATCAGCATGCATTTATGACCAGATGTAGTAACGTGAACGACACTAAAGAAGTATAGGCTAAGGATCGGAGCAGCATTCTGGAGTTTATATCTACTCCAATGCGAAGAAGGCATCAGTTTATGTATTATATGTGTTATAAAGAAGAAAATTAACATCAATGTCATTCCTTATACAGGATTAATTGCTCAGAAGACAACAACTACAAATTTTCTAGATTTACTAGTTAAAATGATAAGCTATTTTTCATTTTTAATGTAAAAATAAACCAATCCTAGAAGAGTCCATGAGATTAAACCGAATCTGCATAGAACCTACAACATCATAAAATGCTAATTCAGAAACGCACTTATATCACGCAAAGGTGCGTCTCAGTAAGGCTATATAAGAAATAAACTGGATCTCGCGAAGGTCTACCGATGTCTGCCAAGGTTATCTATGTTTATGCTGTCCAGCTGACTAATGATCGATGGCGGAGATAAAGATGATGTCAATTCTAAGGAAAATAATATTTCTTTTGACAAATGAGATCTTGTAACTGGACTGTGGAGGACAAATAGATAACCACTCTTACCAAAGAGTCATCAACTCAGAATATCATAGTTCACTGCTGGACATAGGCCTCTCACAGACTGCGCCGCAACACCAGGTCTTCCGCCTTTTATCTACACCAGCTACATTCACCAAGGAGTAAACAAAATAACTGGGCTGTGGAGGGTAGACGGGCAGTGGCTCTATGAAAAAAGTCTGGAAACAGACCCAAACATTGCAAAAAAGCTAAATAGTAAAGATAGAATTAAGGGATTATCGATTTTGGATTCTGTAGTGTTGTGGTGATTCTGGAACATTCAGTCTGGTATTGACTCATAGATAGTTTACCTGCTTACATCTTGTTCACGGTTATTGGCGTCAATTAGCAGTTCAGCCAGTCGGACCATTCTCTTCATCAGTGTTCAACATTTCTGTTTCTAGGTGAATTTGTGTTGTCAAATCACTCAATGACATTGTTATTCCGTTACCACCAAACCATGAAAACTTAGGTGAGTTGTTAATAGCATCAATCCCTCTGCATGGCATCTGACTTGCCCTGAGTTTTTTCTAAGAAAGTGAGATTTAAATGGTATACATTAGCAAGCTTAATCATAGTGATATATTGAAGATTTGATAATTGAAAGCAAATAATTATAGCACAATACGACAGTTATTTCTTATATATTGTTGTATTTTTACAGATTTTATAAACGTCGTCGCATGATTACTCAAGAGTCATAAAGTCCAATGAGATAAATGTAGTCTCCATTATTATACAATGACCCTAGAGATATACAGGCTAACATCGAGTAGTCAACTTATTATGCTCTGTTATTGCACGGCTGCATTGCAGCTAAACCAGCGCAATTCAATGAGTGACGGAAGTACCAATTAACGGTTCAGAAGGGAACATTACTGTCCGTCGACCGAACGGACATACGACGCGTGCGCAATGTGACAGTTATACCATAAAAATGGAAGCGTTATCATTTATTTCGAACATGATTCACTTCTTTTTCGTCCCGCAGGTCAGTTGCCAAGATTATTACGAAGATGAGCCATAATTAGGATCAAGTTGACCATTCTGTTTCTTTTCATCATAATTGCCGCCATTTTCTGTCGAATTCAGGACAAGAGACATCCTGGGAAGTATATACGTCATCTTTGTCTTTGTTCCGAATTCTGCTTAATTTAGATTTCGTTTAAAGATGTTGTATGGCCTATATTATGCTTTTTCCTCCTTTGTTTTCACAAAGTTAGTTTGTCCTAAAGGTCCATTCTTCGAAGAAGGTTAAGTCCTCAAAACTGTAGATTGTAACTATTTGAACCTATGGTTTATGTTGTGCTCTAAACATCAATCGGTTGTACCATAGCATAGCAGCTATATAATAAATTTCCGACGCAATTATTTAGAATGTACGTTCCTATACTGCACCTTTGCCTTTCAGTGCAAAATTCCGTGCACTTATATTGTGTGCAACACTGGGGCTATTGTACTGACGTTACACAATGGAACACGCGAGCGTCCGACTGGAACACCGACGACGCGGCACGCCATCTTCCTAATACTTAGTAGTTAAGACTTTCAACACCACCTTCTACGTGCGGCGTATGCCCCTTAATGACCCAGTCTTTAGTCATTACGTGGAGCTGCAGTTTTGTTTACCCTGTTTTGGTTATTGCAATTGTTCTGGAGTGTTACTGGGCGTTTTGCTGTACATTGAAGCGGATTGTTTTTGTTGCTCTTCGGCATTTATTGAGTGAATTCTCCTGTTTCTGAGACGTGTAAAAACATTGGGGAGAGTAAAACAATTAAGGACAGAGGAAGATGGCAACGGGAACGCCAACAATCAATAAATTTGTAACCGGATTAGTCGATGAAAGAAAACATTCAGACCGCTGCGAAATACACCACAGGCAATAAACTCTTGAGCCAAATACGCTGAGCAGTATAAATCTAAGTAAAAGATTTCATTACTGACAGCATAACTGTATTTTATCTACTTTCCGGCCAAATACATTTAAGACCACTTCTCAATACTTAAGAAGCACTTACACCGGAGAAAACTTAAGTATCAGATGAAAGTACTAAGTGGATAATCAAAGCGTACTAAACAGAGAGATACATCAGCCACGAACACGCAGATATGCACGAAAATAGCGCATTAGAGTCGCTAGACGAACAGCAGTCAATCGCGTGTTTTTTTTTTATTTCTTATAAAACATCGCTAATTGCAGATTGGGTAGGTGTAGCTACATGGAACACTCGGTTTGTGCATTGTGAAATCTAACTTAAGAATCTGACATACTAGTTTAGCACGATCTAGATAGAACCCTAACAGGCGCTTTATTTAGATTACATTATTTATACACCACAGCTCCAACCGACATGCTCTGGGACCAAAATTCGAAGACGCATGACAGCCACTAACCCTGGCTCGCGTGGAGTTTACACCTAAATCCCACTCACAGTGAGGGCGGAGGTTTGTGAGATGTCCCGTATGTTTTATTGCAAATAAATTTGGAATATCTCGTACTTTTAAGTTATGTGAAGCTAAAGTAGAATTTGACTAGTTCACAACATGAAATTCTTAATCCAGAAACTGGGCGTAAGACTTATATTGTACGTAGCGTTTATTAAAGTATACGCGGACCCACACAACAATGGCACAACCACTCACTGTTATTAAACTCTGCTTAACTTATAGACGGGCACCTATCACTACACATTGTGCTATCAGTCTGTCTTTACGTATCGCAATTTGTCGTTTAACTCCTATGAGTCAGCTGGTTTTCCACAATGCTTAAGTTACTGTTATGTTTGCAGCGGGTGAGTTTAATTATGATGTTATTGCATTTCCCACGAGTTCGTTGTGTCAGTTTTCGTCAAGGTTTGACGTATGTTTCTTTGTTTTGTTTGAGGTTGATTGATGTTGGATGTTCATGTTCAATTTATTAATTGAAATCAATCAACTCTTGCGACTTCGTCGCATTAGGCATTTCGAAAATGAGATCTTGGGTTTACGTTGGTGCACAAAGGGTTTTACAACCTAACTGATTCATCCATACTAATATTATAAATGCGAAAGTGTCTCTGTCCGGCTTTCACGCCAAAACTACTGAACCTGTAATGAAATTTGGTACACAGATAGTCTAGAGCCCGAGAAAGGACATAGGCTATATAACATCTTGCTATGACCAATAGGAGCAGAGCAGTAACAAAAAATGTTGCGAAAAGGGGAGCTAACGCGGACGTACTACATATTGCTCCCATTATTTTAACAGGCGCTTATTTTATATCAACTGAGCTCTTTTTAATTTGCGGGAACCACCGAGCGCTGTAAATTGAAATCCACGCGGACGGAGTCGCGGGCAACAGATAGTACATAAATAAATGCTAAACTAACTCTATAATCGATCTGTCTGTTAACCTTTGCCGCTTAAAATATATTTCGATGAAAGGAATACTTTTTAGCTCGACAAAACCGACCTCCAAGAGGACAAAGCTCTTGTCAAAAACTACAATTATGTCATAATGCTAGAAGCTCACGAAAACAAAACAATTATGGAATATTATGATATTTATGTTATGACCAAATCTAGAAGACTATGATATAAATAAAACATTTCAATAAAATATTATCTATTTGCGAAAATTTGCAATGTGCATAAGGCGATGTAGAACAGACGTGGGTTGGTAGGAACCCAAATATTTAGCGAGTGGCGCCCACTTCCCATTGGCGCGGTGTGGGCAGATAGAAAACTGTAACCTTTGAATATATTAGTAACTCAGTACGTCATAATAATATGCAAAGTGTTGCAATAGTGTTAATGTAACAGGAAACTACCGGAATAGCTTACTTGTTAGTATCTTCAATAGGCGGATAGAATAGAATACTCTTTATCATGTCCACCATATAATAAATTACAGAACATAAATATGAACATTTTACAAAAGACGGTCTTATCGGTAAGAGCGATCTTTTACAGACAACCGTTTTGATAACTGATCGAGTATTCGTTTTGGCATCTTTTAGATAAAATCGGATTGTTGATTTTTAAGTAGCCTTAATTTAGGAGAATCTTTAATCAGAACTTAATGTAGAAGTTAGCAAAGCAAAGCCAAATAAAGGCCAGAGCGGCAAATTTTCAAAGATTGGATATAAAAACCAGCCAAGTGCGAGTCGGATTCGCACACGAAGGTTTCCGTACCATCCATACTAATATTATAAATGCGAAAGTAACTCGTGTCTGTCTGTCTGTCTGTTACGCTTTCCCGCCTAAACCTCTCAACCGATTTTTATGAAATTTCGCACAGACAATCTTTAGACCCTGAGAAAGAACATACCTACCTTTTATCCCGGAAAATTTTGATGTTCCCGAGGGAAATCTAAAAAGCGCGATATAACCGAACTCCACACGGGCGAAGCCGCGGGCGGAAAGCTATTTAAATATATAAAAATCACGGCGATTGTATAGGATATGGGATGTTTTTGGAATGTGTGGCTATATCGCCAACAGAAATACATTATTGGTAAAAATTTCAATGTCTTCAAATCATGTTTCAGATAATACAGCATAAGCATAGCATAATCAGCCTGTATCTGTAATGTTCCCCACTCCTGGGGCAAAATGCCTCCTTTCCGTGAGAGGGAGTGGGCTCTAATCTACCAGGCGGTGCGGCCTGCAGAGTGATGGCGTAACACGGGACCCGCGGGGTAATTGCGTAACATGGTATCAATAGAGATAGCTTTCAATTCGTCAATTGAACAAAAGCGTTATTTACGTTGTCAAACAGAAAGATTTTTCCAACACATAATAAGCAATATCCTACAAAATAATTTAGATTAAGGCGAGAACATGAGGCAGATTTAACTGTGTGAGGGAATTGCATGATTTAATTTCCCATCTCCGTTCCACCGTCGGACGACCCGTCGTACGGCAAGTTTCCACCCTTACGTTGTTAACACCACTACGATCCGGACGAAGCTTTTCGCCTCCTCTTTTATACCGCGTACATCAAGGTACTGGAACAATTTTCCAGCGGCGGTGTTTCCGTCGGACTACAATTTGAGTGTCTTCAAGGCTAGAGTGAATAGGCTCTTAATAAACTAGCGCGCTTTACCATCAACGATTGCATCACTGCTTACCATCAGGCCAGATTGCGGTCAAGCATTAGTTTATAATTTATATTAAAAAAAAATGTAATTTGCAGTTTGTTATGAATATGATGCTGGTGACAGATAGATAGCGGAGTCTTACAAGTAGCTAAATAATATGTGAAGTGCCAATTTAAAACTGAAATAATCGTGATAGTGATAAGAGTAATTCCGTTATCAAATTCCATATCTGAATTGTTTTGATGATACGACTCGTCCGATGAGTTTTTGAATTATAGTTATTATTATTACACAGCATATTTTTCGTAAACACATAAATTATGTTTTGCCAATCAACAATATACTGCGTATAAGGTAAGCTATTAAATAATTATCTGTTGATAATGAGATCTTGGTTTGAAGTCGTGTAGAGCGTTGTTGGATTATTTCATCTGTAACTTCTAAGTACATAGTACGAGGCACACATACGGAGGAAATGTGTACACCTCTGCTTAACCCCATGGAAAATAGAGATGTGATCAATACAAATCAAAACATTAACTTCAAATTAATCAATTACAGGTCCTTTTGAATAGTCAAAGAATCAGTTAGTTAGTCAGATGAAGCTAGTTGCCCCTTCCAAATCATAGAAAGCCCCCTTGTCGGAATCAGTGTGGTACAGCTCTGACAGGACCCGACATGCTGCTGCGTCCAGCAGTATCGACGACGCTGCTATATGTGTCCAGACTGCACCACTCTACGAAAGTTGAGGAGATCGTGGAGTATCTGCGCATCAAGACCAACTGGATTTTGAGAGTCGAGAGGTTGGAGCCGCGTCACAGCAAGAATTTCAAGGCGTTTGTGGTGCGTGTTCCGACACATCATCTCAAGAAGTTCCTCGAGGAAGAGTTCTGGCCGAAAGGTGTTGTGTACCGCCGATTTCGTGGCCAGCTACGGGACACCAGTCAACGAATCACGACGCCGACACTTCGTGTACATTAGATTTATTAATTAATGTTATATTATATGTATTTATAGTATTTTAAGTTTTTATGTTAATATAGTATTTTATATGTTTATATGGGCCTTGATGCCTGAAATAAATGCATAAATAAATAAATAGGTCTCTATAGAAAAGAACAGGCAAGAAATTCAAAAATTTTAAATCAAAACATTGATACAAAATATTTGATTACATCATTCATGTTGAATTTATCCATGTGAGAACGACGCAGAATATGAACGATGTTTAGAAAAAACACTTATCTCTGATAATCTGACAACAAACCATAGATTTCCGTGTCTATTGATATTTACGCGCCAAAGCTTAAAACAGGTTGTATTGTATATAATTGAACCACATTCTCGCCAGTGCGAGGGTGGCACTCATTTGCGAGAATGCAGTTCTGAAAACGCCCAATAGTGCCGCATTCAAAATTATTACAACGACAATTATAGCATTTTAGGTCGTAGCGCCTCGAAATAATATGGACTCGGGTCATTTAAATTTAACGGTTTTCGAATCAAAGCACGCACTGCATACATAATAAACCTAATAACTTACCGGTACCAAATTAAGGTGCGATCGCATCGTTAAGAATTTATGATGAGAATACATGAGCCGAGGGTTCCGTACTCAAGGAAGAAGTTGCCTCTCGAAGTCAGGGTTGCGGGTTGGTTAAAAAAGAAAGCGTGGCCCTGGCGCACAGGCAAGTGAAGAAACACGGTAGGGTTTTATTAGTCAGTAAGTCTGACCGCTCCGCCCAGAGCGGGAGAGGTCATTTGATGATTTCCTATCCAGAACAAATAAAAAACAAAACAAGAGTTGCCTACAGGACTTACTAAGGCTCCATATTGTCCGTCTGTCACGTATCTTTTAAACCATAACACTTTTTACCTAATGCCATGGATGTTATAACAGTGTTCTTCTATAGATCTATATTTGTTGCTATAAACCGTGGACAAGTAAGTTAAGCTACGCTCAGTTGCGGTTGGCCTGTGGATGGGTGACCATCATTAGGTACAGACAACACATCAAGCTACTAGAATTTATCAGATTTATTTATTATATTTTCAACTTTATCTCTAAAACAATAAGCCTCAAGTTTGATTGGAAATATTTCAGTTTCGGGTAGGTTGAACTGCTGTTGTCCGTAAATAGTTGAGACCCCTCCGTAAGCCATTGATCTCGACTGTAATTTGTAGAAATTTGACGGAAGTTACGGGTAGTCAGAAGCTCGAAAATCTAACCACCAGTCTTACCAACGAGTTTTGTATTATCCAGTAATTAGATTGGGAGGTCGGATAGGATGTCGCTCCATGTAAAATACAGATATTCGGCTGAACTTGATTTGACTGGAAAGTCGAACGTAACCTGTTCGCCGATTAGGGGGCAGATTATGATAAGATACATATTCGATACTGTTCTCACTGCTGGCACGACATTGTCCTCTTTGTGAGGAGACCGTAATAAAGTTGTCGTGGATCGTCGTTGCAGTTTTGATAAGAGTTGCTCATTTGATTTACGTAGTAGTGGGGCAAACGCGGTGACGTTATTTTGTGATGGCGGCACATGACAGAGTCGTTTTGGAAAGTGGGGACGGTCGAACGGTCACTTCAGATTGAGACGCGGACCAGGGCACTTCTCCGGGGCGACACTGTCGGTTTGCCTATTTAAATTATTGTCAAGATTGGAAGGTATATTTACCTACTCATCATCATCATCATTTCAGCCAAAAGACGTCCACTGCTGGACATAGGCCTCCTCAAGGTTCTCCACGACAACGAAAAAAAAAACGCAAAAGTCACTCAAAGGGCAATGGAGAGGGCCATGCTTGGGGTTTCACTGCGCGATCGAATCAGGAATGAGGAGATCCGCAGAATAACGAGAGTAACCGACATAGCCCGAAGAATTGCAACACTAAAGTAGCAGTGGGCTGGACACATTGCCCGTAGGACCGATGCCCGATGGGGCCGACGGGTTCTCGAGTGGCGACCACGCACCGGAAGACGTAGCGTGGGTAGGCCCCCGACAAGGTGGACCGACGACCTGGTGAAGGTCGCGGGAAACCGCTGGATATTTACACGTCGTGCTTTAATTCAAAACTACAACTACGAAATGGAGCCCTTACCACCACACCAAGATGGTGACGACCCTATCGCTCCGCCGTCGCTCATGCCAACAAAGTTAAAAATGAAAACTCCTCTATGCAACGAGTTAAATAATGTACGGTGGTACAGAATTCGTCGTGGACAATTTCGACTCGCGCTTAACCGCTTTTTGAATGCATGAGCATAGTTGTGGTGGGATGCAGGCGGAAAAAACAATAAACATGCCGGTTTTATCGTTTCAACAACACGCTGTTTAACAATAGACGGATATCGAGACAACGCCGTACACACAAATGAACATATTATCGAATAATCTCTAGAATTTGGAGACATGCTACTAAATATTTAAACAACATTATCTAACGTTGTATAATGCATTACATAATTTTTAAATTCTCTTTTGCTAGCTGCACCCGGCGGTTTCACTCGTGTTAGTTTTGATTCCGTGGGAATATCCGGATAAAAATCACCCTTTGCGTTATCTAATAATAAGTCGTGGTGATCTAGTGGTTAAAACACCGGCCTCTCAAGTATGAGTGTGCGGGCTCGATTCCAGGTCAGGAACGTAGGTACCAATGTTCAACTTTTCTAAGTTATATGTACTTTCTAAGTATATTTTGGACACCAATGATTGATTAAAGGTTGAAGGAAAACATCTCGAGAAACACTGGATTTTAAGTCTGAAATCGCCAACCCGCATTGAGCAAGCGTGGTGATTACGCTCAATCCCTCTCTGTATGAGAGGAGACCTGTGCCCAGCAGTGGGATGATAAAAAAGGTTGATGATGATGATGCTTTAATCTTGGTTATAAACCATCTGTGTGCGATATTTTGTCCAAATCCGTTAAGTTTTTTTTGCGTGAAAGGGTAACTAATATACATCCGTACAAACTTTCACGTCTATAATATAGGACTAGCCCGCATAATGTAGATGCAGATAAGTGTTACACACATTATTCATCAATGTTGTACAGATAGTAAAATTAATTCTCATCATCATCATCACCATCAACCTTTTTATCGTCCCACTGTTGGGCACAGGTCTCCTCTCATACAGAGAAGGATTGAGTGTAAGCACCACGCTTGCTCAATGCGGGTTGGCGATTTCAGACTTAAAGTCCAGGTTTCCTCAAGATGTTTTCCTTCACCTTCAGTCATTGGTGTCCAAGATATACTTAGAAAGAAATATAAGAAGAAATTAATTCTAGTTGTATTAAATGCGGTATTACAAGAGTTATATGCTGTAATGTTAACTTGGATTATGAAAGCGCGAGAACTAGCTGGCGTCTGCAAAGTAGTCGTAAAAGCAATCTGTGGAACATACGCGATCACATACATACAGATAGAGCGATACAATTAAGTAAATGGACAATGGGCCTCGTAATTAGTTTCACACCCCTAAAGAAGAAACATAAATAAAACTATAATACGGCAGCAGAAGGTTTAAGCATCAGCATTATGCGCAAGTACCTTGGAGCGCTGCTAAGAATTGGTTTCTCAGTAACAAAAAAAAAACATTATAATAACAAAGGGTTATGTTATGACTATTATAATGTATTTAATCCAATCGCTCAATCCTTATCTGCATGAGAGGAGACCTGTGCCCAGCAGTGGGACGATAAAAAGATTGATGATGATGATGATGAATCCATAAATATTGTAAGGAAACGAGATTTTTAAATTGTTACGTGGACTCGACTGGATACTTTATCAGTAAAAACGAAAAGGAAAGGCAAGAAAAGAATGTGGCTGAGATGGTTTCAACATTAGTGAAGTTTCAATTTACTGTGAAATTCTGTCAAAAGTGGTAAAAGAAAAACGGGGTCAACTATACCATATCAAACGACAACATTTATGTTTAGTATTTTCTCATATCTCGTTACAATATAGAAAGGTAATGTCTGGTTGCGTCAGCTCGGCGAGGCAATGATGTTCACAATAGAAAGTAATCTTTAGTTTGATGTCAACAACCATTTACACGGTATTACAAAATGAGTATTTACCGACGGACATTGATATTTTGCCAATTGCGCAATTATACCTGCCATTCATATTTTTGCAAGTCGATGTACGGACGACAGCAGGTCAAGCTACCCCAAACTGTCAGATATTCCCAATCGACCTTGAGCCTTAATGCTTTAGAGATAAAGTTGAAAATCTAATAAGGAAATCTGACAGATTGTAGTAGCATGATGTGCTGTCGTCTGTACAGCGAGCGTCAAACTTTGATGATTCTTATAAAGAGAGATGAAAGTAGAGCGACTACTAGCTGCGCCTCACGAGCATAAGTTTTGTACTCGTGGGAATATCGAGATAAAAAGTATCCTGTGTGTTATCCTGGTTATAAACCATGTGTGCACCAAATTTCATCCAAATCTGTTCAGTAGTTTTTGCGTGAAAGAGTAACAAACATCCATTCATTAATTTATCCTTACAAACTTTCGCTTTTATAATATTAGTAGGAAGTAGGATTACAATAAAATATTGAAAACTAGTTAAATATGAAGGTTGACATGGATGGATCCTGAAATAAGTGCCTAGCACACGACGACATACCCATTTTGCAATAATGTAAGTGGAATGTTCAAAAAAATGTTTGTAAACAAATATGCTAACAGTACAATAAACATTCAGCTACAAGAGAACGTCTAAAAAATAAATGATCACTTCCGTTGTTAAAATTAACAAGTGGCAAGTCCTTATTTTGTTTTAACTAGTATATTTTTTGCAAAATTCTAACCACGAAAGGAACATAAGCTAGGGTGAATGCGCCAATTATCATCCTACACCATCAAGCGAAGCAAGTGGGTCAGTAAGGTGTTGGTAAAGGGCCAACAACCTGCCATTAACATGCGCTTTTCGCCACTATCTCTAAGGAAAAGCGTGAGCAACACGTAATCGTGAATTTCTGTGCTGAAATGTTAATTGCACATACTAAATTTCATGTTGGGTGAGGTAATTATTGCACGTAACTTGTAATCTTTATAGAAGGAATTATGGCTAAGTAATAATATCGCACGCGTCGATCGATCTGGGACCCAAGTCTGCTATTTTTATAAATTTGTCATTGCAAGACCATTCCATTGTTATTGTGCTTAAAAGTTCGCAATCTGCTAAATTAATAATGATCGATCAATAGCGATGTTTCCTAGGTAAAAAAAATGATTCTATTTAGTCCGTCATTCAGATTATAGAAAAATATTGGATACGTATATTTTGTTTTATCAAATCAATAAAAATTGACAAATATAAAAGGCATCAAAGATCAAGAGTGGTGGCTGGTGACGTCACTGGTCGCTAAATGTGTAGCGTGCAGTGACGCCACACGAGTTTTCAACGCGCTGTGTCGTCTTCATTTTTTGTTTATATGAAAAAAGAAAAAATACGTGTCTAGTATTTTTTTAGAAATCTGACTGACGGACTACTTAGTTTTTTTTTTAGTCAAATACCCTATTATCTCAGTCGTCACGTAATGGAATGGTAATATAATGACATTGCCGTAATGCCATTATTATAAAACCCGTTAGTAGAAATGATTTTGTAAAAACAACTACTCAATTAAACCTTTATTAAAATTGAGCGGAGTGTCAGTGATTGATCACCGGAAAGTCAAAATGACATAATTTTGTTAGTAGATTACAAAACTTGTTAAAATCGATCATAATGACATCACTGGTCGAACATTCTGATACTATTGTAATGGCAAACTAGGGCCTCAAGTCAAGCCAAGACCACCATGTTAAGCCGGTGGTCCCGGCTGTCGTTTGTGGATCTTTGACAGTCACAAACTCAAAAATCTGACAACTAGTTTTTAACAAGGAACCGAAACCCCAGTAACGGTGTGTGAGTTGTGGAGGTCAGATAGGCAGTTCCTCCAAATAGGTATTAAGTTGCATTCAGTTAGGGTTGAAACCCTCCCCGACATAGTTAGGAAAAGAAACCTACTTTTTCTCAACTATGGAAGTTGATTCATCTTTGCGATTATACAGATAAACACCATAAATTAAATTACAAAGTTTTTCCAGTTCAAGGCATCCGCGAAATCCTTAATCCGATTGTCTAACGATATTACAACAGCCGCTGCTTATAAAGAAAAACTGTCACAACATACAAAAAATGGAGCAATAATAGATTATTTAGCCATGTCAACCAGTCAAACTTGTGTATTTAAATCGATACGATAAAAGTTCCAGTTGGCATTCACCTCCTACGCCTGAACAAACTAATAAAATATTTAAAATTACTGGCTGGACGCAAGTAGGTGTCGCGACCTTACTAGACCCCGTCATTGATCGTCAAGTAAATAAATAACACTTTATGATGGTCTTCGTATTGTGAGAAACAATTAAAATTTTACATCTTTAGCCTTTGACTAGCGACTAGCTTTGATGACGACTTCTAGAGAAGTTTATTCATCATGTTAGCATGCATCATTCCACTGTTGGGCAAAGGCCTCTCCTCAAAACTTCTAGTTCTTATGATCCAGGTTAAAAGTGGACCACTGGTCATTTATTTTGTCCAAATCGTTCCGCCATCTTATTTACTTGTTTATATATGTATACTCTATTTATTGTATATCAGAAAATAACAGAAGAAACAGACGATTATCACCAGAAAACATACAACTTATCAGGCGGTCTGTTTTATTTTACGTTTCTGCCAGAAAAAAGAATAGACAGCAATTGTGTGGTGCATTTCTACTTGGCCGCTGCGACCATAGAAGCATGTAACAAAAATACAACTTGCGAATGAAGGCAGGACAATAATAATAATGATTATGGTGATTTTCTTAACCTTGGCAAAATGACGTCACTTGCTTGAGACGTTGATCATAATAATGACTATAGAAATTGTTAGGATAGGAAGACGAAAATTTTTTTATACGTATATATTCCAAAAGAACCGAAACCTCCTTTTGCTACAGATACCAAGTTAAATAATAATCCTTACTTAATATTATAAATCGGAAAGTGAGTTTGTTTGTTTGTTCCGCTTTCACACCGTAACTACTGAACCGATTGCTTTGAAATTTTGCAGACGTAAAGCTAGAAGTTCGGATTAATAAATAGGGTACTTTTTATCCCGGAAAAATTTGATATTCCCAGGGAAATCTAAAAAGCGCGATGTAACAGAACTCCAGGCGGGCGAAGCCGCGGGCGGAGAGCTAGTCTACCAAAATCAGATTGATTTGGTAAATTAGTAGAAACTCATCAATTCAAGCGAAACCATCGCAATTACGAAAACATAAGAAGCAAGTCGACTTAAATCAGTAACAAGTTAGTTGGCAACGCAAAGGTCGTTCGTCGTACGACCACGAATTTTAGGTTAAAGGTCACAATTCGTCATAATTAGTACAGATTTGTCTGACGCTAGCGAGATAAGTAACAACTGCTTCGAGTTAAGTTATTCCAGTTACTGAGAAAGACGTAGCTAATACGGTCTATCAATTATTTTGAAACTGGTATGGTTAGAGCATAATGTAACATTAATGTGTATAGGCACATCTATACAGACGGCCTCAATGCTAACATGGCGATTCCAATAAAATTAGAAAAACATTCCGACAACATCGTACTAGTGCTGTTCATTTATTGCTCAGTTAGGTTGGCTTTGTGCTGGTAATTATAAACACAATCGAAACACAGATACCGAGAGAATTCGATACCAAAAGCACAAGCAAGGCAGTGCCCCAAAATGTCCGGTCTTCACTACTTCCTAATAGTTTCGCTAGAACTCCCCAGCAGCACTGCTGTTTGTAAAGTACATTGGAAAAATTTGTTTACTCAACACCGTAGCGCAAGGAATGTTATTGAACTGTCAATATTATAGCCATTGATACTGATATATACCTATAATTGTTACGCAATTTCACCGCAGGTAGCTTATCCGCAATAACGCCTCTCTTTTCCTAACTGCCTGACATCAGAAAAAAAAAATGGAATGTGTAGACTAGACATCATCTTCATCATCTCAGCGTTGATCCCGGTTGCATCCGCGGCTTTCGCGTTGGAGCCCAGGGTCCGCTTTCCTGCACATTCTCCTCCATTTCGCACGATCTTTAGCATCCTGTGGTAAGAGCTTGTTGGCACGCATGTCATCTCTTACAACGTCAAGCCAGCACCTCTTTGGTCTACCCCGCTTGTTCCGGCCCGGCGGAGACGCCATGGCAAGACA
This sequence comes from Sesamia nonagrioides, assembly GCA_017933935.1. Lineage (NCBI taxonomy): Eukaryota > Metazoa > Arthropoda > Insecta > Lepidoptera > Noctuidae > Sesamia > Sesamia nonagrioides. The sequence goes on along the minus strand of JADWQK010001871.1, from coordinate 61,785 downwards.
TTTGTTACCCACGTAACATGCCGGTTTGCGTAAGACGTGGCCGTACCAGCGTAGGCGACCCTTCTGAAGTTTGTCTGCAATGTCACGGACACGAAGGCTGCCCCGGATGCGGGAGTTCCTGATGTGGTCTTTCCGCGTAACTCCACACATCCACCGCAGCATATTCATCTCCGTGACACGCAGCTCCTGCTTGTGTCGCTCAAGCACAGGCCACGCATCACTGCCATACAGGAGAACAGGTCTAATGATGGTTTTATAGACCGGCCCTTTAAGTTTAAATGTGTAGACTAGACAGTCTATAGAAAACATTGGCTGGCTTAACTAATGATGCCCACTTTTCACATACAACAAACACCATTTACTAAAGTGAAATTCGGAGTGAAAACTTGGCAATGAAATATGACGCCATGGCTTTCCAAGTAACAGCTGATTTTCATTTAATTTAAGTAAAGGGATAACAAAAAAAGGACGGAATAAATGGAAGGTTCACCAGGTGTAACATTAAACATAAGTTATTATTCTGATGATTAATGTTAATCGGTTGATGGCTGGAATGTTTACCTACCACGTTGATTGATAGTCTCGTCGGCCTAGACGTGGAATGGCGACGATTTAGGGCTTAATACGCTCATCAATGGATCGTCTCTGTGATATTTATTGCATGACGCAAATCTCAACTAATCTATATAAAAAAAGAATCGAGTTCTAAATTCTGTATTCTACTGTTTGATCAGCAAAATTAAGTATAATGAAATGATGTGAGGAAGTTTTGCCTAAGTAAAACTAATGAAGCAATGGATGGACTGTTCGAAGAATAATATGGCTAGATTAGGAGTGATTGAACAATTTACAGGTACCTACTTTTTGACTGTCAAAGAGTCGGTCAGAAAGTTAAACTTGTCCATTTTCATGATGAAATTAGAAGCAGCTTTAGAAAGAGTATTTCTTTTAAGCTTTTTCTAAGATCTCAATTAGCTAAGTATTCACTGTATAAGAAAATATAAATTCTTTGTATCGTATAACGATAAATGTAGTCCAATTGCTCGGAACCGGAAGCAAGCATCGGAACAACTAATTACCGGTTTATCAATAGCGGTGTTGACTGCGGTCAGCTGGGCTGTAGCATTGGGCCATTTTAAAAGTGTATTCTAACATTTTCTAAATGATAGTTTGTGGATGCGTCATGCGTCAGCTCAAAGAAAGCTAGCCGAAACGAACCTCTCTTAGAGTAATAATAAATACAACCACAAGACGGTCTTCCGCATCTAGTCTGTCGCATCCATCTTTTGAGGGCAAAAGTCCGTCCAAATGGGCCTTACCTACACTACGTTAAGTACAATAACATTAGCAACTGTCAATTTGACAGTTCAGCAACATTCATTGCCTTATTTACATAGTTGAGCGGGCAAATTTTTCAAGGATATGAAGTAATGAATTAGCCAAATTCTTCAAAATTAATCAGATTGCATTCAATTAGGATGCTGAACGTATCATTTTGACAGCTAGTAAATACTTTTCTGAGTCTAGATTCAGTTGTTTATGGACAACCTGATTCAGTATAAACAATGAGTCATAGAAGGTAATTGTAACGCGTGTAATTAATATTTGCTCAGCCAAGCGATACTTCTTTTATCTCAGTGCGTATTGCGGTCAAAGAATGCATTTACATAGTTATCTTAGGTAACAGATGTGTTATCGTGGACGATAAAAATCTGTTCAAATGCCTTCTGAGTTTGGTAACAGTTGGTTTTGCTTGTATTACGTCAGAGTGCAGTGAAAACCTCGTAAAGGAAATTGTTTTTTTATTGTTTCTTTACGTATTGTTTTAGGGACGAAACCCAGTTATAGGGATGTATCCCAGGTATGAAATTCAAGATAATAATTAGTCCGTCGTATAGATAATAAAAGAAAATAAGCCCCGTATTTTTTATTTTGTTGAAATTACCAAAAACTACTGAGATATAGCGTATTAAAGTTACGGAGTGGGGCTAATTACTGGTGGTATTTTTTGTACCACGGCGTGACGTCATGCGACATTTTAAATCAATATATCCTCCTAAGTATTTGAATGAAAGAAAAAATAAAAAATATTTTTTATAAATCTATCTGATGGACATTATATTATTTTTTAGGATACAACCCAATTATCACCAGCCTAGCCTTACTTCAACATAAACGGGTCGGCTTCCAGATTACCTAGATGCTGCTAAATGCCAGTAAATATTTGACATGGAGCGACTGCCGGTTGGTCATCACAACCCAGTAACTGCCCTTGATTTATGTAAGTATCTCTATACCCTATCCGTGTAACTTAGTATGTCCGTCCAACTTAGTATGTCCATTCAGTTACTCGTTGTAACTGAATAATATAATAATATTATCATCATAATCAGCTTTTACCGCTTCTGTGTTTCCTGCATCCAGATGATTCCTATGGACTTTACAAGGCCATAGGATAACAAGCCAACTAGCTAAGTGAATATCAAAGAAGACGTTATAAGAACACTTCCAAGATATAGATGATCTAATTTTAAAAGTTCTTTTCTAAAAAACAAGCATTCGAGCAGTTCTTTGAAAAAATAAATGTCTTGGTATGGTAGACAACCTGTTACGGAAGCTCAAGTCTAGTTCATTGAAATAATTACCTCCTATACACCGTCCAAGCAGACGGTAAAAAATAAATTGATTTGGTAAAAACTGACATAGTGGACAGACTTGGCGGGATCGTTAAGAGGGGACTCCAGTACCGAGGAATTTGAAAAATAGGTATTTGAAGAAACTATTGTAGTCGCGCTGCTTCCAACCTCTCCCGGTAAAGTGCGAAAAGGACAGTTGCAGCTCAGGCTAATTTTACCTACAAAAACGTTGACCAAAAAATGTTTCATATTCCGCTGTTTTCTTTTTCAAAACAGGACAGATCTCAATTATTTTTATATCAAAATTTAGAGGAAAAGTATACCTTTCTTTTTTGTCAAACACTTATCACGTTTGTCTAATAATCATCTGAACATCATGGTAAAAATGGGTTATTTTTCGATTTTGAAGTATCATATTTCTTTTATTAATAATGTTTCGGAAAAATTCAAATGATAGGGGCACGTATAATCACGGTGTAAAATTGTAGAAAAAAAAATTGCTCTAAAAGCATTATCCACGAAGAAAACAGCGGAATACGTTTGTATAGAGAAAGCAACACTTAGAGTTCCCTCTTAATAGTATACCGTAGTACGCCAGGGGGCCGTTACGTTCCTTGTAGGTAGATACTGGTATGTGATCATACTACAAATTGTAATGATGCGTATATACGTATACTATCAGGCCATGTTGAGGTTTGATAGGACGTCTTTTGTTGGAGCAATTTGGGTATTTCAATTTAGATACTTCGTGCGGGCCAAGAGCAGAAATATAATAGCGAAATATATGTGTAACTGAAATGAAATTTATTAAAAAAAAATAGAATAATAATGAATGTACAAAAAGTCTGTTTGTATAGTAATAAAAATCTTAATAATAACAATCGTAAAATCTAACTTATTGCAGTCTAATACATAATATAAATCTATAAAGTTACGATCTAAAACTAATGTTGGGACCACCCGAAGTAGGTTTATTTAAACCTGTGTTTCAGGCGGTCATTTCAGGCGGTGGTATATTTGATGGCTATAATATAATAATAATAAACATATGACAAAAGTATTTAAGACTAAGCAATGAAAAACTGTCCTAAAAACTTAAATAATAGGTACATTAAGTACCTCTACTTATTCATTAAGTATATAACTTACTAAACTACTCATTTTATTTTAGTACCTCTAGCATTTTTTCCGTAACTGTAGAACAACAGTTAAATGCGCTAATAAATAAAACATCACACATTAATATAGGTTTCTGATAAATTCTATTTTTTTTAATAACCCTTATTTAACCTCTTTCTTTGGTTGGCGCAGTGTATCGTGGATGCGTTTACACACATTTAAACAAACAGCCAGACCCGGAGCAAGTAAATGTAAGCCATACGAATGTTTGGTTCGAGCAGGGATCGAACCCACGACACGATACGCAGCAGATTGCTCTGCCACTGCGCCAATCGTGTAAATTTTCACAAATGATGTATTTCTGCATCATCTGTGAAAATTTCAACTAGCTCTTACGGTTCTTGAGATATAGCCTGATGACCGACATACAGACAAACAAAGATATAGGTACCTAATAAAGATCTCTATTCACACAAACTTTTCTCAGCTTAGACATTTGTTAATATAAAAAGGTATTTTTGTTATCAAGAAGTACCTAATTGTTTGAATGAATTTGAGGCTATATTAGTTGATCTTGATGCTTTCGTTTCCTAATTTATGTTATAAGTATTTAGTACCGACCTTTGCTGTATTTATTCCAAAAGGAGCCCGTTCACCTTGGCTCCTACTTTTCGGAATGTGTCCTTGGAGTGTTCCGACCGCCTTCAGCTTTTGGGAGTTGAGATTTCCTCGGACCTTAACTTTGGGCGGTTCATTGAGTCCAAGGCTAAGGTGGCGGCCAGGAAACTTGGCGTTATCCCAAAGGTCCGGCAGTACTTCACACCTGGGCAGCTTCTAATGTTATACAAAGCACAGGTCCGTTCGTGTGTGGAGTACTGCAGCCACATTTGGGCTGGTGCTGCCAAGTGTCACCTGGCCACTTTGGATTCAATAGAGAGGCGTGCAAAGAGGCTGATTGGTGACCTTGATCTAACTCGAGTTGGTCTCCAAAGCCTAGAGCACAGGCGTAGCGTAGCCAGCCTTTCGGTGTTCTATAGGATGCATTTCGGGGAGTGTGCGATGGAATTGCATGATTTAATTCCCGCATCTCCGTTCCACCAGCGGACGACCCGTCGTACGGCTGGTTTCCACCCTTCTACGTTGTTAACACCACTACGATCCGGACGAAGCGTTTCGCCTCCTCCTTTATACCGCGTACATCGAGGGACTGGAATAATTTGCCAGCGGCGGTGTTTCCGTCGGACTACAATTTGAGTGTCTTCAAGGCTAGAGTGAATAGGCTCTTAATAAACTAGTGCGCTTTACCATCAACGATTGCGTCACTGCTTACCATCAGGCAGGATTGCGGTCAAGCGCTAGTTTATAATATATATAAAAAAAAAAAAAAATCGTTTATAGTTTACTTCTAAATGGCAATCAAATCTATAGATTTATCACAAAAACTCTCAAAACTTGTTTAACGTGTCTAGTGTCGGTGATACATCAAAGTCCATATCCATACTAATATATAAAGCTAAAGAGTTTGTTTGTTTGTTTGAACGCGCTAATCTCAGGAACTACTGGACCGATTTGTAAAATTATTGTTGCGTTGGACAGCCCATTAATCCAGGAAGGCTTTGGGCTATATAACAGACTTTGGCGGCCGCTAGTAACATATAATGTTGTGTTTAACCTAAACACTATTTTTGGTAGTAAGGTTAAAGAACACTGTTATCATCAGTTACCCGAATAGAATAAAATACCCACAGAAGCGAGAATCAGATACAAGATTAAGATTATTACAGTAACAGGCTGTATGGCGGGGACAATTTAATGACTATAAACTGACAAGCGGCCGCCAGCGACTTCGTTCCCGTTGAGTTAGTTATGCTCCTAAAGCCTTTCTGGATTAATGGGTTATCCAACGCAAAAAGAATTTTTCAAATCGTACTAGCAGTTCCTGAGATAAGCCCGTTCATACAAACAAGCAAACAAACTCTTCAGCTTTATATACAGCGTGGAATTTTAATGGTTGTTTTCCCGCAGCGAAACGGTTTTGTCTTAGTAATACAATCGTTTCATCAAGAAATTAAATATTAGAAACTTGAAATGGCAGATTTAACATAGTGATAAAAAAACCCACGGGAGCTTATTATGGTTTGAACATTAAATACATTGCTTTCTATTGAGGCGGTTTCATGTACATTCCGAGTAGTACGGGTAGTACCTACAAGTTGTATCTAGCGTAATTAACTTTTCTCACTTTTTCGAGTTGATGATTTTTTTTATTTACTTTTTTAATTTTTTTTTAATACAAACATTTTTTGTTTTTTACTTTATTCATCGAAAGTACTCCTTAAAGCAAATCGTTTTGCCGCGGGAAAACAACCATTAAAATTCCAGCGTGTATAGACTAGCTTTCCGCCCGCGGCTTCGCCCGCGTGGAGTTCGTTTATATCGCGCTTTTTAGATTTCCCTCGGGAACATCATTTTTTTCCGGGATAAAAGGTAGCCTATGTTCTTTCTCAGGGTCTAAAGATTGTCTGTGCCAAATTTCATCAAAATCGGTTGAGTGGTTTAAGCGGGAAAGCGTAACAGACAGACAGACAGACCGACAGACAGACAGAGTTACTTTCGCATTTATAATATTAGTATGGATTATCTCTGACCGACTGTAACCCGTTTCAGTTAGCGATTTGCCTAGGTGGGGACACTGTATTTGTGATAAAAATGTAAATAATGAATCAGAAGAAATTACCCGTAGACAAAAACTTGCAATGTCATTAACAAATTCAGTGCTTCGATTTGATTTTATAATAACAATTACACTAAAAATTAAAATTATAAATTAATGGACTATCCAACGCAAAAAGAATTTTTCAAATTGGACCAGTAGTTCCTGAGATTAGCGCGTTCAAACAAACAAACAAACTCTTCAGCTTTACATATTACTATAGATATGTATCAGAAAATTAAACCTATTAGGAAATTAGCTTACATGTGAATCATATTATTTTCATTCAAATCGGTTAAGCATTCTATGCAAATCATAAATACCTAAACATAAATAAACTGTTAAGATTAGTAGGAAGTAGGATTATTACTTTTATGAAAATCATCTAAGTATGTAGTAAAGGTTGTTAACATGTCTGTTAGGCGTAAACTACTCGTTGCCTAGCAACGGTTTGTTTACCTCTATTCTTTATAGAATTTGGCTCAAATATTTATTTTCAAATATTGACAGCCTACGTGGCGTAGCGGTAGCGGACGCGGCCGCTGCGCAATGTGGCGCGGGTTCGATCTCCGCACAGTGCAAGTATTTGTATGCATGAATATGAATATTTGCACTGGTCTGGTCGTGCCTCGGAAAGCACGTTAAGCCGTTGGTCCCGGTTGCCATACGAACATCTAGTGGCAGTCGTTACGGGTTGTTGGAGACCTCAAAAGTCCAACAATTGGTCTGACTGCAAAGCTTCGATGTCGCCTTCGGGTTGTGGAGGTCAGACGGCAGTCGCTTCACGGAAAATGTCGAAGTTTAACCATATCATAGCGCTAGGATTTCCGCTGCCTCACGCGCTCCGCCTCCTCCTTTGCCAGCATCACTGTTTCGCAGAAGGAAGTGACGGCCTGCCATGCACTCTCGCTCTGGACCATGGCCTAGACCAGGGTCGGGCGCGAGAGATCACCGCCGATCGCCGCTACGAGGACACGGCGGTGCTCTACCCAAGCCGGGCAGACCTCCACCGTATCCTTAGGGCGATCCACACAATGGTGACACCCTGACGTTTCCTCCCGCCTTATCCGAAACAGGAACCTCCCGAAAGTACCGTGTCCGGAGAAGACCTGCAATCAGGCGGAAGGTGAGGGCGCCGTGGCGCCTCTCTAGCCACTCCTCAAAGACGGGACTTACCGCTGCTATTGCGGCGTACCTAGTATTAAGTTGCGACAATCGCACTCTCCATGTCGGCATGAGATCCCACCGGAGCTCCGTCAACTGTATCGCGATTTAACGCGGCAGCGGAGTTATGCCCCGGCGTTTTGCCTCCTCTCGCCACTTCCACATGTGGGCGAGGGCTTTGGCCTCCAGATCCCATGGCGGCAATCCGAAGGCTCACCGCATCAGCGGAGACCGTGCGGTATCCCCGGACCAGCCGAACGGCCATCACCCTCTGGGACGCGGTCAGGCATCTGGCTCGTCGCTTCCTTAGTGACCGCGCCCACACCGGTGCCCCCTAAAGGGCCATGGACCGCACGGCTCCCAAGTAGAGCTTCGGGCAGGAGGCGTTTGGTCCCCATAGATTGGGTAGGAGCCGCCTACAAATAAATACCTTAGTCTAAATACTTATTCATAAAACATATTCCGATATAATGACCCATCAAATCGTTAAGCACAAATAATTATTAAATGAGAACCGTGAATATGTATTGAAATAGAAATTCATTTTTGTGGTGTAATTACTTAATAACTCGTTCTTAAAACGCATTAGGATGTCATTAACAAAGCTATTCGTCACATCATTATGCATAATAATTAGTAAATGAGATAGTTACATTATTATTTGTCCTCGACTATATATTGACATTGAAATGCAGTTTAAACATCACTTGTATTTCTGACTTCGTGCATCTAAATTTCTTGTGCTGCAAACTTAAAAACGTTGGAAACCATGCTTTCTTTTAAATCTGTGGCAAACCTGAATGTAAGTACTTTTGTTATCTATTGTATAATCTATTATGTTAAGTCCGTGTGAAGTTTTGTTTATTTCAAATTCGCTGCTAAAACATGGAAGAGGTGAATTGTTAGATTATCAATGTTACCATATTTTTGTTGTGTCATAATACAGCGGAGTTACAGTGTGATTATCTTATTTATTTCAAAATTGTTTGTTTTTCAGGAACTTAACGAGCATGACTTGGACGAGAAAGAGGGTAACTTAGCACCAAACGAGGGCGTTGGATTGAACATAGCGGAGAACGCGCCAAAGAGTACGGTGCGTCGTTACTGGCGCACCAGCGAGTCAACTACTCCGTATCAAAAGGTGAACGTTCCGAAAGACCCCGCTGCACCATTAAACAACAACAAACCAGGCGATGTCAACCAAACTAACCAAACACCAAAGTCCAAAGAAGAAACACGTGACCCAACCACCAAACCTCTCAATGTCGATCTGTATATACTCCAGTCTACTGTACCACATAACATAACGAGAACCATTGAAATAATTGAAGAGGACGATGAAAGTGCTGTACTTTTTGATTCTAGTTATGAAGATGATGTGTTTGAAGTGGCATTACCTACAAAGCCAACCATTATTATTGAAAGCTCAGATGAAGATGACCTCCACATTCAAGAAAACTTCAGTATGGGAAATGTGTCTGGACTCACAGAATATGAAGACTACGGAGATGTAAACCAGGCCGAAGATGTTTCCCACTTTTTCTCGACAAAAATACCTTCGATTTTGAACGAGAACCTCGACTTTAAGCCATCGTTAGATGGCAAGGTGTACATAACTGGAGTAAGACATTCTCTGGAAACTCTTCGTGCAGAAATGGAGAAATTCTATAACGAGAGCTGGGGCGGAGAGAATTTCGATCACAGGGAGATACAGAAAAGCATGCCACGTAAGTTCATAGTTTCCTATTACACATTTTATTTATTTTCCACCAGTTTGTTTGTTTGTTTGTTTTTTTACTTTCCAATTTATTATTATAAGACTGTGTTGTAATCCTGCAGAGCAAAGGCCCCTTTACCTTTTTCAATTTTTCCAGGCTACTGCACACTCAAACATAATTAATCATATTTATTTCTTTTCAGGTGATAAGAGTTTGTGGGCGATTGATCCTAAGGACAGAGTACCATCACTGGCTAAAAGGAAAATAATGTGAGTAAATAATCATATTCTTTTTGTTTCTTTTATAGATTTCTTGTGATTTTTTAGTATGCTCCTAAATCTAGCATTAAAGATATCGGAAATATGACATCTATAAATGTAATCCCTACCTTTCAATGATTTTATTGAGGAGTTCAACCTAGAAAAAATAATAATATTCAAGTTCTCATTAATATTTATAAAAATGTCCAGCATTCTGAAACTGGTTTATATTACAGCTGCAACTGCCCTGGCCACCGTGACGACACATGTCGCATGAAGCCGCCCGTGTGCTACATGTGCGGCTCTACGGGACACTCCGAACCGATGTGCCCCAAGAAGATCTGTCTTAATGTAAGTACAAGGTGTTTTATTAAAACAATATTCATTTGTATAGATTTGTTTTTACATATATCTTCAAATAAATGTTATTATATCTAATTAACTGAATTCTTTCTCTCTGTTCAGTGTGGCTCCCCGAGCCAGATGTACACTAATATGTGCCACAACTGCTACAACTGGGACTCGCTGCGGTGCGCCGAGTGCGGACAGAACGGCCACCCAGCCAGTCACTGTCCCGACATGTGGCGACGATATCATAATACCGTAAGTGTTTGTGTGTAAATACTATTGCACTACATTTAGATTTCAGAAATACGATCATTCGATATGACTTACTGATTTCATTTCCTTGCCATTGAAAAGGCACAATAATGATGTTTCGAACAAATGGGGCCCTGGTCTAATGATATTTTGCTTCAGTTCAAAGTTTGGTTCCGGCCATGATTAATTAGCTATTATTCTTCTGCTGGTGATAACAAAGGGTGATCTTAAATCAAAATGTGGTAACAAAAACATTTTTTCCCCAACAGATTGACATCAACTCTCCTTTGGAGCGCTGCAACCAAACCAAGAAGCACTACCAGCTGTTCTGCAGCGGCTGCGCGCGCCGAGGCCACCTCGTGCACAACTGTCAAGTGTCCCTGCCATTCTCGGGGCTGCCCATCAACTCGCCCTACGTGTGTCTGTACCGGCCCTTATACCAACCGACCCCCGACCAGGTCATCGCACCCGCCAGGCCATACACCAAGCGAAAGTTGAATTCATCCACCACACATGAAACACGTGTCAATAAGAAGAGGAATCTGTCCGCTGGTTACGAGAATGAACGACGAAAGACTAAAAACCCAGCCCCGCAAAGAAACACTTCCGTCAGCAAAGATACTGTTGAGGAAACTATCAAGACGGAGCCTAAGAAAAATTACCAGTATGATAATAAAATCAAGGTGCCGCAGAAAAAGCACCGAACTTCATACCAATCAGCTCTGCTAACTATGACAAGAAAGGCAACATGATTCAAGACACAGGAATGTCTTCGGACACTAATCAAGCGGAGTTTTGTGATTGGTTCAAGCGGCTCATGAGCGTGCGCCCGACTGCTGCTGCGCTCAAGAAGACGCGCGGTGACCTGATCAAGAGACTGCACTCATCTATCGCCTCGCTGTACAGAAAAGAGAAAATGTCGTCGAAAAACTTGAAGAAGGTCGTAAAGTTACAGAAACAGGTGCTGTTCTTGTCTAGTGTATAAAATATAATTAGGAGATAAAGGTTTTATATTGGGGCCAATCAGAGGCACGCACGGCAGAAGACAAGCCGGTGTATGATGTACTACTTGTGCTCCCCGATCGGGAACACTTATGTTTGTCTAACTTGCCGATTTGGAGTAATCGCATTTTACCTATGTATAATTATTAATAAACTTAGTGTAAAGCATTCCTTTTTTTTTTCTTTATAAACACCCACACACACTCATAGTCACATTACATACACGGCACTCAATCATTCAATTCGTAACAATTTACATAATTTTGCTAAATTCAATAAAACCGACTTAAAAAAAAAGACAATCGACTTTCAAAGAAACACGACAACGGAAAAAGTAACTGATTGTTGAAGTTGGTGGCAAAAATGAATATACATGTCATGGGTCATGGTTTTTGTTTTTTGTAAATTCGTTTTAGCCAGGTTTTCGAAGTTAGTTAGTTTCACTTGTGGGTTTTTTGAAACTTGATATTTTTTTTTTTTCTGTAAATACATATTTTACCCTGTTTAATTGTTCACATGCAATTAAACGTAAGCGTACGGTAGTGAGCAAGTCAAGTTCCAGCAACGGGCCGCATGCATGCTGTGCACTATTTACATGAACAGTTTTGACCTCCCTGTAGCTCAGTCCCTATTGCAAGTACAGAGGTAAAATTGTATCTATGTAATCATATAATAAAATAAAAAAAGCTTTTATTATTTCTTGCAAAAAAAGAAAACAGAATAAGTAAAAAACTAAATCTAATATCTACTAACTAACATTGATAATAAAAAGAAACTGATATTAAACTACATACTAAGTACTATTAGAAATAATCACTTTGCAAGAACCCCTTCGCAGGTGAAGGCCTCCTCCAAGGAGCCACAATTATTTCTATCTTGGGCTGCTTGCACCCATCTAGAGCCAGCCATTTTTATTATTTCGTCCGCCCATCTTGTAAGCGGTCGTCCTCTTTTGTGAGAAAATAGTGAAGAAATAAGCAGTTGTTTTATATCATAAAATGTTGACACAGTGAAACTTAATCATATACATATATGAGCTTAAGCAGTATGCCAAATAATTTCACAGATATAGCTTCACTAGATCCTGAAATATGACCCTGTGGAAACAGCTAATTTTGGCACTGATTCATCACTGGCCGATAATCAAAATCTTTAGGCCCCTTCCAATATTGTCCTAGCGTTATGGAATTTAGTAAAGAGGTCGTGTGTAATATGTAGATTATAAAAAAGAAAAAAAATTAGAAATCGGTCAAGCGTGAGTTGGCTTAATCGATTAGCGAATTTTTTATAAAAATATTTATGGACCGGTGATACAACGAGAATACGATGAGAGGGGGAAGAGTATAGAGTACTCCTTATTTGCAAGAACACATAATGGCACAGAAAGAAAAAAAAATTGCTAGGATTTCTTGAAAACAAGTATTGAAATCCCACCAAAAACACACTTCTTTAGAAGGGGGGCCAAGTTCCTATCGCCAAATTATTTGCCTATAAAGAGTTGAAATTCAATCCAAAGCCCAGTTTATGTAGATGCACTTTAAAATCGATCATAGGTATTCACCAAAGGCCTGATCTTAATACTACTTCTAACAAGTATGACCACTTTCCATACGTTTCAAAATCTGACAATAAAAGTTAATGTATAGATATGAGGTAAGTAAAGTAGAAAGAGTACCTGTAAGTTAAGAAAATAACGTCTCATAGAAATTAATACGATTTAAACGCTACGAAATCCAAAAAAATATTCCTTAAGGCGCTGTGTTCAGTAAAAATAGGCTTCTTAAAACAATTTTTTAGCCAAATGTATACATTTCAGAGCAGCCAAAAATTTATATGTTAATCTTGATTATATGTAGCAGGAAACTATTGTTTTCAAAACACGTTTTGAATTAATTTTCTCGATAGAAAAAAATCCTAAAGTAACCCCTAAAATTGAATTTATAACAGTTGTAACTGTATTATTAATCATCAAATCTTGATAAAATTGAGAAGAGCGATGTAAAATATAATAGTAAATGAAACCATTGTTTTTGTTTATCGATTTAACTCAGATATTCTAAAATAAATAATGTATTTAATGATAAATAACGTGAACGAAACGTCGCTCCATCGCGGCGTCCATTGCCTTCTCTTTCACTTCTATGCTTAGCGACAGTGACCGCTGAGGCGTGGTGCTTGTCGGACCTATGTCACTTTTTGCTTTACCTCGCACAGAAAATAATTATATTTACGTGTCTGTTTGTTGATGAATAATCATATTTCGTTTTTGCCCGGGTTCAAACCCTAGGTTTACATTATATGCTTTTTGTAGATTTTAATTGAAATAAATGCTTTTTAATTTACTGTTGTATTTTTGCCGATATTTTATTTGATTTTTTTCTGTAATTATTCTTTTTACTTTTCGCGGCACATTTTTCTTCACCTGTATGTGTTCGGGTTCAAACCCCAGCTTTACGTTGTATGCTTTTTGTTGGATTTCTTATTTGCAATTGTTTTTTTTTTTTTTAATTATTATTAATTTATCCGATTTTCTGTATTTTTGTAGTAATTGTTCCATCTTTTTAAATATATTCTTTTTGTAACAATTATAATGCAAACTAATATTTAAAATCAATTCGTTATAATTTTCTTTCTACAAATTTCTAGAAATTAATAATAAATAATAATAATAAGCCTTTATTTAACCATGAATTTCTTAGTTCATAATATAATTAAAAAAAAAGAAAAACAATAAAAATAACAGTTAATTTGATAATAGTTCAAAACAGTAAATTTAGATTTCATTTTGTTGCATTATTCATGGCCTCTTTCAGTATAGGCCTCCTCCAAGTGCCTCCATCTATTTCACTCGTACAAACCCGATTTCGATAAGAGTTGCAGTTTTGAAGAAGAAATCTTTTATTTTTTTAAATATCTGAAAATGCATTTTTTTTAACAGTTACTCTAAACAGCTGTTTATAAATAGTAATTTCTAGAAATGATATATTTCTAACAGTTTCATGAAAAAAGGACATAACACAAAAAAATTAAGCAGAACGGACAAAGCGCATTATAAAAATAAAAAAGAAAACAAAAAAAATAATAAAAAATGAAAATATGTATAAAGTACACATTTTCGAAAATCGCAAGGTAAAGTCGGATTCGATACTGGTGCTCGTCTAATGCGAACCGGGACTGTGACGAACAGAGCCAACCGTACCTCGGGGTTGGGTTGTGAAATTACCCTTCTAAATGTAGATGGAATAGAAAAGAAAAACAATAAAAATAATAGTTGATTTGATAATAGTTCAAAACGGTAAATTTAGATTTCATTTTGTTGCATTATTCATGGCCCCTTTCAGTATAGGCCTCCTCCAAGTGCCTCCATCTATTTCACTCGTACAAACCCGATTTCGATAAGAGTTGCAGTTTTGAAGAAGAAATCTTTTATTTTTTTAAATATCCGAAATGCATTTTTTTTAACAGTTACTCTAAACAGCTGTTTATAAAGAGTAATTTCTAGAAATGATATATTTCTAACAGTTTCATGAAAAAAGGACATAACACAAAAAATTTAAGCAGAACGGACAAAGCGCATTATAAAAATAAAAAAGAAAACAAAAGTAATAATAAAAAATGAAAATATGTATAAAATATACATTTTCGAAAATCGCAAGGTAAAGTGAACGGATGTGGGATTCGAACCTGCTGCTCGTCTAATGCGAACCGGGACTGTGACGAACAGAGCCAACCGTACCCTGCGGTTGGGTTGTGAAATTACGGTTCTAAATGTAGATGGAATAGAGAATGGTTGGTATAGATTTAATAGAACGTGCGTATTTCTCGATGCACGACGCCTCACCCCACGCATCGATGTACTCGCGCGGAGCGCCCCGCGCCCCGCAGTGGGCGGGGCTAGTCGTGTCCCACTTCGTCTGCTTCACCCCCTCAAATACCTAAAAGTTTGCTATTCACAGCGTCTTAATGTAACTTTTTAGGTTAGCATTTGACGTTAGAACTAAATTAATAGGTGACTCTCGAATTGTAATCTATAATAGAAGAATAATTAAATTAATATAGAAATACCTCATAATTAATAATTTAAGTCAAATTACACAAAAAAAAAATATCTATACTTTTGTACGCAGTGCGATAGACTATTCGGTTGACTTGTTTCTGACATTCTCCCGTTACGTAAAGTTACGAAGGGTTCGCATTAGTCTATATTATAGATAGAGCAATCCTTGAAGCTGTTTGAAAGCTACTAAAATATTTGTGTTAGTCAATTATGTATTTGTAGATTCAAGTTGTCAATATTTGTTCGTGTAAAAGATGGGAAGAATATAATTACAACAATATATTATGACAAGAAGACAATTCATGTGAAAATAATCGAGGATTCTTTCGATGCAAAGCTTTTTCTTGGTTCACTAAGTTTGGTGCTAATCACATGCAGTATTTAATATACATAAGTAAGATTTAACTTATTAATAGTTATTAATAAGCCGCTAGTTAGCGGCCGCCAGCGACTTCGTTCGCGTGGAATTAGTTATGATCCGCTCCTATTGGTCGCAGCGTGATTTTATATACCCTAAAGCCTTCCTGGATAAATGGGCTATCCAACGCAAAAATAATTTTTCAAATCGGACCAGTACCTCCCGAGATTAGCGCGTTCAAACAAACATACAAACAAAGAAACTCACTTCAGCATTATATATTAGTATAGATATATCACTACATATTATAAAACTAAGTTACTTTCTTCTTCCCTACGTCTCCTTGAATAATAAAAACTACGCAACGGATTTTGATAGAGTTTTTAATAGATAGAGTGATTCAAGAGGAAGGTTTATATTTATAATAATTAATAATATCCATCAAATTGTAGAGAAATACTATTATTTTTGAGGTTTCTAATGTGATGTCGTAAATAATTATTTTTTTTCCGCGTTTGTAGTGAAACACTGGCTGAACCCTACGAGATGAATACGGCAAATAACGATTCTGTGGACACCAAAATACCGAGTTACCTGTGATTGACTTCTTCCTGCTTTTGACATCGCTACAGCTCTTTGCGTTTCATATGTGGTCAAACGATGTCGCTCCATGACGTAAAAAAACTCTAAAAATCCAAATTTCCAATCCAAGTTCAATTTTAGGAATATATGTATAGGTTTTCTTTGTTTATTAAAACTGATTTCAAATTATTGTTAAAATCATAAAATTGAACTTGGATTGGAAATTTGGATTTTATATACATTCGCATTCGCTTTTGAATTTGTGAAAAAGAAACAAATGATACGCGAATTTTTTACAACCGGCCAGTATGTCCTCTACTTAGATCAAAAAACTTCACATAGGTATTCCCTATTTGGTAAGAAATGATATAATAATTGATTAATAATTTCAAATAGTGTTGCTTAGACATTTCTGATGTGTATTAACTTAAACTGTTTTACCTGTTTTTGTTGTTTGTTTGTTGCTGTTTGTTTCTACTGCAAACACACACAAACAAAAAAAAAACAACACATACAAATAACAAACCACAAACACACAATACAAAAGTGTTTTTGTTGTCTTTGTGTTTTTGTCGTTTGTTTTTATGGAAATACATAGTTTAATTATCATTAGGTAATAAAGGTATAACGGAATGGCTGCTCATGGAGGCGCGGGTTCGATCCCCGCGCAGCGCAAATATTTGTATGCATGAATATGAATATTTACACTGGTCTGGTCGTGCCTTGGAAAGCACGTCTAGTCGTTTGTCCGGAAAATATCGAAGTTTAGCCAAACTCAGCAGTTAGACTGGTAAATCGGACCCCAGACTCCTAACGCTGAAAAGCTTCGGATGCAACTGGGATTAACTGAGACGATGATGATGAATAAACTTATATTGGAAACAGTAAGTTACACACATATGACACATAGGCATTAGCCTATTTTGCTAATAATCATTACATCTAATAACCTCATCTATCTATACTAATATATAAAGCTGAAGAGTTTGTTTGTTGGAACGCGCTAATCTCAGGAACTACTGGTACCCGATTAGAAAAATTATATTTGCGTTGGATAGCCCACTAATCCAGGAAGGCTTTAGGCTTCATATAACATCACGCTGCGACCAATAGGAGCGGAGCATATAAAAAAATATCGAAACCTACGCGGGAAAATATATACAATAAGTATAACTAGTTATCAATCTACACACATCAAAAGTGTCTAGGGATCAAGCATTTTTATGCGGATTTCTTGAGATTGAGATGTGGCTTTGTAATAAATTTATGATTTTATAAATTTATATGGATCCTTTTTGGTGCATTTCATAATTTGAATCAGGAACTGTGAATCAAATTCGAGTAAAGATGAAAATCAGCTGTCAATATTTTCCCTATAAAAACATACAACGCATTGAAGACATTATTAGTGCTACTGTTTCCCTACTACTGATTAAAACCAACGTTATTATGGAGCGGCGACGTCATTTAAGCAGGAAAGAAATGCTCAGAGCCGTGGGAATGATAGAAGCTGGTTCCCGGCAACGTACTGTGGCTTTAGCTCTGAATACAAGTCAGAGTGTTATCAGTCGACTTTGGACACGTTACCGAAGCACTGGTACCGTGGCTGAGCGCCATGGAGGACGGTATCGCTGCACCACACGGAGACAAGACTGATACATTCAAATCTTAACTCGAAGAGCTCCAACAATAACCGCCATGATGTTAGCCGTGAGGCTTCATCACTCTTCAGGGAACTTAATTAGCGACCAAACAGTCAGAAACCGCCTGCATGAAGTGAACCTTCATTCCCGAAGACCGCTACGGGTACCACCTATAGCAATGCACAATCGTAGGATTCGATATCAATGGGCTCTTGAACACAGAAATTGGGCAGAAGAACAATGGCGTTTCGTGTGCTTTTCTGATGAGTCTCGTTTTGGTATGAGACCGGATACAAGACGTATACGACACTGGAGAACCCCCGGACGCCAACAGCGATTAAAATCCTGCCAGGAAGTCCATCCTTATAGTGGTGGAACCATCATGGTATGGGCGGGTATTTGGATCGGCGGAAGAACTGAGTTGATTTGGATCTGAGGCAACCTCAACGCTCAAATTTATGCTGAAACGATTGTATCAGACGTCATCGTTCCTCTACAAGTGCAAATCGGTCCCTTATTTCAGTTAATGCATGATAATGCACGACCGCACACCGCAAGAGTTGTAAGACAGACTCTCGCCGCAGCTAACATCAATGTCCTGCCCTGGCCTGCTCAGTCGCCAGACTTGAACCTGATTGAGCATGCATGGGATATGCTACAGAGAAGAGCTCTGCCGAATATGGAGGGTATCCAGTCGCAAGAAGACCTTTTTTTGTTGTTGCAACGAACATGGGCGGCCATTCCACAGCGTGATTTGGATGAACTCATTTTGAGTATGCCAAACTGATGTTCTTGTGTTGTTAGTGTTCGCGGTAGAAACACGGATTATTAATTGTTTAAGTTACCCAATAAAATTTTAGAGAAAACTGTTATTTCAGTCTTTTTTTCGAACTTTTGTGTTAGTGGCTCAAATGTCAAATATCCCTTTATTAGGAAAATGGCAAATTTCTTTATTAATGCAAAGGTGACTTGGTTTATCGTTACTGTGACAAACGAAAACACTTTATTTGATGAATCCTTAAAGAAAATTTTAATTAATATCAATCAGGAGAAAAGTTATTGCAAAAATATATGTTGATCCCTAGACACTTTTGATGTGTGTATATATATAGATTGGCCCCCATTCAATTGTTTACAAACTAAATGAAATTTAAGTTCTATGCATCTCTTTCTTTCTATTTCATTAAGAAAAGGACGGAATATAAAATGTCAGTTTAGACCTGTCAAATTAGTGCGCTCCTGACGTAAACTGGCGTAATTTTAGTCGCCATGTTTATAATTGCATCTAAACTGTATATGTAGTATCTTAATTTAACCGGATTAAACTAAAATGTTATCTTCTATCCTTTTCTTAACGAAATGGAAAGAAAAAGATGCAGTTAACTTAAAATTAGTGTAGTTTGTGAACAACAGAATCGGCGCTATTATCTAGTAACCTCATACAATATAAACTGAACGCCAATAACAATTTGCTGGCTTTGATGTGATGTCGTCAACCAGTGCAACTTATGATTAGAAATAAATAAAAATAACAATTAAAATATGAAATTAAAGAAATAAGTTCAGGATACGATTAGACACAAATAAATACCTTATTCTAAATACTTATTCTTAAAACATACCTGTTACGATATGACTCATCAAATCGCTAAGCAAACATCATTAGTAAATGAGAACCATGAATATGTATTGAAATAGAAATTCATTTTTGTGGTGTAATTACCTAATAACCCGTTCTCAAAACGCATTAGGATGTCATTAACAAAGCTATTCGTCACATCATTATGCATAATAATTAGTTAATGAGATAGTTACATTATTATTTGTCCTCGACTATATATTGACATTGAAATGCAGTTTGACAATCAGTTGTATTTCTGACTTCGTGCATCTAAATTCTTTGTGCTGCAAACTTAAAAAAATTGGAAACCATTAAACATGCTTCCTTACAAATCTGTGAGCGTTGGATTAAACATAGCAGAAAACGCGCCCAAGAGTACGATGCGTCATTACTGGCGCACCAGCGAGCCCACTACTCCGTATCAAAAGGTGAACGTTCAGGAAGACCCCGCTGCACCATCAATTAACAGCAAACCAGGCGATGTGAACCAAACACCAAAGTCCAAAGAAGAAAAACGTGACCCGACCACCAAACCTCTCACTCTCGATCTGTATATACTCCAGTCTACTGTACCACATAACTTAACGAGGACCATAGAAATAATTGAAGAGGACGATGAAAGTGCTGTACTTTTTGATTCTAGTTATGAAGATGATGTGTTTGAAGTGGCATTACCTACAAAGCCAACCATTATTATTGAAAGTTCAGATAAAGATGACCTCCACATTGTGAACCCGATCTCCCCAACAGATATTCATGAAAATTTCACTATGCGAAATGTGTCTGGACCCACAGAATATGAAGACTACGCAGATGTAAATCAGTCCGAAGAAGTTTCCCAATTTTTCTCGACAAAAATACCTTCGATTTTGAACGAGAACCTTGACTTTAAGCAAACGTCAGATGGCAAGGTGTATATAACAGGAGTAAGATATTCTCGGGCAACACTTCGTGCAGATATGGAGAAATTCTATAATGAGAGCTGGGGTGGCGAGAATTTCGACCACAGGGAGATACAGAAAAGCATGCCAAGTAAGTTCATAGTTTCCTATTACACATTTTATTTATTTTCCACCAGTTTGTTTTATAATTTTCCAATTTATTATTATAAAACTGTGTTGAGAGAGACACTGTAGAGCAAAGACCCCTTTACCATCTCCTATTTTTCCAGGCTACTGCACACTCAAACATAATTAATCATATTAATTTCTTTTCAGGTGATAAGAGTTTGTGGGTGATGATTGATCCTAAGGACAGAGTACCATCGCTGGCTAAAAGGAAAATCATGTGAGTAAATAATCATATTTTTTTTATTTCTTTTGTAGATTTCTTGTGATTTTTTTATTGTGCTCCTAAATCTAGCATTAAAGATATCGGAAATATGAAATCTATAAATGTAATTTCTACCTTTCAATGATTTTATTGAGGAGTTCAACCTAGAAAAAATAATAATATTCAAGTTCTCGTTAATGTGTATAAAAATGTCCAGCATCCTGAACCTGGTTTATATTACAGCTGCAACTACTGCAATCGCCCTGGCCACCGTGACGACACATGTCGCATGAAGCCGTCCGTGTGCTACATGTGCGGCTCTACGGGACACTCCGAACCGACGTGCCCGAAGAAGATCTGTCTTAATGTAAGTACAAGGTGTTTTATCAAAACAATATTCATTTTTATAGATTTGTTTTTACATATATCTTCAAATGTTATTACATCCAATTAACTGAATTCTTTCTCTCTGTTCAGTGTGGCTCCCCGAGCCAGATGTACACTAACATGTGCCACAACTGCTACAACTGGGACTCGCTGTGGTGCGCCGAGTGCGGACAGAACGGCCACCCAGCCAGTCACTGTCCCGACATGTGGCGACGATATCATAATACCGTAAGTGTTTGTGTGTAAATACTATTGCACTATATTTAGATTTCAGGAATACAATCATTGGGTTTGACTTATTGATTTCATTTCCTTGCCATTAAAAAGGCACAATACTGATGTCTCGAAGAAATGAGGCCCTGGTCTAATGTTATTTTGCTTCAGCTCAAAGTTTGGTTCCGGCCATGATTAATTAGCTATTATTTTTCTGCTGGTGATAACAAAAGGTGATCTTAAATCAAAATGTTGTAACAAAAACATTTTTTTCCCAACAGATTGACAACAACTCTCCTTTGGAGCGCTGCCACCAAACCAAGAAGCACTACCAGCTGTTCTGCAGCGGCTGCGCGCGCCGAGGACACCTCGTGAACAACTGTCGAGTGTCCCTGCCATTCTCGGGGCTGCCCATCAACTCGCCCTACGTGTGTCTGTACCGGCCCTTATACCAACCGACCCCCGACCAGGTCATCACACCCGACACGACATACACCAAGCGACAGTCCGAGTCACCCACCACACATGAGACATATGTCAACAAGAAGAGGAATCTGTCAGCTAGTGACGAGAATGAACGACGCAACCCGAAAAACCCAGCGCCGCAAAGAAATACTTCCGTCAGCAAAGTTACTGTGGTGGAAACTAAAAAGACGGAGCCTAAGAACAATGACCAGAATGATAATAAAAATCAAGGTGCCGCAAAAAAACCACCCAACTTCATACCGATCAGCTCCGCTAACCATGACAAGAAAGGCAACATGATTCAAGACAGTGGAATCTCTTTAGACACAAATAAAGCAGAGCTTCGGAACTGGTTCAAGCGCAAAGCGGTGCAAAAGATAGCGTTCTTCCATAAGCGGTCCAAGAGCGTGCGCCCGGCTGCTGCTGCGCTCAAGAAGACGCGCGGTGACCTGATCAAGAGACTGCACTCATCTATCGCCTCGCTGTACAGAAAAGAGAAAATGTCGTCGAAAAACTTGAAGAAGGTCGTAAAGTTACAGAAACAGGTGCTGTTCTTGTCTAGTGTATAAAATATAATTAGGAGATAAAGGTTTTATATTGGGGCCAATCAGAGGCACGCACGGCAGAAGACAAGCCGGTGTATGATGTACTACTTGTGCTCCCCGATCGGGAACACTTATGTTTGTCTAACTTGCCGATTTGGAGTAATCGCATTTTACCTATGTATAATTATTAATAAACTTAGTGTAAAGCATTCCTTTTTTTTTTCTTTATAAACACCCACACACAGTCATAGTCACATTATATACACGGCACTCAATCATTCAATTACTAACAATTTACATAATTTTGATGTATTCAATAAAACCGACTTTAAAAAAAAGACAATCGACTTTCAAAGAAACACGACAACGGAAAAAATAACTGATTGTTCGAAAGTTGGTGGCAAAAATGGATATACATGTCATGGGTCATGGTTTTAATTTTTTGTAAATTCGTTTTATCCAGGTTTTCGAAGTTAGTTAGTTTCACTTGTGGGTTTTTTGAAACTTGATATATTTTTTTTTCTGTAAATATATATTTTACCCTATTTAATTGTTCACATGCAATTAAATGTAAGCGTACGGTAGTGAGCAAGTCAAGTTCCAGCAACGGGCCGCACGCATGCTGTGCACTATTTACATGAACAGTTTTGACCTCCCTGTAGCTCAGTCCCTATTGCAAGTACACAGGTAAAATTGTATCTACGTAATCGTATAATAAAATAAAAAAGAAGCTTTTATTATTTCTTGCAAAAAAAAAGAAAACACAATAAGTAAAAAACTAAATCTAATTTCTACTAACTAATATTGATAATAAAAAGAAACTGATATTAAACTACATACTAAGTACTATTAGAAATAATCACTGTGCAAGAACCCCTCCGCAGGTGAAGGCCTCCTCCAAGGAGCCCCAATTATTTCTATCTTGGGCTGCTTGCGTCCATCTAGAGCCAGCCATTTTTATTATTTCGTCCGTCCATCTTGTAAGCGGTCGTCCTCTTTTGTGAGAAAATAGTGAAGAAATAAGCAGTTGTTTTATATCATAAAATGTGGACACACTGAAACGTAATCATATACTCATATGTATATGAGCTTAAGCAGGATGCAAAATAATTTCACAGATATAGCTTCACTAGATCCTGAAATATGACCCTGTGGAAACAGCTAATTTTGGCACTGATTCATCACTGGCCGCTAATCAAAATCTTTAGGCCCCTACCAATATTGTCCTAGCGTTATGAAATTTAGCACACATGTCGTGTGTAATATGTAGATTATAAAAAAGAATAAAATGAGAAATTGGTCAAGCGTGAGTTGGCTTAATCGATTAGCGAATTTTTTATAAAAATATTTATGGACCGGTGATACAACGAGAATACGATGAGGGGGGGAAGAGGTTGTATTTGCAAGAACACATAATGGCACAGAAAGAAAAAAAAATTGGCAGGATTTCTTGAAAACAAGTATTGAAATCCCACGAAAAACACACTTCTTTAGAAGGGGGGCCAAGTTCCTATCGCCTAATTATTTGCCTATAAAGAGTTGAAATTCAATCCAAAGCCCAGTTTATGTAGATGCACTTTAAAATCGATCATAGGTATTCACCAAAGGCCTGATCTTAATACTACTTCTAACAAGTACACACATCAAAAGTGTCTAGGGATCAACATATATTTTTGCAATAACTTTTCTCCTGATTGATATTAATTAAAATTTTCTTTAAGGATTCATCAAATAAAGTGTTTTCGTTTGTCACAGTAACGATAAACCAAGTCACCTTTGCATTAATAAAGAAATTTGCCATTTTCCTAATAAAGGGATATTTGACATTTGAACCACTAACACAAAAGTTCGAAAAAAAGACTGAAATAACAGTTTTCTCTAAAATTTTATTGGGTAACTTAAACAATTAATAATCCGTGTTTCTACCGCGAACACTAACAACACAAGAACATCGGTTTGGCATACTCAAAATGAGTTCATCCAAATCACGCTGTGGAATGGCCGCCCATGTTCGTTGCAACAACAAAAAAAGGTCTTCTTGCGACTGGATACCCTCCATATTCGGCAGAGCTCTTCTCTGTAGCATATCCCATGCATGCTCAATCGGGTTCAAGTCTGGCGACTGAGCAGGCCAGGGCAGGACATTGATGTTAGCTGCGGCGAGAGTCTGTCTTACAACTCTTGCGGTGTGCGGTCGTGCATTATCATGCATTAACTGAAATAAGGGACCGATTTGCACTTGTAGAGGAACGATGACGTCTGATACAATCGTTTCAGCATAAATTTGAGCGTTGAGGTTGCCTCTGATCCAAATCAACTCAGTTCTTCCGCCGATCCAAATACCCGCCCATACCATGATGGTTCCACCACTATAAGGATGGACTTCCTGGCAGGATTTTAATCGCTGTTGGCGTCCAGGGGTTCTCCAGTGTCGTATACGTCTTGTATCCGGTCTCATACCAAAACGAGACTCATCAGAAAAGCACACGAAACGCCATTGTTCTTCTGCCCAATTTCTGTGTTCAAGAGCCCATTGATATCGAATCCTACGATTGTGCATTGCTATAGGTGGTACCCGTAGCGGTCTTCGGGAATGAAGGTTCACTTCATGCAAGCGGTTTCTGACTGTTTGGTCGCTAATTAAGTTCCCTGAAGAGTGATGAAGCCTCACGGCTAACATCATGGCGGTTATTGTTGGAGCTCTTCGAGTTAAGATTTGAATGTATCGGTCTTGTCTCCGTGTGGTGCAGCGATACCGTCCTCCATGGCGCTCAGCCACGGTACCAGTGCTTCGGTAACGTGTCCAAAGTCGACTGATAACACTCTGACTTGTATTCAGAGCTAAAGCCACAGTACGTTGCCGGGAACCAGCTTCTATCATTCCCACGGCTCTGAGCATTTCTTCCCTGCTTAAATGACGTCGCCGCTCCATAATAACGTTGGTTTTAATCAGTAGTAGGGAAACAGTAGCACTAATAATGTCTTCAATGCGTTGTATGTTTTTATAGGGAAAATATTGACAGCTGATTTTCATCTTTTACTCGAATTTGATTCACAGTTCCTGATTCAAATTATGAAATGCACCAAACAGGATCCATATAAATTTATAAAATCATAAATTTATTACAAAGCCACATCTCAATCTCAAGAAATCCGCATAAAAATGCTTGATCCCTAGACACTTTTGATGTGTGTATGACCACTTTCCATACGTTTCAAAATCTGACAATAAAAGTTAATGTATAGATATGAGGTAAGTAAAGTAGAAAGAGTACCTGTAAGTTAAGAAAATAACGTCTCATAGAAATTAATACGATTTAATCGCTACGAAATCTAAAAAAATATTCCTTAAGGCGCTGTGTTCAGTAAAAATAGGCTTCTTAAAACAATTTTTTAGCCAAATGTATACATTTCAGAGCAGCCAAAAATTTATATGTTAATCTTGATTATATGTAGCAGGAAACCATTGTTTTCAAAACACGTTTTGAATTAATTTTCTCGATAGAAAAAAATCCTAAAGTAACCCCTAAAATTGAATTTATAACAGTTGTAACTGTATTATTAATCATCAAATCTTGATAAAATTGAGAAGAGCGATGTAAAATATAATACTAAATGAAACCATTGTTTTTGTTTATCGATTTAACTAAGATATTCTAAATTAAATAATGTATTTAATGATAAATAACGTGAACGAAACGTCGCTCCATCGCGGCGTCCATTGCCTTCTCTTTCACTTCTATGCTTAGCGACAGTGACCGCTGAGGCGTGGTGCTTGTCGGACCTATGTCACTTTTTGCTTTACCCCGCACAGAAAATAATTATATTTACGTGTCTGTTTGTTGATGAATAATCATATTTCGTTTTTGCCCGGGTTCAAACCCCAGGTTTACATTATATGCTTTTTGTAGATTTTAATTGAAATAAATGCTTTTTAATTTACTGTTGTATTTTTGCCGATATTTTATTTGATTTTTTTCTGTAATTATTCTTTTTACTTTTTCGCGGCACATTTTTCTTCACCTGTATGTGTTCGGGTTCAAACCCCAGCCTTACGTTGTATGCTTTTTGTTGGATTTCTTATTTGCAATTGTTTTTTTTTTTAATTATTATTAATTTATCCGATTTTCTGTATTTTTTGTAGTAATTGTTCCATCTTTTTAAATATATTCTTTTTGTAACAATTATAATGCAAACTAATATTTAAAATCAATTCGTTATAATTTTCTTTCTACAAATTTCTAGAAATTAATAATAAATAATAATAATAAGCCTTTATTTAACCATGAATTTCTTAGTTCATAATATAATTTAAAAAAAGAAAAACAATAAAAATAACAGTTAATTTGATAATAGTTCAAAACAGTAAATTTAGATTTCATTTTGTTGCATTATTCATGGCCCCTTTCAGTATAGGCCTCCTCCAAGTGCCTCCATCTATTTCACTCGTACAAACCCGATTTCGATAAGAGTTGCAGTTTTGAAGAAGAAATCTTTTATTTTTTTAAATATCCGAAAATGCATTTTTTTTAACAGTTACTCTAAACAGCTGTTTATAAATAGTAATTTCTAGAAATGATATATTTCTAACAGTTTCATGAAAAAAGGACATAACACAAAAAATTTAAGCAGAACGGACAAAGCGCATTATAAAAATAAAAAAGAAAACAAAAAAAATAATAAAAAATGAAAATATGTATAAAGTACACATTTTCGAAAATCGCAAGGTAAAGTCGGATTCGATCCTGGTGCTCGTCTAATGCGAACCGGGACTGTGACGAACAGAGCCAACCGTACCTCGGGGTTGGGTTGTGAAATTACCCTTCTAAATGTAGATGGAATAGAAAAGAAAAACAATAAAAATAACAGTTGATTTGATAATAGTTCAAAACAGTAAATTTAGATTTCATTTTGTTGCATTATTCATGGCCCCTTTCAGTATAGGCCTCCTCCAAGTGCCTCCATCTATTTCAATCTTTTTGTGTTGTGTTATTCTAAGCACTCGTACAAACCCGACTTCGATAAGAGTTGCAGTTTTGAAGAAAAAATCTTTTATTTTTTTAAATATCCGAAAATGCATTTTTTTTAACAGTTACTCTAAACAGCTGTTTATAAATAGTAATTTCTAGAAATGATATATTTCTAACAGTTTCATGAAAAAAGGACATAACACAAAAAATTTAAGCAGAACGGACAAAGCGCATTATAAAAATAAAAAAGAAAACAAAAGTAATAATAAAAAATGAAAATATGTATAAAATATACATTTTCGAAAATCGCAAGGTAAAGTGAACGGATGTGGGATTCGAACCTGCTGCTCGTCTAATGCGAACCGGGACTGTGACGAACAGAGCCAACCGTACCTCGCGGTTGGGTTGTGAAATTACGGTTCTAAATGTAGATGGAATAGAGAATGGTTGGTATAGATTTAATAGAACGTGCGTATTTCTCGATGCACGACGCCTCACCTCACGCATCGAGGTACTCGCGCGGAGCGCCCCGCGCCCCGCAGTGGGCGGGGCTAGTCGTGTCCCACTTCGTCTGCTTCACCCCCTCAAATACCTAAAAGTTTGCTATTCACAGCGTCTTAATGTAACTTTTTAGGTTAGCATTTGACGTTAAGATATAGAGTGTTAGAACTAAATTAATAGGTGACTCTCGAATTGTAATCTATAATAGGAGAATAATTAAATTAATATAGAAATACCTCATAATTAATAATATAAGTAAAATTACACAAAAAAAAAAAATATCTATACTTTTGTACGCAGTGCGATAGACTGCGAATTCGGTTGACTTGTTTCTGACATTCTCCCGTTACGTAAAGTTACGAAGGGTTCGCATTAGTCTATATTATCGTTTGACTTCTGTTTTGACGCAAATCGTCTTGATAGAGCAATCCTTGAAGCTATTTGAAAGCTACTAAAATATTTGTGTAGATTTGTTAGTCAACTATGTATTTGTAGATTCAAGTTGTCAATATTTGTTCGTGTAAAAGATGGGACGAATATAATTACAATAATATATTATGACAAGAAGACAATTCATGTGAAAATAATCGAGGATTCTTTCGATGCAAAGCTTTTTCTTGGTTCACTAACTTTGGTGCTAATCACATGCAGTATTTAATATACACTGGTCATCACAAAAATCGGCCCACCTATATTTTACACCGAAAGGCATGATTTCATATTTTGAATGAAACAAATTATATAATTATTGATTTGTTTACTAAATAACGTCAGTTTTTTTATGAATTAGTCATTAAATTGTTTATTTTAATTGTATTTTTTTACAATTTTACAAAAATTAAAGAAAATCGCTATTTTAACCATATTTTAGCTTCAAGTTGAACACTCTGTAACTTTTTAGTCTTACATGTTATTTATACAAAACTTTCACGGCAATATTTGGTGTTTCCCCCTCTTGCTCTAATCACTGCCAGCATTTGCTGTTTCATTGGCCTTATTAAAATGGTGATGCTTTCTTGAGGAATTCGATCCCATTCTTCTCTAATGGCGGTTTCCAAGGCTTCCAAGGTTGTAGGGGCGGATTCTTGAGCTCTAAGCTTCTGTTTTAGCGTGTCCCATATGTGCTCTAAAGGATTTAAATCCGAAACTATTGCTAGCCAGTCCATAACACGAATGCCAACCTCTTCCACGTACTGTCTAATAATACGCGGTACGTGTGGCAGTGCATTATCATGCATAAACTGGAAATTTTCGCCGATGTAACCTGCATACGGCAACACATGATCTTCTAGGATGTCCGTTATGTAACGTGGAGCAGTTAAAGAACCCCTATTGCGAAACACCAACTCTGTACGTGCTGTCAAAGATATCCCGCCCCAAAACATAACAGGGCCTCCACCGTAACTGACAGTTTCTCTAATACAGCACTGAGCGTAACGTTCTCCTGGCCTACTCATGACATTACGGAGCCCATCAGAGCCGTATAAAGTCATTTTGCTCTTATTACAGAATAAAACTGAAGCCCACTGGTCTACAGCGTGGCGCCATAATGGTGACATTAAATTAACACACGAGTAGTGCTAGTGCCCATTAATCATATGACATTTGATATTTTAAAATAACTCGAAAAAAGAAAAAAAAATTTTTCAAACAAAATAAATAATATAAAAGTAACCAAAATTGGGATCACCCTTGCAAAAATTCATTCATGCAATTACTTACCTCGGAGGTGCTCGGAGCGTACAGACCTAGTTAGCGGGCTAGCACACAAGCGTAAATCGTACGGACGACAGCACATCAAGCTAAGGTTACAATCAGTCAGATGTCTTTATCCGATTTTCAACTTTATCACTAAAGCATTAAGGCTCAAGGTTGATTGATAATATCTGACGGTTTCGGGCGGCTTGACCTGCTGTCGTCCGTACCTACGTATTCGTAATCGGTAATAAGATTCTTTGTCGGCTTTTATCAATGAATCCGGCGGCGCGCGCGCTGTTTGCTCTAATGGTACCTACAGCGGAACTAGTTATAGTCAAACACTAATCACATCCCACTTAACTGTTATTATTACTTATAAGTAACTATCATCAGTTCATCACTAGTCACTGCTTTTATTTTAAATTTTCTTATGTTCAATGAGTTCACCTTGTTGGCGGACACAGACAAGTTTATACAAGTACTAATAAATAAGATAACACAAATAACGTTCGTAACACGAGAAATAAAACGACCGAACTAAAATAAAACAAAGCGTCTTTATCGCGGTACCATAATCTAATTACTATTCTAATTACACAAAAATAATTAATAAAACAATAGACTAAGCGTCTTTTCCACAAAAACATTCACAGAACTTGTATTTAACGAAATTATGCACAGCCGGTATTATGCGTATCAAGGACACGCAGACACGCGTTCGTCTAGCATACTAAGGAAGTAAGGAACAAAAAATAAATATTTAATAATTTGCGGAGGCGCGGTAGGGTGGGTCGAGGGGAGGTGGGCCGCATGTCGCTTGCGCGAGCGCCGTCGACAAAGATAATGTTTTGCATCTCTCTTCCGCACGAATGTACCTGTAACCTATGATCCATGACCTCGGCAAATGACCGCTGCGCGACAGCTGACGCTCTCTAAATACAGGTTGCTCTAAATGGTAGTTTCTAAAAATTTAAGTAACTTCGTTAATAATAACATTTTATGAAAATAAAATCTCTTCATGACGCCAAAATGTAACAAATTATATGTGTTTTTAGTTAATGTCGCCATTATCGCGCCACGTTGTATAGTTCATTCAAGATGTTCCCTCGCAAATTGTAGTCTGGCTTGGCGATGAGCTGCAGTCAGCTGTGGTGCTGTTGCTGGCTTGTGAGGTCTTTAGTTCTATTCACGAAGTCTTCTTCTCACCGTGCTATCACTTATAGTCACACCCCGCACTTCACGCAGCCGCCGATGGAGATCTACACCAGAAAGGTGCCGATTTCTTAGAGCCGATGTCACAATAAAGCGGTCATCTCTTTGAGTGGCGACCCTTTGTCTTCCAGAACCTGTTCTCCTACGGTACTGCCCAGTCTCTTGAAACCTCTGGTATACTCTCCGAACAGCAGATCAACTGAGATGTTGTCAACGAACGACAACACGTTGACTGAAACCCGCTCGCAACAAAGCTACAACTTGAACCGCTTCAGCTTCAGTAGTATCCATTATTTGAGGTTAATTCAATCCGAATTATAATGATAATCAATAAAGTGACAATCGTCAATAATAATAACAAAAATTAAAATTCCTGGTTGCGAATTAAACAGAGCTTAAGTGAATACTGCCATATTCATCAAACCGGAATTGGGCAGTGTTTATTTTAAAAATGTTTATTAAGTAGCCTCATATTTGTAAACATTTATCGTAATCACATGTCAGAGATCTTATTTGACCCTAGACATAAACAAAAGATAGTTATAAATATTTATCTTTGAAATTGTAAAGATCAATAGTGAAAAAACATTGTGGGCCGATTTTTGTGATGACCAGTGTACATAACATAAGTAAGATTTAACTTATTAATAACTAGCGGCCGCCAGCGACTTCGTTCGCGTGGAGTTAGTTATGTTCCGCTCCTATTGGTCGCAGCGTGATTTTATATATCACTACATATTATAAAACAAGGTCACTTTCTTCTTCCCTACGTCCGCGTCCCCTTGAATAATTAAATCTTTAAAACTACGCAACGGATTTTGATAGAGTTTTTAATAGATAGAGTGATTCAAGAGGAAGGTTTATATTTATAATAATTAATAATATCCATCAAATTGTAGAGAAATACTATTATTTTTGAGGTTTCTAATGTGATGTCGTAAATAATTAATTTTTTTCCGCGTTTGTAGTGAAACACTGGCTGAAACCTACGAGATGAAGACGGCAAATAACGATTCTGTGGACACCAAAATACCGAGTTACCTGTGATTGACTTCTTCCTGCTTTTGACATCGCTACAGCTCTTTGCGTTTCATACGTGGTCAAACGATGTCGCTCCATGACGTAAAAAAACTCTAAAAATCCAAATTTCCAATCCAAGTTCAATTTTAGGAATATACAATATGTTAAGAAAACCCTGTCCGACCCATAAGGATAATAAAGGTTAGGTAAACACTTGACCAAATATAATATAAAATTTTACATAATCATCATAGTAACAATACTAATGAATTTTGAAATAATCCTTTTTTCCGGGGAATTAATTCCAATTTCCCCGAAATTTGGTAATTTTTAAAAAAGTGACAACACCGTTATTATTATAAGCGAATAGCGACGCGACCACGTCACAGGTGCCGCGTGCGTGCCTCCCGCCGCCCGCGGAATGGGGTTGCTTACAGCGAAATAATATTTATTTTTTTAGGGGGATTTTTTTTACGTTTTGCCTGTCTTTGTGGGCATTATTAGAATCAGTTATCGATACCTAACAATACCTTCACGGATCATACAGGGTTTTCTTTACATATTGTATGTATAGGTTTTCTTTGTTTATTAAAACTGATTTCAAATTATTGTTAAAATCATAAAATTGAACTTGGATTGGAAATTTGGATTTTATATACATTCGCATTCGCTTTTGAATTTGTGAAAAAGAAACAAAGGATACGCGATTTTTTTACAACCAGCCAGATGTCCTCTACCTAGATCAAAAACTTCACATAGGTATTCCCTATTTCGTAAGAAATGATATAATAATTGATTAATAATTTCAAATAGTGTTGCTTAGACATTTCTGATGTGTATTAACTTAAACTGTTTTACCTGTTTTTGTTGTTTGTTTGTTGCTGTTTGTTTCTACTGCAAACACACACAAACAAAAAAAAAACAACACATACAAATAACAAACCACAAACACACAATACAAAAGTGTTTTTGTTGTCTTTGTGTTTTTGTCGTTTGTTTTTATGGAAATACATAGTTTAATTATCATTAGGTAATAAAGGTATAACGGAATGGCTGCTCATGGAGGCGCGGGTTCGATCCCCGCGCAGCGCAAATATTTGTATGCATGAATATGAATATTTACACTGGTCTGGTCGTGCCTTGGAAAGCACGTCTAGCCGTTTGTCCAGAAAATGTCGAAGTTTAGCCAAATTCAGCAGTTAGACTGGTAAATCGCACCCCAGACTCCTAGGGGCCATCCATAAAGTACGTCACACGAATTTCATGATTTTTTGAGCCCCCCCTCCGTCCTTGTCACAGGTGTTCACATTTCTGAGACCCCCCCCCCCCAATGTGACGTCACATGTTTTGCAATTTCACATCGAAAAATTATTAAATTAAAACAGCAGTTCCGAATTTAGTTTTATTTCCATTTAAATAAAGTACTTTTTATGAAATCAACATTATATCAATTATTTGAAACAATAACAAAGCAATAAACTATTGAATATAAAGAAAAGAAAGAAACCCAAAGGGCTCGATCGGCGAGTGTCACTAAAGCGAGTATGATCTCGTAAAGAAAACAATTTAAACCGTATTGTCCCAAAGATAGAGTTGGAAATATTTTTTAGTTTATAATTAATATTTCAAATAACGCGATTATTACCTCTAGCTATATTCGATTTTGAAATGTGATGTCACGAAACATAGTACCCCACCCACCCCTTGTCACACCATGTCACACTTTGTCGACACCCCTCTCCCCCCTTTATGTGTGACGTACTTTATGGATGACCCCTTAAAAGCTGAAAAGCTTCGGATGCAACTGGGATTAACGCTGAGACGATGATGATGAATAAACTTATATTGGAAACAGTAAGTTACACACATATGACACATAGGCATTAGCCTATTTTGCTAATAATCATTACATATCTAATCTCTAGGGCTAATCTCAGGAACTACTGGTCCAATTTGAAAAATTATTTTTGCGTTGGATAGCCCACTAATCCAGGAAGGCTTTAGGCTTCATATAAAATCACGCTGCGACCAATAGGAGCGGAGCATATAAAAAAATATCGAAACCTACGCGGGAAAATATATACAATAAGTATAACTAGTTATAATTAATCTATATATATATATATATTGGCCCCGATTCAATTGTTTACAAACTAAATTAAATTTAAGTTCTATGCATCTCTTCCTTTCTATTTCATTAAGAAAAGAACGGAATATAAAATGTCAGTTTAGACCTGTCAAATTAGTGCGCTCCTGACGTAAACTGGCGTAATTTTAGTCGCCATGTTTATAATTGCATCCAAACTGTCTATGTAGTATCTTAATTTAACCGGATTAAACTAAAATGTTATCTTCTATCCTTTTCTTAACGAAATGGAAAGAAAAAGATGCAGTTAACTTAAAATTAGTGTAATTTGTGAACAACAGAATCGGCGCTATTATCTAGTAACCTCATACAATATAAACTGAACGCTAATAACAATTTGTTTGCTTTGATGTGATGTCGTCAACCAGTGCAACTTATGATTAGAAATAAATAACTATAACAATTAAAATATGAAATTAAATAAATAAGTGCAGGATACGATTAGACACAAATAAATACCTTAGTGTAAATATTTATTCTTAAAACATACCCTGTTACGATATGACTCATCAAAATGGCTAAATAAACATCATTAGTAAATGAGAACCATGAATATGTATTGAAATAGAAATTCATTTTTGTGGTGTAATTACATAATAACTCGTTCTCAAAACACATTAGGATGTCATTAACAAAGCTATTCGTCACATCATTATGCATAATAATTAGTAAATGAGATAGTTACATTATTATTTGTCCTCGACTATATATTGACATTGAAATGCAGCTTGACAATCAGTTGTATTTCTGACTTCGTGCATCTAAATTCTTTGTGCTGCAAACTTAAAAAAATTGGAAACCATTAATCATGCTTTCTTATAAATCTGTGAGTGTCGGATTGAACATAGCGGAAAACGCGCCCAAGAGTACGATGCGTCATTACTGGCGCACCAGCAAGCCCACTACTCCGTATCAAAAGGTGAACGTTCAGGAAGGCCCCGCTGCACCATCAATTAACAACAAACCAGG
This sequence comes from Sesamia nonagrioides, assembly GCA_017933935.1. Lineage (NCBI taxonomy): Eukaryota > Metazoa > Arthropoda > Insecta > Lepidoptera > Noctuidae > Sesamia > Sesamia nonagrioides. The sequence continues at coordinate 26,914 of JADWQK010001871.1, read as the reverse complement.
CGATGTGAACCAAACACCAAAGTCCAAAGAAGAAAAACGTGACCCGACCACCAAACCTCTCACTGTCGATCTGTCTATACTCCAGTCTACTGTACCACATAACTTAACGAGAACGATTGAAATAATTGAACTGGACAATGAAAGTGCTATACTTCTTGAATCTAGTGATGAAGATGAGGCGATTGAAGTGGCGTTACCTCCAAAGCCAACCATTACTATTGAAAGCACAGATGAAGATGACCTCCACATTCAAGAAAACTTTAGTATGGGAAATGTGTCTGGACTCACAGAATATGAAGACTACGGAGATATAAACCAGGCCGAAGATGTTTCCCAATTTTTCTCGACAAAAATACCTTCGATTTTGAACGAGAACCTTGACTTTAAGCAAACGTCAGATGGCAAGGTGTATATAACAGGAGTAAGATATTCTCGGGCAACACTTCGTGCAGATATGGAGAAATTCTATAATGAGAGCTGGGGTGGAGAGAATTTCGACCACAGGGAGATACAGAAAAGCATGCCACGTAAGTTCATAGTTTCCTATTACACATTTTATTTATTTTCCACCAGTTTGTTTTATAATTTTCCAATTTATTATTATAAAACTGTGTTGAGAGAGGCACTGCAGAGCAAAGGCCCCTTTACCATCTCCTATTTTTCCAGGCTACTGCACACTCAAACATAATTAATCATATTAATTTCTTTTCAGGTGATAAGAGTTTGTGGGTGATGATTGATCCTAAGGACAGAGTACCATCGCTGGCTAAAAGGAAAATCATGTGAGTAAATATTCATATTTTTTTTATTTCTTTTGTAGATTTCTTGTGATTTTTTATTGTGCTCCTAAATCTAGCATTACAGATATCGGAAATATGAAATCTATAATTGTAATATCTACCTTTCAATGATTTTATTGAGGAGTTCAACCTAGAAAAAATAATAATATTCAAGTTCTCATTAATGTTTATAAAAATGTCCAGCATCCTGAAACTGGTTTATATTACAGCTGCAACTACTGCAACCGCCCTGGCCACCGTGACGACACATGTCGCATGAAGCCGCCCGTGTGCTACATGTGCGGCTCTACGGGACACTCCGAACCGATGTGCCCCAAGAAGATCTGTCTTAATGTAAGTACAAGGTGTTTTATTAAAACAATACTCATTTGTATAGATTCGTTGTTACATATATCTTCAAATAAATGTTATTATATCCAATTAACTGAATTCTTTCTCTCTGTTCAGTGTGGCTCCCCGAGCCAGATGTACACTAATATGTGTCGCAACTGCTACAACTGGGACTCGCTGCGGTGCGCCGAGTGCGGACAGAACGGCCACCCAGCCAGTCACTGTCCCGACATGTGGCGACGATATCATAATACCGTAAGTGTTTGTGTGTAAATACTATTGCACTATATTTAGATTTCAGGAATACAATCATTGGGTATGACTTATTGATTTCATTTCCTTGCCATTAAAAAGGCACAATACTGATGCCTCGAAGAAATGGGGCCCTAGTTTAATGTAATTTTGCTTCCGTTCAAAGTTTGGATCCGGCCATGATAAATTAACTATTATTCTGCTGCTCGTGATAACAAAAGGTGATCTCAAATTAAAACGTTTTAACAAAAACATTTTTTCCCCAACAGATTGACAACAACTCTCCTTTGGAGCGCTGCAACCAAACCAAGAAGCACTACCAGCTGTTCTGCAGCGGCTGCGCGCGCCGAGGACACCTCGTGCACAACTGTCGAGTGTCCCTGCCATTCTCGGGGCTGCCCATCAACTCGCCCTACGTGTGTCTGTACCGGCCCTTATACCAACCGACCCCCGACCAGGTCATCACACCCGACACGACATACACCAAGCGACAGTCCGAGTCACCCACCACACATGAGACATATGTCAACAAGAAGAGGAATCTGTCAGCTAGTGACGAGAATGAACGACGCAACCCGAAAAACCCAGCGCCGCAAAGAAATACTTCCGTCAGCAAAGTTACTGTGGTGGAAACTAAAAAGACGGAGCCTAAGAACAATGACCAGAATGATAATAAAAATCAAGGTGCCGCAAAAAAACCACCCAACTTCATACCGATCAGCTCCGCTAACCATGACAAGAAAGGCAACATGATTCAAGACAGTGGAATCTCTTCAGACACAAATAAAGCAGAGCTTCGGGACTGGTTCAAGCGCAAAGCGGTGCAAAAGATAGCGTTCTTCCATAAGCGGTCCAAGAGCGTGCGCCCGGCTGCTACTGCGCTCAAGAAGACGCGCGGTGACCTGATCAAGAGACTGCACTCATCTATCGCCTCGCTGTACAGAAAAGAGAAAATGTCGTCGAAAAACTTGAAGAAGGTCGTAAAGTTACAGAAACAGGTGCAGTTCTTGTCTAGTGTATAAAATATAATTAGGAGATAAAGGTTTTATATTGACACTAGAGGCACGCACTGCAGAAGAGAAGCTGGTGTATGATGTACTACTTGTGCTTCCCGATTGGGAACACTTATGTTTGTCTAACTTGCCGTTTTGATGTGATTACACTTTATCTATAATTAATAAACTAAGTGTAAAACATTCCTTTTTTTTTTACTTTAAACACCCATACTTACACTCATAGGTCCGTATTACAGAACGACACTCAAACTCAAGCTCTACTTAAGCCTCGTTTCAAGCCTTTTGGTTGGTTGAAACTAGTTTTAAGTAATGCTTAAGCAGATATCAATGCTTGAGTAACGTTCTGTAATACGGACCATAGTCTCATTACATACACAACACTCAATCATTGAATTGATAATATGTAATTTTACATGATTATGATTTATTCAATAAAACTGTTTTACAAAAAAAACCGACTTCCAAAGAAACACTACAAAGTGAAAACTATTTTAAAGACAAGGTGGCAAAAACGAAAATACATATATAAGTACACACATCAAAAGTGTCTAGGGATCAACATATATTTTTGCAATAACTTTTCTCCTGATTGATATTAATTAAAATTTTCTTTAAGGATTCATCAAATAAAGTGTTTTTGTTTGTCACAGTAACGATAAACCAAGTCACCTTTGCATTAATAAAGAAATTTGCCATTTTCCTAATAAAGGGATATTTGACATTTGAACCACTAACACAAAAGTTCGAAAAAAAGACTGAAATAACAGTTTTCTCTAAAATTTTATTGGGTAACTTAAACAATTAATAATCCGTGTTTCTACCGCGAACACTAATAACACAAGAACATCGGTTTGGCATACTCAAAATGAGTTCATCCAAATCACGCTGTGGAATGGCCGCCCATGTTCGTTGCAACAACAAAAAAGGTCTTCTTGCGACTGGATACCCTCCATATTCGGCAGAGCTCTTCTCTGTAGCATATCCCATGCATGCTCAATCGGGTTCAAGTCTGGCGACTGAGCAGGCCAGGGCAGGACATTGATGTTAGCTGCGGCGAGAGTCTGTCTTACAACTCTTGCGGTGTGCGGTCGCGCATTATCATGCATTAACTGAAATAAGGGACCGATTTGCACTTGTAGAGGAACGATGACGTCTGATACAATCGTTTCAGCATAAATTTGAGCGTTGAGGTTGCCTCTGATCCAAATCAACCCAGTTCTTCCGCCGATCCAAATACCCGCCCATACCATGATGGTTCCACCACTATAAGGATGGACTTCCTGGCAGGATTTTAATCGCCGTTGGCGTCCAGGGGTTCTCCAGTGTCGTATACGTCTTGTATCCGGTCTCATACCAAAACGAGACTCATCAGAAAAGCACACGAAACGCCATTGTTCTTCTGCCCAATTTCTGTGTTCAAGAGCCCATTGATATCGAATCCTACGATTGTGCATTGCCATAGGTGGTACCCGTAGCGGTCTTCGGGAATGAAGGTTCACTTCATGCAAGCGGTTTCTGACTGTTTGGTCGCTAATTAAGTTCCCTGAAGAGTGATGAAGCCTCACGGCTAACATCATGGCGGTTATTGTTGGAGCTCTTCGAGTTAAGATTTGAATGTATCGGTCTTACCTCCGTGTGGTGCAGCGATACCGTCCTCCATGGCGCTCAGCCACGGTACCAGTGCTTCGGTAACGTGTCCAAAGTCGACTGATAACACTCTGACTTGTATTCAGAGCTAAAGCCACAGTACGTTGCCGGGAACCAGCTTCTATCATTCCCACGGCTCTGAGCATTTCTTCCCTGCTTAAATGACGTCGCCGCTCCATAATAACGTTGGTTTTAATCAGCAGTAGGGAAACAGTAGCACTAATAATGTCTTCAATGCGTTGTATGTTTTTATAGGGAAAATATTGACAGCTGATTTTCATCTTTTACTCGAATTTGATTCACAGTTCCTGATTCAAATTATGAAATGCACCAAAAGGATCCATATAAATTTATAAAATCATAAATTTATTACAAAGCCACATCTCAATCTCAAGAAATCCGCATAAAAATGCTTGATCCCTAGACACTTTTGATGTGTGTATGTACATGTCACGGTCATGGTATTTGGTTTTTGTGTATTCGTTTATGCCACAGACTTCCGAAATTGTAATTTTTTACTTGCAGATTTTGTGAAAGTTGATTTTTTGCTTTTTTTTTTCCATTTTTAGTTGCGAAGAGAACTGTTCAGCTGCATCCAGTCAGACTGGACGCTAACGCCAACCAGTTTGGATCCCGACCGGGACTGTCTGCAGAAGCTGCAATATTGTGTTTTAAGAGTGCTGTCAAACACTATATCTACCCAAAGAAACACATCTGTGTACACGTGCTTCCTTGACCTTTCCAAAGCTTTTGACCTGGTCTCAAAGTGCATCTTGTGGGAGAAAATTTTGGTTTAAAAACCAACCGTTTATAACATCTTCCGTGATATAGATACTGAATGAATGTTTTTAATCATCTAAGTTTGATTTAGCTTCTTCAAAATAATAACATATCAAATAAAATAAATGCTATTTTATAATTCTAATATGTAATCGCTCACAACCACAGCTCGCAACTCTTTACCGAAGATTACCGATTACAGCCGAATGCAAGCGTTAGAATGCTCGGCTAGATTCGGTAATTTGAAAAATCGGTTATTTGGCAATTACACCATACATTTTGCCAGTGTCTGCTGCATAGTTTATTTAAAAGTTAGACATAAGTCCCCGCTTGTACTTTTTTTTAAAATAATTATAAACTAGTCTCTTGACTGCAATCCCGCCTGATGGTAAGTAGTAATGCAATCGTTGATGGTAAACCGCGCAAGTTTATTAAGCTTATTCACTTAAAAATCTTAGTGAGTAGGAAGGAAGACGGCAGTTAATCGAGGTGATGCAATGTTAAACCCAAAGACACCACCAACGCTGCTGCACCAGAGGGAGATTAATCTGGAGACCCTCCACGATCAAACTCCAGACACAATAACATTTGGCGCATCGGATCGGCACACATCGCAACACAACTGCTCAGAACCGTCCTCCGTACGGCTTCACCAGATATATTGAGCAGTGGTGGCCTATGGTATCGGCCGCGACTTATATACAATATGTAAAGAAAACCCTGTCCGACCCATAAGGATAGTAAAGGTTAGGTAAACACTTGACCAAATATAATATAAAATTTTACATAATCATCATAGTAACAATACTAATGAATTTTGAAATAATCCTTTTTTCCCGGCAATTAATTCCAATTTCCCCGAAATTTGGTAATTTTTAAAAAAGTGACAACACCGGTATTATTTTAAGCGAATAGCGACGCGACCACGTCACAGGTGCCGCGTGCCCTGCCCCCCGCCGCCCGCGGAAAGGGTTGCTTACTGCACATGTATTAAGTTACCTCTTTTTGCGAAATAATATTTATTTTTTTAGGGGGATTTTTTTTAAGTTTAGCCTGTCTTTGTGGGCATTAGTAGAATCAGTTATCGATACCTAACAATACCTTCACGGATCGGACAGGGTTTTCTTTACATATTGTATAAGACCTACATTATAATGTAGGTCGTAGGTTCGAACCCCGCCAGGCGCTTTACTTTGTGTAAATTATTTCGTCACCACTGCTCTCAAAACGGTGAAGGAAATCATCGTGACGAAACCGGCGTGTCCTAGAGGCAAAACTTCGTAGATATGTTGTGACATCTACCAACCCACACTGAGTTGTAGATTACGGCCCACACCCTGTCACCGAGCGGAGGACTGTGTCCCAGGACTGGGAACATTCGAAATCACCATATAAGGCAAAATTGAAAAATGAGGTCTAGCAAGAACCCTAATTAAATATATATATATATATATACGGACAAATCACACAGATTGAGCTAGCCCCAAAATAAGTTCGACACTTGTGTTACGGGTTTCTAACTCAACGATACTATATTTATAATAAATACATACATAGATAAATATCCAAGACCCAGGCCAATCAGGAAAAGATCGTTTTCCATCACGACCTGGCCGGGGATCGAACCCGGGGCTTCCACGTCGCAGGCAGGCGTGTTGACCGCTGCGCCACGGAGGACGACCGAACGACGAATTTGTATAGATAAATAATGTCGTAGGGATATGTTGGTGGGGTTGTAAAATCGATGTGTTTTTTTAGCGAGAAGCAGTATTCCACCCTCATGCCTACTGCCAACTCTCGCCCTTTCAATAGTTTAATTGCTTGATACTAATGGCTGATAGTTTGGAACTAAGCCCTTTTGGAAACATCACGAAATATTAACATTTCGCTTCTCTGATTGAATAAAATTAGAAATTAATCGCTAATGTATTAATGTTCTAAGTTCGGCAAAAGCTTATACTAAATTCTTTCAGAGAAGCCGAATAACCTCAATAAATTTCGCCGAATTCTGTAATTCTAAATATCAGGCTGTTGTTAGGCTAGTTAGTAATGCTCTTCTTTTTCCTTACTGAAATTCTCGTTTTTATCTTTTCCTAAGTGCAGTTATAAGATTTCTCAGGCATGATGACAATATATTTATGAAATTACACCCGTTGTCTGGCCGTCACCTATAAAAAGATGCAATTAAAAGCGTAGGATGTAATAAACCGACTCACGACTCTCAAAGACACGCTCCGGTGTGATCATCATCATCAACCTTTTTATCGTCCCACTGCTGGGCACAGGTCTCCTCTCATACAGAGAAGGATTGAGTGTAGGTAATCACCACGCTTGCTCAATGCGGGTTGGCGATTTAAGAGTTAAAGTCCAGGTTTCCTCAAGATGTTTTCCTTCACCTTCAGTCATTGGTGTCCAAGATATACTTAGAAAGTACATATAACTTTAGAAAAGTTACATTGGTACTTGACTGACTAGTGCCTGACATGTGATAGTCATCTCGAATCAAGTCGAGGATAGCTCACGGCTTGTCCTCAGAGGCGATTGTTTCAGATTTGAGATAGCACAGTTCAAGGAACCGCTAGGCGGATATTTAATTTAGAAGTTTTTCTTGCCCGTTACCTCATACGAGGATTAGGTGATGACGGTGTTTTGACAATGAGATCTCAAAGTAAGAGATTTTGAGAATGAGGTCGATACTCAAATAAACTAAGTGTGTTTAAGATTATGGGGTTTATTTATAAACGATGATTAAAGTTTACATGTCAAAAATGTATGCCTAAGAGGCGGTAATCACTAGTGAACTTTAAACAACGTTTATGAATAAAGGCACATTTCAACACGGAGTGTTTAACAACACGATTCGCTATTCTACGTAGGTACGACTTGTTTATAAAAAGTGGCAGATAATTTTGCTTATTTATACTTGTTTTTATTTAAGTATGTTATAAAGAAAGGAATCAAAAGGTCATCTGACTGTAAATTAGTACGAAAATAACCTTTCACCTCGTCACATATTTCACGACTAGCGCTGTTGATAAGCCGCTGATTTATTTTATATTGTTCTCAACAGTGACATAGTGTCTCCTGTCAATCAGATTAACCATTTTTTGACAGCTGTCTCAAAATGCAACTATTCCAGATGAACTTTAAAATACGTATAAATTATTATTCTTTTGTTTATGCGAAACCCGAAACACGTGTCCAGTATTTTTCAGTATATAATGAAAAACCACAAAGTTATGAGCTTGCTATTCTACTTGGTTGTCCCAAAAAAATATGGTCAAAGATCCGCACGGGCGGGTGAGCGCGGTACGTTGACCTCTGGCATCAGCTGTTGCGCGCGTGAGTACTATGATCTATCGTAAAGCTGCGTGTGCGGGCTTGGAATCCACACTGCAACAATTTCTACATGTATTTGGGAAAAAATATAACATGGTGTAAAAAGGATTGGAATCAATTCAGTTGCTTATTCTGAACAAACTACATTCAGGTTTTGCGTAAACAAAAATAACGTTGTATAATAATAATCTTTCTCTCCACTAGTTCAATGTTTACTCTAGGATGCGTATCCTAATCCGGGAAGGATATCCCAAGGGCACGTCTTCACAGCACAAACTGCGCCAGTGGGTCTACTACCTGATATGCAATGGTCACTGTAGCACCAAGAACATGAGGCTGCAGGAGCTAGTGCAGATCTTGGGGTTCACTCTATTAATACAGTCTAGTCAGAGATTGGTGCAACTAATTCATTCATTCAAACCGCCTTATTTATGACTTCTTACAGATATTATAATACCGTCATCATCATCAACCTTATCGTCCCACTGCTGGGCACAGGTCTCCTCTCATACAGAGAAGGAATGAGCGTAATCACCACGCTTGCTCAATGCGGGATGACGATTTCAGACTTAAAGTCCAGGTTTCCTCAAGATGTTTTCCTTCACCATATAATACCGTACGTGTATCAAAATCAAGCTATTATGAGTTGCTACAATCGCCTGTCAAAAAACGGTTTACCAAAATGGACAGAGTATATATGCATGATATCAATAATAAACGTCTTAAATGGACAACAAGATTAATCTGACACTAAATAACCGACACAGCAGGAGTCCTGTTAAATATAAAATTAATTGATAATTCTTACCAATTCCAACAAATTGATCACAAAAAGTTTGACGCTAATCGTAGGCTCATCAATCACATTTCTATGGATAAGATCCGGTAAAGAGTATATACCTACAATATGTAAAGCAAAGCCTGTCTGACCCGTGAAGGTATTGTTAGGTATCGATATAACTGGTTCTACTCATGGCTACAAAGCCACGCTAAACTTAAAAAAAAATTCCCGTAAAAAAATAAATATTATTTCGCAAAAGACGGTAAATTAGGTAATACATGTGCGGTAGGCAATACATGCGGTATTGCCATTCGTTCATAATAATACCGTCAAAAATGATGTCGTCACTTTTTAAAAAATTACCTAATTTTGGGGAAGCTGGAATTAATTCACCGAAAAAATGATTATTTTAAAATTCATTAGTATTGTTACTATTATGATTATGTAACATTTCATATTTTATTTGGCCATGTGTTTACTTAACCTTTATTATCCTTTTGGGTCGGACGGGGTTTTATTTACACATTGTATAATACCAATGTACCTCCTCAAGTTGTTCATTGATGTCGAGGACTCTATGATTATAGTGCTCCGTCAATATTGCAGTTGAAGATGTTACGTATAGATTTGTATTTGTTTTGATGTCATGTACTGCATTAACATGTTTTTGATCGCTACTTGCGAGACTTGAATTTTGTTTTGTAACTTTTTCGTATAACATATTTGTGATTGCAGTTTGTAGTTGCTTTCTATTTGAGCAATTGACTCTTGAGATTTGACGAGTTTGAGATGCAAAAGGGTTTTTTGACGGGAAGCTAATATGAATGTTTCGCCCATTTTTCTCTGGACTTTTCAATTATATTTATTGTGTCGTTTACTAAATAAAAGCGCGTGATTTATGTAGTAAAAAGTGCATTCAGTGAATAATTCATAAAGAACATTGAAATATCGCAGCATAGTGACCAAATCATGGCTTTAGATCAAATCCCCTAGTAGTCGGCTCACGCGGCCGTTTTTTTAACTGTCATTGGCGATATCCGCAATTATTGTGAAACATTTTTTTACAGAATTTCTATAATTTGTCACACGTGTTATTGGCTAAATTGTGGTATCTAACCACAGAGGCCATTGAAGAGTTGAAGTAGTCTTCACTCTAAAGAAAAGAAAGGGATTTGACGAAAACAAACGAAGCTCTATAAATATCTAGCCTCTGCCAGTCACCTGAGTGATTCCTTCTAAAAATAATTTCTCTCTCAAAATACATAGTACCTACCTAGTCCAATGAACTTGACAGTCATCTCTCAGATTTAGCCAAATAACGTTAGTAACAGAATTTGAGTCTTAATGCGTGATTGTGCGAAGTGTGATGACGACGATATTTTTAAAGCTGGTTGAGGCCATGATGTCATGGACATATAGCTCCATGTCATGTAATAGGCATAAGCATTACACACACACTTTAAATATATCACGAATTTTACTTCACGCTGTGCATCTAAGATCGAGAGCATATTTATCAAAAAGATTTGGGTTATCAGAATATTTGATATTCCATCATATTTCGCCGTCATGTCGCCGTCACCCCTAATTTTCTCTAATGTAAGGAAGCCCAAAATAAAGCAACATGATTCACATAAACACAGTCTGACGGTGGAAATGAATGAGTAGGGAATTGAACTTTTTTTATGCTCGTTAGTGAAGTTCCATAAATCAAATTGCGACGACGCAGCGCAGTTTCGTCTATACCTTTTTGCGTCACGCAATACTGATATAAATGAGGTCTGCGTGTAAACCTTCCACTATCAGACAAATAATGGAGAATGCATTTAAAATAAATAAATTGAAGCATTTATAATGGTAGACCACCGGTATCGGGAACAGGATCCAAGCTACCGGCGGTAGGGGTTCCAGAGGAATCTCCACAATGCGAGCCGTGCCCAAAAGTACCGATTTCTGAAAAACCTCCTGAGGTGTTGGTCAAAGCTCTTGGCATTTATAAATGCCTCAATTTATTAATATACCTGAAGAGTTTGTTTGGACGCGATAACCTCTAGAATTATTAATCGGATTTATAATTCTTTGTCTTTTGATAGCTTAATGGTTGGAGAAGGTCGTATAACGTCACGCTTTTTAATGCTATAAACTATTGCTTCGCCACGATCCCGCCTGATGGTAAGCAGTGATGGTAATCGTTAATAGTAAAGTGTTCTAGTTTATTAAGACCCTATTCACTCAAGCCTTGATGACTGTTAAATTCTAATCAGATGGGAAGATTATCTCAGGCAAATTGTTCCATTCCTACGGTGTACGTGGTAGAAAAGACGAGGCGAAACGTCAACGTCTATTTTAGGAGGAAAGCAAAAAAATAAAATAAAAAATAAGATAGAACACTGAGCTAAAACGACGGGGTGGCAATCTGGTGACATTCATAACAGAAGACCGTCGGCGCCGTCCCCTCTCGAAGATGACAGTCGACTGTGTCGCCTTCATTGTCGAAGTTTATTATAATGAAGCGCTTCCATTATTTGTGTGACACCTTTTGTGCTCTCAGCATTTGTATTGCAGCCCGTTAAGTAGTAAACGACCTCTATAAAGATGTAGATACATATAAAATATATTAAGACTTGTTAAGACCATCATGAGCCCGATTTAGGCAGCCATGATGTTGGAGTGATTTATTATAAACATCTTAATTTTTATGAAAGGCCGTTATTTTTGTTTACAGAGTTATTACCGGTAGTTAATCATAAATTATTTCGATGTTTATTTTGACGCTTCAAAGCGTTTTGATTTAGGTGTCTATTTTTTAGATTTAGAGGAACGATTTTTAGATGTTCATAAGCGTATTGTATAATACTGATTAGAGGTTCCGTGATAGCAACGTTTCTAAAAAGGCAACATAATATGATCCTAAAATTTTTAGGTTATCAGAAACAAGAAGCATTATTGGTGCTGCTAACTTAATCGTTTGATACGCAATGAAATTTCGTTTACGTATTCACATAACGCCTGAGCACCTACGAGACTCTCTTGACCATGGCAGATAGACCTGAGATACATTTATGAAGTAATCTACATGTAACTCAGGCAACGTAACACTTGTGAGTAAGTTATTGCAATCATTACAGCATAGCAGTGAAGTGCGCCAGTAACCAACATGTACGAGTAGTTTCTTTAAAACTTAAAGGCGGCTCTGAAGTGCGCTACCCGCTGCGTACTACCCCACCCCTCACCCCCGCTGATCCATGAATTAAGTTACTGCGCAGCTACTCGCTTCATGTTCCGAGCCGCCATAGAGCTTGACGCGAATTACGCCGCCCCAACGTTTTCTATATGATTACCCAAGGCTGAATTGGAGTGTATTCTACCCTAGAAAGGTATAAAAGGGTGCACTACATCCGGTTATAGTTTAGGGACAGGGCTTAGGTTCCTGAGGCGATTATTAATATTCATATGCGCCCCAGTGCCCACTTGACTCTGCAATCAAGGGACGCTAGTGGTTGCTACTTGACTTAAGTTAGGGTCGCCTGGGGCTCAAGTTGCGAATATTTTAGCTGTACGCTGTAACCGTATACCTAAGTATTCAATTTAAAATTTGACATGGTCTACGATTGATATTCTTTGACGTGTTTGTGGACTGGAAGACGTTGAACCTGTGTGTTTGAATGTAACCACCTAATATCTTGTATTGGGGGTGAGATACTGTTAATCTGTTGATCTGTTATCTGTTAATTGATGGGCAAAAGATCTCCTTCCGTCTTCTTTCGATACAAGATTAAAGTGACGTCACTAACAGTGTGGTGTTCCGAATATAGTCTGTCTATTTAACGCGTAGAATACTGCGCTTCATTGCATGTTAGTAAGCCCTGGGTTTGGTCTTTGGAATGTTTCTAAAGACCAAGGGCTACGTAAGCAGAGTGAATAACTTATCTGAAAATTTACCACGCTTTCAGTATTCGGGGGCATGTCTAAGAAACGAGACAATGCAAGGACATAACAGAGTACAGTGTCATAATGCCCAAATACTAAGTATTACGCAAGAACGTGTCAAAACCTAGTTAGATTTGAATACACAATGTGTTGGAGTAGCTGTCCTATTCTGTACACCAACAATGAAACTGTTTCTAACACTTAAATGGATATTAGTTAATATTTACACTACACACATCAGCTGGCTTTTTGAGTCAGATATTTGCATAAATCATTGTATTTTCAGTCACGTTTAATTATAGCAAGTGTTACGTGCATTTTTACTATCTATTAAAATATTAGCTACACACGGCGAATGAACCATACCCGTAATTTTTTAAGGCAAGAGGCCAAGACACATTTGTCACCACCATAAGGACTATTCCTGCTTGCTGCGCATATTATTAGTCGAAGGATCCTCTGTTGTTTTAATTAAGGGCGCGATTGTTGATTTTGTTTTCAAGATGGTCAGATATGGGTTTTAGCTATAGAGAGCCTTATAGTTCAGTGCAGCGATGTTTATTGCAAATCACGTGCCACCATTTATGTTATAATGGCAAAGTATTTGTTAGGTAACATACCTGACAGCAACTCGCACGCTGGACTCTTCAGACATGATTGCGCGGGACACCTGCGCAAAGAAAACTTTGTTGGATATTTGATTCACACCATACATACTCATAATTATTTCTATTGTCAACATTGATATTTTTAATATTGAAAGTATGTTAGAGTTCCTAAACCTTAGAGTTAACAGGCGTCGCTCAAAATTAATCGAGAAATCGTTACTCTTTGTTTTTTTTTTTTTTAATTATAAACTAGTGCTTGACTACAATCCTGTATGATGGTAAGCGGTGATGCAATCGTTGATGGTAAGGCGCGTCACTTTATTAAGAGGAAGAGCCTATTCCTTCAAAAATTTTGTGAATACGAAGGAAGACGGCGGTTGAACGAAGTGATACAATGGTTAACCCAACAACAAGACCCACGATGCTGCGCCAGAGGGAGATTGATCTGGAGACCAAACTCCCGACACAACATTTGGCGCATCATATAAGTATGCCACACACCGCAACACAACTGCTCAACCCCATACTCCGTACGGCTTCAACAGACATCATGCCGAAACACGACGAATCGCTGGGCGGCAACACTTTGTCTGGTGGGTGGTAACTTCTGCCGGCAACTGATATTATGACCTGCCACCAAAAAATACAGGCTGGTCCAACTAGTAACGTCAACAATTTTTTTTAGATTCCTCGCACCTGCGCGTATCCGAAAATACCCTATGCATGTTCTGCGATTTTAATTAGATATTTTGCAGTCTTTTTTTGTGACATAATTTTCTTGTATTAATGAAAAAAGGCACATTGGTGCCACTTCGGTGCCATTTTTTTTTTAAGTTTAATATACCATAACAACAAAAATAGGCCGATTAAGTACAATTTCTCTTTATGATTTTGTTAGTTTATAAGCATGTGGAGTTTTTAAACTTAGCCAGAAGCTATGGATGCTCCTCTTCATATTTTTAAATTGAAGTTGAATGTTTGCGTAAATCCTACTAAAGCTGAAATTTCAACTTTCACGCCTCATTTGAGTAACTTTAAGTAATTTCAGGAAGCTGAATTATTTATTTTATTAAAACAACATTCAACAAAATTTTTTTAGATTCCTGGCACCAGGTGGTGGGTGTGAGGAATCTAAAAAAAAAAAATTGTGTACGTCATTACATAGCTGGACCACCCTGTCTATATAGTCAAGTCTCTTGTAATCATTATTATTTATGGCTAGGTATTTCAAACACCTTGCCATTGAGGCAGGTAGAACATACAGAATGCCATCTGCTATGATTGTAACATACTTTTTTTGCCTTGTTCATACATCTGGTTGTGCAGGAATTTCACAGCAAAAGATATCCAAACGAAGACTATCAACAAATATCAGAGCTTATATAGATTTCTTCACTATTGATAAGCAGTTAAACAAAAACTACAAAAAAATATTTTATTAATCAATTATAAAACAATAATCACAGTTGATTGCTTTTGCAGATAAATAATTAACATTTTATGACTTTAATTATTATAGATCAGATTATTTATTCTGATCCTGTCAACACATGCTTTGAAGTACATTAATTCAAATTACTTATAGCAGCTAATCCCGTACTTTGGTAACAAAAATAAGTAGATAGGTAGGTAGAAATAAATGAATACCTACTAAGCCTTTACACAACAGTATGTATAATGAATGGAATAATTTAAATAACACAAATAAAGTTTTAGTAAACTGAATCATTTAAAGGTGTGCAATAACAAAACTGATTGATTGTCTAACATACAATGGAGTTAACAGAATGCATGTTCATTATTTATTCAAATACTTTTTGTTTGTTACAATAACAAAATAGAGGAGTTGTTTATGTTCATTTATTTTAAATTATACTTTGAGAGTGTTTTGTTATTGTTGTTAAGTTTTTTTGTTAATTTTAAGGCATAAATGAATATACTTAATAATAAAATATCATCTGTTGGGTTTCTTTGCTTAAAATTTTTAGAGTAGTATGATACTCTATGTCTATGGTTGTTAAATATAACTTGTGAAACCTGGATGTACTATAGAAATATAGAGTGACAGCCGTTTTGAATGGATGTGATGCATGTTCCTTCAACCATTTCTTATTGTTTGTGTTTTTGTAATTTTTTTGCATCATGTTTACCACTAATAAACATTTTTCTTTTTGTCTTTCAAATACGGCAGGTGTTCAGTAAAAAACAATATGATATCTGTTTACTGATTACCTAAGTAAGTACCTACCAACCTAGTATTTTTTATTTTTCTTGCAAATAATCTGAACTGTTTCTTATTTATTATCATTAAATTATTTAACACATTCTCTATGCTTAAATCTACTAGTATTACTGTTAAGTTTTACAAGAGTTATCTTCATATCCACATGAAGTTTTCTTATTAACATATCCTACTTAATTACATTCTTTACACAGAGTTTACATAGGAGCAGGATAGATTTACCTTATATGAATTATCTCTGCCCATATATTGACTTGTATACAGATGTACCTCATTACAAAATCAATAAGGTCCATGAATTAGTCTATTTACAATAGATTAACATTATTGTATAAATTCAAATTAAGAATAAATAAATATTTTAAACATGCACCTGCCAGTACTAGAAATTACTCAAGCAAAGTTATCAGACATGACAGATAAATAAAATTGTAACAATATGACCAGCCTTATCTATGACTTTGTTTAAACTTACTAATCTCAAGAACTATGGAACAGATTTGATAAAAAAAAATAAACATGTTTCCTGCTGTTTCATAAAATGATAACATTTCATTAATAGTAGTACTACATTGCAATATAAACAAGCAAACATTTGCATATTTATTTACTTAATAACAAACACATTATTACCATAGGCAGACTGAATACATCCTGCCTGTGCATATGTTGTTAGTAAACTTGACAGAAATAGTATCACATAGCACACAAGAAAATTATTTCTGTATGAGTATATCCTCTTCTATAGTGAGAGTGCTATTATTTATATTAATTACTTAATTTAAAATGAACGAAAACAATCCAAAACTTATTCATAGCTGGATGGCTTCTAGTGAATGTAAAAGTAGCTACTTTTAACAAATTTTATATGAATAAAGAAAAAGGGCGGCGTAGATTACTATTTGGCCACTAAACCACACCGAGACTCAATTTTAATTGAGTGATATCTCTCAGAGAAAGGTGATAAGAAAACACCTATATCTGCAACGAATGCAATGTCTTTTAATGATTATACCAAGCAATACTTACTGCGGTTTAAAAAATCCTTAATTTCTGCTACACTAGATCACATTTCATACAGCATTGGCGTCAAAACGACAAGCTAGATCGACAACGACCCATATTTACGTCCATCTTTCACCATTGTGGATAGATTAAACCGATTTTATTGTTATGCTCACTTACTTCTTGTTTTTAGCAGTTATCAAGCGCGATTTTCATTAAATGCCAGCGCACTATTATATGGGTGGCTTGTAAATAAGTTATTAACAATCGTATTTTAATTAAAACGGTAATTGGGAAGCAGCGCCGTTTGTCACTCGCGAACGCTCTCAAAAATACATTTGACAACTGATTCCAGTGCTTGACAAAACAAACGAAACGGAACGTATGGTCATACGTCATTTTGACAAGCAAACAGGTTGTGTTGCCTCTCACGTTTTCTTATTTCAACTATAATCATATCAATCACGCACTCGGAAAGTCAAGATAGGTGAGCATTATTTTCTACATTATAAGATTGTTATTTTACTGATTTCAATCCGTTGTTTTCTTCTCAGCCTATATAGGTCCATTGCTAGACAAAAGCCTCCTTCAAGGTTATCATTTTATTAGGGGACATTGCCATAATCCCCACGCTTAGCAGGTGGATTGGGGATCGCAGAATTTTGTTAGTCCAGAGGAGAAGCGCCGCTGCCCGCTTCCTTGTTGTGAGTTCTTTTTGTCGCCTCTTCAGACAGCCAAGGGAGGATACTACTATAAGGAAGGGTATTATTCTATGCCCGGTACCATACGGCAAATCCGTTACAGTCAACGAATAATAAATTACGATTATTATTCATAGGTTATAGTATTTCAGAGGTTACAGGCACATAATTATAATAAAACATTTTTCTTGTGTACAACCTAAACATAAAAAACACAAAGTATAGAAATTTGGTTCAAAATTCAAATTAGCATTACTGTTACTGCTCGACTTTATATTATCATTGTGCCATAATATGATTAGTAAAGCTTGATGTAAGATGTCCAACACGTTACTATACATATTTTGGAGGTACACTCCTAAATAAAAGTCGTGGATACCGGAAAAACAGTTTAATTCACTACCACAATTATAGGCGTAACTTAACGCTAGTTAACAACGGTAGGAAAAACACTGGGAACACTGAGATGAGTTATGAGAGTTAAAGTCTACTCTGTAATAACGACTGCTTGTCGTAAGGTTTGTATACGTACTGCCGCGATGCAAGCCGCAAGCAGAGTTATGTTTATTTTGTCGGAAACATTAAGTGTTGAGGGTTTTAATATTAACTAGTGTTGTGACACAATACGCCACAATGTTTTTAATTAGATTAGATCTAGTTTAATAATTGTTGTAAGCAAGTCATGGTAAATATTTTTTTTATAAACAATGGCATTGCATCATAAATCATAACATACTGTATCGTTTAAAAAGCAGAGATAATTTCGCGGGCTACACTAGTGCATTCGAATACATTAACTCCTCAATCAATCTCTGTAGCCTTTTCCAAATGTGTTAGGTTTCGTTTCCAGTCCAAGTGAATACAGCAGAATATAAGCCCATAAAGCGACTGCCTATCTGATCTCCACAACCCAGCAATTGAGTAACTAACACGTAACATAACAGCTTAATTGATTATGAACGTTTTAAAAATAATTTATAACGTTCATAATCTAGTCGCAATAAAAACTGCGCAGGTAAAACTGTATGAAACTTAGAAATGTTTTCTAACAGATTCAGGCTAAGATCAGTCTATGAACGTTCTTAAAATTACGAGAATCAGCCATCTGGTCAAGTGTAACTTAACAATCGATCGACCGGTATCATCATCATCGACTCAGCGTTAATCCCAGTCGCATCCGAAGCTTTATCAGCTTTGGAGTCTGGGGTCCGCTTTACTAGTCTAACTGCTGATTTCGGCTAAACGTCGATATTTTCCGTGAAGCGACTGCCGTCTGACCTCCACAACCCGAAGGCGATATCGAAGCATTGCAGTTAGAGCAATTGTTGGACTTTTGAGGGTTCCAAAAACCCGTAACGACTGCCACTAGATGTTCGTATGGCAACCGGGACCAACGGCTCAACGTGCTTTCCGAGGAACGACCAAGCCGGTGCAAATATTCATAATCATGCATACAAATATTTGCACCGCGCGGGGATCGAACCCGCGGCTCCTTGCGCAGCGGCCGCGTTCGCTACCACTACGGCACGGAGGTTGTCGATTGACCCGTATAACTGTTATTAATTAGCAAGAACTTCTATTATAGTTGATAATTTGAAATCTGGCAACACGGTCATTTCGCTACTAGCGCCACATTAAACCAGCAAAATCACATTAGAAGTATAAACTAACTCAAACTGGAGATTTGTACATGGGTACCAACTTGTAATGACAGATGGCGTTTTACTAAATTAACTAAACATGCTTGTATAATATAGATGGCAGCACATATTATCTTGATTGCACTTTGTTGCAAAACTAATTGTCTGTCCGTCCGTTATCATTTCCCCTCATTGTTGATAGATACAGCATCCTCAATTTGTTTCATATATGCATAAAAAGAAGCTTCAGGACTGACAGAGTCATACAATATTTCTATCAACCACTTTAGGGATTGTTTGAAACAAACCCCTACATAAAAGGGATGTTGAATTTTGTATGTGCCAATTTAAAACATCGCAAATACTTCGTGGGCAAAATGCTTGTTTATTATCTTATTTTACAAAATTAAATACTTTACTTACTTCAAAGATATGAAGATAAATATGTTCGTTAAACGTATGCATTATATATAAAAATAAATAAATATTTCAATTTAAAAAATACATAAAAAACATTTTAAAATATTAAAAAATCTTGGATCCACCGATGTAGGGAGCAGGGTCGAAGCTACCGGTGGTTAGCGCTCCAGAGACAGGAACCTCCTTACAATGCGGGCCGTATCGAGGAGTACTGCCGTTTGAATCAGGCCAACTGCCTAACGAGAACCTTAATAGATGTTGGTCGAGGCTCTTGGCTATTAAACCATTGGCCAATACCTACGTCAATCGGTACAATGACAGCCGCGTTCACATTCCACATGTTAACAATCTCGTGCGCCAAGTCGAGGTATTTAATTTGTTTCTCTTTCTCGAGGACGAGAGAACGAACGAGATTGCCATATCACTACTATATCAGGCTCATTTGCAACAACAGTCCTCTCAGTAATGATAGACCGCCGCGATCCCAGAATAACGTGACATGGTAATTTTAAAGAACTTGGTCGGGCACATATTTGTAAATACGGTAGTTTAGAATCCACTAGTTTATATTTTAAAGCAAGTTGCTGGTGAATCATCCTAGCTACTTGGTTATGCTTATGCAAATACTTGCCGTTAGCCAGACTAGAGCAACCAGAGATAATATGTCTTATGGGCTCACCCGGAAGGTGACATGCCCGATGCACGTTAATTGTCCCGTCCTTCATAATATTATCTCCCGTAGTTATTTGTCAAGATAACTTCGTCCATAATTGATGACAGCCTCCGTGGCGTAGCGGTAGCGGACGCGGCCGCAGCGCAAGGTGGCGCGGGTTCGATTCCCGCACAGTGCAAGTATATGTATGCATGAATATGAATATTTGCACTGGTCTGGTCGTGCCTCGGAAAGCACGTTAAGCCGTTGGTCCCGGTTGCCGTACGAACATCTAGTGGCAGTCGTTACGGGTTGTTGGAGCCCTCTAAAGTCCAACAATTGGTCTAGCTGCAATGCTTCGATGTCGCCTTCGGGTTGTGGAGGTCAGACGGCAGTCGCTTCACAGAAAATGTCGAAGTTTAGCCATATCAGCAGTTGGACTGGTAAAGCGGACCCCAGACTCCAAAGCTGAAAAGGCTTCGGATGTGACTGGGATTAACGCTGAGATGATGATGATGAACTTCGTCCATAATTGCACAGATGAATCCTTCAGTTTCCTCAAAAAGGTCTCCAAATCGTAGCTGGGATACGGAAGCTCAAACGTCTAAATCGGGCTCATGAAGAGCCCGATAAAATCGCCCGTGAAGTTCCTTGCTTTTGCCATAGCTTCTTGCGGTCATCAGTGTAGCTACGAAGAGTTTACATTACGAGACTCGATCGTCGATATCGAGCGCGTTTGACTCATCGATTGGCCCGCTCCAAGGTTATAAGAACTCTCAACCAATGAGAGTGCCGAACGCGCTCGATCGATGATCGAGTCTCGTAATGAAGACTCATGGTAGCTACACAGTAGTAATTATTATAGGCTTGTGCCAGTTCCCTTTTGCCAATTGCCATGAATAGCGGGGTGAGCCCCTTGTCTACTGTGACCACATCACGGTCCATACCCAATTCGGCTTTTAAAAAAAATAGTCTCCGAGACTGCATACGTCTAGGTTGTGGAGGGTCTTCGCATTTAAAAAGCCTTGACCCCCGCACTTCGGAATATACAGTCCCATCAGTCAGGTGATGCGGTTTGCTGTCAGCAGTGTACGGACTCTTCTGTCTAGGGCGTCGAGTTCAGTCTGAGTCCATTTAAGTATGGCGAAAGAGTACATCAAAACCGGCATATCCCACCCGTTGAAGGTGCGCACCTCCATCACCATCATCAACCTTTTTATCGTCCCAGTGCTGGGCACAGGTCTTCTCTCATACAGAGAAGTATTGAGCGTAATCACCATGCTTGCTCAATCCGGATTGGCGATTTCAGACTTAAAGTCCAGGTTTTCTCAAGATATTTCTTCTTATCCTTCAACTTGTAATCACTCATTGGTGTCCAAGACATACTTAGAAAGTACATGTAACTTAGAAAAGTTACATTGGTAGGTACTTCTGGCCTGGCCGCTGGGTTGAGGGGCTGGTGTTTTAACCACTAGGTCACCACAACTGTTGCGCCCATGCCTGTTGCGGGAAACTGCCGGCTGGCGCACTGGCGCGCGGGAGGCGCACGACCGCTTCTCGTGGAGTTCTCTGAGGGAGTCCTATGTCCAGCAATGGACGTCTTTCGGTTGAAATAATGATAATATGCCTATTTCTACTAATATTTGTAGGTACGCCGTTAGCGGTAAAACATAGAGATCGCCATAGTTATTATAACTCCTATTTTTATACTTACCTAAGTATCTTTTACAAATAAAAAACTTTGACTTTGATGATATACCTACCTACCTATTTATTAGTAAAACAACACAAAGTTGTGTTTTGTGTCAGTGATGTAGACAGCAGGTTAACTTACCCGAAATTGTCAAAAAATCCCAATCAACCTTGAGTCTAAATGCTTTAGAGATAAAGTTGAAACTCTAATAAAGAAATCTGACAGATTGTAGTAGTTTGATGTACCGTCGTCTGTACAAAGAGACAAGCAATTTAAATTACTGCGTGGCAACTAAGAGGTTGTTACGGCCCAGGTGGATTGTATACGTGACTCATTGATTTGAGAATGGCCCGTGGCATGGTCTAATGACAGTTGTCTGTTTATACAATCGCTATATTTACTCAGGGCTGTATGAAGACAGCACGGGGAGGGTTTTAATTTGTGTAATTGGATGTCTGAAGTCTGTGTCTATATGAGGCCATTAGTTTTTAGTATGTAGTTAGATTTAGTAGAAAGAATTAAGAAGATAAAATATACTTTACTAACTTATCTACCTATAATCGTTTTTTTTTTGTTTTTTTTATTATTTGTAATTCACAAAACTGGTGTACAATCATGCATACAAAAAAATAATCATAACATATTACATCTGATTGACACCTACTAGATGTGAATCTAAGATGCACAGGTAAAATAAACCACTTAGGTGCTATTAATAAAAACTTACAAATTTAAAAAAAAAAAATGAGAACAAAAACAAAACAAAATCTCAAAAACAAAACTAAAACTAATCATAACATTAAATTTTTGAGTTTAGCTTTCATTGAGGCTATAGAACCAGCAAAGACATCCACATCACCACCAATAGAGTTGGCAAAAGAAAGCATGCGGCTTATGGGAGAAGAGTTGCAAATTAGTTCGACTGTGAGGCAGGGCGAATGTTCTTCTGTTAATTAAGCGGCTACCACTACGAGGGACGCTGATTTTCACTTCTTCTAATATTTTGGCAGAATCTACTAAACCATTGAGCAATTTAAACAAAAACATAAAATCTAAATATTTCCTACGTGCGTTTAAAGATGTTATTTTATAATGTCTCAATCTGGAGTCGTACGAGCTCAGACTACGACATCTGTTATCAGAGTAACATAAGTGAAACAGAAACCTTTTCTGGACTCGTTCGATTCTATCTGAATGTATCCGATAAAACGGGTTCCATACCGTACTGCAATATTCGAGAATACTGCGAATAACGCTATTATAAATGGAAATAGTCAGGGTAGGTTCTCTAAAAATTTTCATTTCCCTCACGATGAAACCTGACAATTTAGATGCTTTATTAATAATTTCATCGTAATGACTCCTAAAATTTAAACTACTGTCTACCAAAATACCAAGGTCTCTAATTGTATTAACTTCTTGGAGTGGGCTGTTATTAATCGTGTATGAAACTTGACGTGTTTTCTTTTTCCGACTAAACTTAATGAAATAACACTTATTTTGATTCAAAAGCATATTATTTTCTACACACCAATTGAATACGTTATTCAAATCTTTCTGAAGCTGCAAAGTGTCAGAATCACTACATATAGATCGATATAATTTCAAATCATCGGCAAAAAGTTTATATTCAGAGCCAATAAAACTTCCCAAATCATTTACAAAAACTAAGAAAAACAAAGGCCCCAAATGTGACCCTTGAGGTACCCCTGATGGTATACAACACAGTTTAGATTTAAAACCTTTAAGATACACCAGTTGTGAGCGATTTCTTAAGTACGACTCACACCAGCGCAGCAATGACCCATGTATGCCCATGCCCTCTAATTTAGTTATAAGTAAGTTGTAATCTACTAGATCGAAAGCCTTTTTGAAGTCGGTATATATCGCATGAACTTCATTACCTTCGTCTAACGCTGATGATATGTAAGAAACATACTCAACCAGATTGGTCTGGGTCGATTTTTTAGGACGAAATCCGTGTTGGTTATCATCAAGCACATTCTGAATGTGTGAAAACATTTTTTTCTGAACAAGTGACTCAACTACTTTACCACACGTTGAAAGTATTGACACTGGTCTGTAATGTGAAACGTCGTCAACACTACCAGATTTAAAAATTGGCGTAATGTGCGCTATTTTCCACTGATCAGGAAAATAGCCCGTGATAAAGAGCAGTTGAAAATTATAGTCAGAGGATTAGCCAGGTTTGCTGCACACTTTCTAAGAAAAAGAGGAGGGATCGAATCAGGCCCTGGACCCTTATCACATTCAAGGGAAGACAAGGTATCAAAAACTTCTTTTACCTCAATTTTGCAGTGACTAAAAGTATTATTGTTTGAAGAAATGCGGTCAACTGACGTTGAAGAGCGTGTTTTACTATTTCGTAAATAGATGGACTGAAAATGATCCGAAAACAGATCGCAAATTTCCTGACCTCCGCAGGCAAATTCGTCGTCCTTAAGAGTCATTTTATTAGGGATATGATTGTCACCTACCCGTTTATTTTTAAGATACTTCCATACATATTTCGGATTGACGCGCAGATGTTCAGTTATGTTCTTTTTAAAATTCGAATAGCAGTCTCGAATCATATTACTGCAACGCGTTCTTAGGCATTCGAAAGTAATTTTATCTCTAAAGTTACCATATTTTTTATATAGTTTATGATACTTATAGTCCAAGATCCCAGAGCGATCAGACGTAACTTATTTTCACATGGATGAAACCTTAGGTTCGTAGTAGTGCCTCATGTACTTAGAATACCTGTGTGTTTGTGGAACTTGCCGAGTGACACCTGGGCAGGTACCAGGTGAGAAAGGTAACTAAAAATTAGAGTTATTTTTTTTAAATTCTGATGGCTGATATTTATATATATTATGTATAATATTATACTAAACTAGTATCATAAAGTGTCAGACACTTTTCATGGACCAAAACTTTTGTCAGACGCTTTAAAGCTCCATAAAAAATAAATGAACTTTACTTATTTTCACATATCTGACTTTTACATGTGTTATTGAGGTACACATACACACTTCAATTTTCCGTCTTCCATGGTTTTTTCACTATCACAAATTACTTAATATCAGTAAAAAACAGGGTTCGAAAATATCCGATATTTATAATAAATATCAAAATATCGGATATTTATGATATACATATATCCGATATATATCCAAAATCGGATATATATCCGATATTTACATCCATTTCTTAAGACTGCCATTTTATTATCTTATTACTACCTATACGATTGCCACATGTACATGACAGTTAATTATTATGAATTTATTACAATATAAAAACAACTTATTTTTAGTTTTTATTTAACAAAATACACATAAAATCTTATAGTTCACAAAAATCAACTAAAAATAACTATCTTTTTCTGAGAAAACAAAGTCTATAAATATTAGGGAAACAAAATTAAAATATCTTAAAAATCCTAATATTTGTACTAAAGAAAAGACTATTTTGTTATTTGATTATAACTCGACTAGGGTTATAATCAAATAACAAAATAGTCTTTTTCTAGTCAGCTAGAACTGTCAAATCGCCTGTTGACATTCCTAAAGGATAAACACTACACTTCACTTTTAAGGAGTAGGGATGTTTGCAGATGATAGAATTGAAAATTATTTTGGCTCTTTTACGTTACACTATTACTATTGATTGCAGAACCCTATAGAATATGCCAGCAGCGCGTCGGTAAAAGCACTTAGGTCCGTATTACAGAACGTTACTCAAGCATTGATCTCTGCTTAAGCATTACTTAAAACTAGTTTCAACCAATGAAAAGGCTTGAAACGAGACTTAAGTAGAGCTTGAGTTTGAGTGACGTTCTGTAATACGGACCTTAGATGCAACATACTATAAATTTTGATATATATCACAAAAAATGGTTTGATATATATCGATATATATCAATTGATATATATCCTTCGAACCCTGGTAAAAAAATACACGGCATAAACAAAAAAAAAACATGTGCTCTTTACGGATCTAAACTCGTACTACGTGACACGTACTAGGCACATGCAGTAGAGTGGAGCAGATGGTAAGTTTAAGAAGGGGAACCGAGTTGCTATGGACATCTCACTCGCTGTTCAATGCATGCATAGTGCTTACGCGCTCGCACTCCCAGTCGAATAATTTTTGTCTTAAGGGATGTTTGGTTAGTCAAATTTGTCTGACTGATGAAATATAGCTTTGTAGTAGTTACCTCAATAACATATGTAAAAGTCAGACATGTGAAAATAAGTAAAGTTCATTTATTTTTTATGGAGCTTTAAAGCGTCTGACAAAAGTTTTGGTCCATGAAAAGTGTCTGACACTTTATGATACTAGTTTAGTATAATATTCTACATAATATATATATAAATATCAGCCATCAGAATTTAAGTAAAATAACTCTAATTTTTAGTTACCTTTCTCACCTGGTACCTGCCCAGGTGTCACTCGGCAAGTTCCACAAACACACAGGTATTCTAAGTACATGAGGCACTACTACGAACCTAAGGTTTCATCCATGTGAAAATAAGTTACGTCTGATCGCTCTGGGATCTTACTCTATAATGGCCGCCATGACCCACGCACAATGTCCACTGGAAGGACTAAGTGCGGAAACCAAACCCGTAACCATAGATTTGCTGTGCGATTCTGTAACCATCTCACCGTGAATGCTTCGGTGAACTGTAATTCAAACTAATGCTAAGAGTTTGACACTCACAGTTCACTTCACCTAACATTTTGCGGTGAGATTTTTGAATTGTTTGTAGTTATAGGTAAATAACTGCTACGTACGCCTTAAAGAGAGGATGATCATGACAGTTTGGTCTTGAATTATACAACGTTATCTTTTGTTTATGCGAAACTTGAATATAGTTGGTTCAGAATAAGCAACAGAATCCATTCCAGTAAATTTTTAGACTATATTATGTTTTTTCCAAATACATTTAGAAATTGTTGCAGTACGATTACCGAGCGCGCCACGCAGCTAACGGTAGATCATAGCACTGCGCACGTCCGTACAACAGCTGACAGCCAAGTAGGATAACAAGCTCAAACTTTGTGGT